>CM035181.1:11409188-11419794 GCA_020233015.1 Callinectes sapidus
TAACAAGATGAAAGATGAAAAGGGAGAAGAAAACGGAAAGAAAGATAAAAGGAGATACGGACGAAGAAACAAATAACAGAACACAAGGGCCAACAAGAAGAATGAGGATTGAAAGAGGAAGAAAGCGATAAAGAGGTTTGCCTGTACAACTTAACTCGTTTGAAGGAGTGTAACCCGGTGCACCTCAAAGACCACTCACTCGGCGGCCTTGGAGGAGCTGAAGGAACGCAATTTAGAAGCCTCAATTCGCACACCTTTTACGATCAACCCAGCAGGCCAGTTTTGTGTAGGTCAGCACAGGTGGTAGTGGTAGTGGTAGTGGTGGTGAAGGTAGCCCAGTCTACCCGTACTCTACAACGTTTAACTTCGTATTCAGAAACCCTTACCATCACACCATCACCATCACAATTTTTCAAAGGCTCTAGTTGAAGATACTGTTGTTTTTAAGGTTATTTGTTTTGTGTAGGTCAGTACAGGTGGTGGTGGTGGTGGTGGTGGTGGTGGTGGTGGTGAAGGCAGCTCAGTCTACCAGCACTCTAAAAACGCTTATCTCCGTATTCAGAAACGCTTAATTCTCCCACCATCACTATTTTCCAAAGGTTCTCGTCGAAGATACTGGTGTTTTTGAAGGTTATTTGCATGGTTCTAGTGATGGAGTGGCAAGATTTCTAGATTAAACTAAAAAAGGTGAATAAATGAAGGGAAAAACACAAAGATAGACAGAGTAATAGAGGGAAGAATATAATAGGCAAGGAAAGATGGCTGGGAGGAAGGGAACGAAGGTTAAAAGGTTCAAATCGTTAAAGCGTGCATCATTTCCGCAAGTAACGAATAAAAAGGGAAAAATCTAATCAGCATGACGAAGGAAGCAAGAGAGAGAGAGAGAGAGAGAGAGAGAGAGAGAGAGAGAGAGAGAGAGAGAGAGAGAGAGAGAGAGAGAGAGAGAGAGAGCCGGACTTAAATATTTCGAAACAGAATGAAACGTCACTTCAGCAAATATACTGGATACAAGATTGACTGACTGGATTCCACACTCGGAAGCGATACCAGAGAGAGAGAGAGAGAGAGAGAGAGAGAGAGAGAGAGAGAGAGAGAGAGAGAGAGACTCCCATCCATCTTTCCATCCATCTTTCCATCTATCTTTCCCCTCCTCTTCCCTTCGCCACTTCATTCCCTTCTTTATTAGAGGTTCTTAAAATGCTTCGGTTAAAAAAAACTTATACAATCTCGTTATATACGATTAACAACAAAGGAAAACATTGCATAATTAAGACAGTCCAAAGCTTTTTACTTATATTATTTCTGGTCTGTCAAATTGTCTAGGATTACTTAAATAATACAAAGAAAACTCCAAACTCATCACAATAATTCAGAATAAAATAAGGTTTCATGGGAGGAGACTGTAGTATTCAAACTAGCAACATTCTGAAACGATTTACTCTCTCATCACAACTATTTCTAACAGTCACGGAACTAATCAAGAATACTTTTGTGAAATCTATAGAAATCTTGTTTAATTTGTCGCTAGAACAGTACAAAGACACCTTCAAAACCACTAAAACCCTTTGAAAATAATGGAAGTGCAATACTTAACTCCCTTAGAACCAGGATTTATCTTTACCACGAGTTTCGGGATATGATTAGACGATTTTATTGACATTAGGAAGGATTTATGGAGGTGAAAAGACTAATGGCCAGAATCTGTACTATTTTGATCCCAACATGAATTTCTCAAACAACAATGACGAATAATAATCAGAATAAATATGAAAAATGCGTCCCAGTACTGAAGGGATTAATAAAAAACATGCACGTGTAACTAATCCTTGCTTATTGCGAGAGAAAGAGGAACGTGTACTTGACAATGACCAAGGGAGCGATGATGCAGAGCTGTAAACACAAGGAATAGATCATAAGACCACCTGACACCTAACCTTGGCACCACAACAAGGGAAAAAGGACGTATAGAACAAGGAAAGCAGGAGAAAGAAGGCGAAAACAGATACAAAGTCGAAACCACAAGGACAAATATTAGCAGCTGACAGAAGGAAGACATCTCGGCACCGCTGGAGGGCGAAAAGAGAGAGGAGCAGTGTAGAGAGGAATACAAGGGAGGAGGGAAAGACGAACACAAGAACACAAGGAGGGAGGTAGAAAGGGACACACAAAGGGTGAATGGAGACAGGTTGGGAGGAGGACAAAGGGCGACAGGGCGGTAAGTGAGGTGGCAAACACAAGGGAGGTTAAGGGTCTGCATGGGTACGCCGTGGTGGTGGTGGTGGTGGTGGTGTTGCGTACAAGGCGAAGGTGAGGGAGGGCGAGTGCAAGGCAACGAGATCCGGGCACGGGACACCAATACCACCAGTCACCACCACCACCACCACCGCCACCACCACCAAGACCAAAGGAGGGTGTACTACTAGACTAACAACACCAAGTCACGGATATTTCAGATAAATCGTGCCTACCCTAAACACATGTCATAAATTGGAGTATAAAAGACTTAACCCCTTCAGTATTGGGATCATACTTATTTTCCTTATTTCTTGTCGATCTTATAAAGCTTCAGGACTTCTTGTGGGGATTAAAATAGTACAGATCTTGGACATCAATCCTCTGACCTCTAAAGACCCTTCTTAATCTCAATGACATCGTCTAATCACACCCAAAACTCATGGTAAAAATGTGTCCCAGTACTGAAGGTGTTAAGCTTGAATTAAACTAAATTAAAGAGAGTAAGGAAAAAAAAAAATAGGAAAGTATAGTTCATGGATCGCTAAATTTAATCACAAGATATTTTGGTTATGTGCGGAATAGAATAGATGATAGCATCTCACATCAGCCATATCTACGGGTGCCCAGATAACGGTAATCTTGTCACTGAAGAGATACAGGTCACTGACACACTGAATGATTACTTTGTCTCACATTGTAGGAAAAAAAAACACTCTTAAATTCCCTGAATGAATGACGAATCAGTAGAAGTGGAAATGGAGATAGCTGAGAGGAGGTAATTAACATTGAATAAAGAAATGAATTATCATGGGAATGTAGTAGTAGTAGTAGTAGTAGTAGTAGTAGTAGTAGTAGTAGTAGTAGTAGTAGTAGTAGTGGTAGTGAGACAAATATAGATAATAAGTGTTAGCATGTACTAAGCACAGTTAAAACAATAATGAAAATACTATTTCTTGTAATGATAAGAACGATAATAATAATAATAATAATAATAATAATAATAATAATAATAATAATAATAATAATAATGAAATAGATATTAAAAATAATGATGATAATACTGGAAAAATATAATAATAATAATAACAGTAATAATAATAAAATACAACTAATAAAAGAAAGACAGGTGGCAGATACCTTACATCCCTTCATGACATCATCGTCTCAGGAAGGCTTACTTTTTCCCTCTCGTGTGTGTGTGTGTGTGTGTGTGTGTGTGTGTGTGTGTGCAACTCCGCGTCACTCCATCACCTCCACCCATAACGAGACGGGGCGCTGAATGGTTGGTGGTTCGCCAATACGTTTCGTGACGGCCACACTTGTCTGGCCGGTCCGGGAAGACCCTCCACTGCGTCTGTGCCCACCTGTGCTGCTCACCTGCCCCGCTGCCACACCACCTTCCCCAATACTGCCTGACTCCCTTCCTTCACGGGGTGTCACTATATCACAAACAGTAGCGCTTCATCAAAATCAATCATTCAATTATCAAAAACTGCTACGTAAGTGATATAATGTGTGCTTGTCTTTTGTGTTCCTTTGTGATCCTGTTGCAACCTTGACTTATCTCCCTTTGATTTGTTATTTGCAATTTCACGGTCACCTGTATTACCTGCGGTCCGGCCCTCGAGGTTCTCATCAATTAGATCTTTAACTGAATGTATCGCTTCAAGGCAACGCTCCTGGTGATGAGGCTCGAGTTTCCAAGCGGCGAGAGATGGAGATGTACTAGTTAATGCCGGTATTCAAAAACGCCTTGCTCTCTCACCACGACAACTTTGCTCTCTCACCACAACAATTTCCTAAAGGCACAAAGACAACTAGCCGGGTTATCAAGACAGTTTCTCCTTTTGATAAGCCAGAAATCTTGCCTATCCATTCCCATAACCATAAAAACACGCTTAAAACACCAGTATCTTCTATTACAGCCTCTGGACAACGGTGATGGTGAGAGAGGAAAGCGGTTTAGAATACGAGCTTAAGTATCATGTAGAATTTGCACGTGTCACCTGAGCATCTTCAAGGTATTGCCGCATCTTCATCACTGCAGACAGCTGTGATTCATTAACCAAATGCAGCCTGCTGTTGGAATGGATGTACACACACACGTCTTACCGCTGGCACACCCAAACACTATTACCGCTGATGCTCTCACCGCCTCCCCGCCTCTGCCACCTCCACACACCACCTCGCCTCACCTCATCACCTCTCCACCCCTGCCACCTCCACACGCACAGCCTCCACCTTACCACCCGCTTCCCGACACACCTCCAGCAAGATGTTATGCTAATTGGATGCATTTTTCACCTGTTTCCTTTGTGACGTCCCCCACCTGGCGGCAGCAACTCACACTACTGAGGGAGGCGCTGAATAAAGGTTCCTTCAGCACATGACGACCCTCCTAACACTGATGAACGTGCGGCTGAGGCTACCAGGCCCAACACGGCGTTCATATATATAAGTAATGAGCGTAGTAGTAGAGGCGAGCCATGTGGTGCACCGCTGCCCACCGAGACCTGACCAGCTGCAGTGGCCCCGACCACCACCACCACCACCACGACTCTGTTTTCTATTGCTTAATTAACCACCACCTGTTAAGCCTCTTCCTCAAGTTACCATCCATGACGAGTTGACGACTTTTGTTTTTCTTTTTCTTTGAGTGTGTGTGTGTGTGTGTGTGTGTGTGTGTGTGTGTGTGTGTGTGTGTGTGTGTGTGTGTGTGTGTCGGATAGAAACAGAGAAACAGACAATCACATATGAAAAAAAATAATAAAAACCCATTTCAAATCAACAAACCAACACCAACAGAGAGAGAGAGAGAGAGAGAGAGAGAGAGAGAGAGAGAGAGAGAGAGAGAGAGAGAGAGAGAGAACACACATCAACACATACCTGCGCGCGAAGATCGTTCCGGCACCACCCTGGACCAGCGGCGGGACGGTCGCTGAAATAGCCAGTTGTCTGAGATCGCCACCATGTCGTCGTCATCGTCACTCTCCTCCGCCTGAGCCACGAGGGAGAGAGAGACAGGGAAAGGTGTATCAGTGGAAGCGGAGACACGATAGTGGTGGCGATGGTGGCGGTGGTGGTGGTGGTGGTTAAAAAAAGGTAAATATGACGTGAATGGAAGTGAATACGATGGATTGATTAAGTGATGGGTGATTGATGAATGAATGTGATGGATGGAGAAAGGGGGGGAAAGTAAAGTATACCAAAGAAGTGCACAAGAGAAAAGGAGTAAAAAAAAAAGGAAAGTAAATGAAGACTTGAAAATGTAGGATGAAAAGTCTTAGAGATAGAGATAGATAGGTAGATACATAGTGAGAGAGGGAGAGAGAGGAAGCATCTTAAATAACTAATGAAGCAGTTAAGGTATTAGTACCAACAAGTGAATGACAAATAGCAGTAATTATCTAACCATTAACACCACTCACTACCGTGTAATTAGCAGGCCAATTAGCCTTCCCATTTCACAGGTAAATAAACACACCTTTTATACCCTAATTATCCTTTCCCATTTTACCTTTCATTTATTACCACCACCACCACTACCATCACCACTGTTATCACTACAGCCACTACAATCATTACTCTAGTCACTCCATTCTAAGTCTCAGTTCCTTCTATCTTGTTTGTTTACTGTTTCTTTTTGGGTATAGAAATGAAGTTGCATAGTTAATTAACACAGCTGTTCAACACGCGCGTAATGTGTGTTATTCTAGGTGTAATGTAAGAGGAAATTCTTGCAACGTGGTGTGTTAATAGATTACAAACAGTTTTACCACTACTACTACTACTACTACTACTAAATCTCTTCCTTTCATCATATTCTTCTTCAATAGTACACATTTTATCTCATCTTTGTAGTGACCATCATAATTATCGTCACCTTTACTACTTTACTGTTTTAAAAGACCAGCCATTCTAACTACAACCATCACTTTATATCACCTTTGAAACACTCTACACATTAACCACTCCAGTACTGAGACGCGCTTTTACATCTATTCCGTTAATTATTTGTCGATTTTATACAGGTTCAGAAACTTATGTAGGGTTTAAAACGGTGAAGACTGGCCATTAATCTTGTGACCCGCTTGGACCCCTATTAATGTCAATAAAAACGTCTTGTGGTAAAAATGCGTCCCAGTACTAAAGGGGTTAACATAACAATCATTAAACTACACTATTAGGTCCGTACATCACTGCAGCCATTACCAATTCAGCTATCACATTACCCTATCACACATAATTACAACTACTACAACTGCATGTTTTAATTAACCACTATTTATCTCCCTCTCACATTCCCACACCCATAAAGCCTCTCTCTGCCCTCCTAACCTCAACCCTCTTGTCTTTCTTCGCCACCACAACCACCATCACCTCGTTAACAAACACAGCCTTTCTTTTTACCCATACCCCATCACCGCCTACTCTTTCCATCTCCCTCTACATCCTCCCCTACCAAGAACTATGGCTCGTCTTCTCAAACACCTTTGTCCTTCAGCTCCACTATTTCAAAAGGCTTTATTTAAATTTACACGAGTCTTTAAAGGCGTTTTTTTACGGTTCTAGAGGCAGAGTGACAACATTTCTTCATTATGAATTGGAGAAACACTATTGAAAACCCCGGTAATCATCTCAGTGACCTTGGAAAATAGTCGTGGTGAGAGAGCTAAGTCTTTTTGTATACGGCCCTATCTCTCTTTCTTCTCTCATCCATCCACCCACACACACACAGACACATGCCCCTCATCACCTCCCACTGTCCTTTCTCCACCTTTAACCACCCAGGCCGCTTCCTAACTCCTATTCCATCACTGTCCCTCCCTCACCAGCATCCGATCTCTTGTGGTTTTAGTCTGTGTACTAACTCACTGCTTTCTGATTCTGAATTCATATGTTACATTGAGTCCTCTTTGCTCAGAGTCTCGTCTTATTTGACCTAACCTGACCTAAGACGTGCTTTCTATCAGGGTGGTGTTTTGTTATCGTTTTTCTATTACTGATGTAGATTCCTTGTTAAACTATCAGCATATTAATAAAAACCCTCACGAAAGCCTCAATAATTTCTATAAGACAGTCATTCCTTGTTAGACTATCACTACACTCGCCAAGAAGCTCATAACAACGCCCCCCCACACCCCCGGGCAATTCTAGCTACTCACTCTGCATAAGGCACCACAACCTTTCAGAATAGCGCGTCTGGTTTCTCTCACTTCCATTCTCTGTCTCCCTCATCCCTCACCAAACACTGGCCATCCACACCCCCATCACTTATTGTCTTTCTACCGCCACCTCTGCCATTCCCTTCACCCCACAGCCTCCTCCTATTACTCCTCCTGCTCCTTCGTTCCGTCACTGTCCTTCCTCTTCCCTCCCAGCCGCTGTAGCTCGTCTAATCAGCACCACCACCTGCAGCGCACTCGACCTCCACCCCATCTTGTTCCCCTGTCACTGCCTCTCCTCCACCACCCACGTGATGCTCTCCGTACCACCGCCACCAATCCTACTGCTGCTACCCACCACTTGTATTCCACCGCCCCCCCTTCCCCCCCACCCTGCAACCTCTCCACCTTCCTCGCCCCATCTGGTCTTGATCTTCTTCTTCTCTTCCCCCCCCCCCCCCCCGCCCCGTACATACATAAGGCTCGTATTTTGAAATGGTTCGGGGTCTCATAAGGAGTTTTTCAAAGGCCACAGACACGTTTGTTTGCTCTGGTTGCTAAACTGTGAAGACTCCATTGAGCTTTGGGATCCTGGTAAGTCTCTTGAAGCACGTTGAATCAGTTTTTTTTTTTCCAGTTTAAAATTGTACAAAACTAGACACTTTTAGATAGATAAGTTTACGAGACACAATAAACAGTTCATTGATTTTAAGACAACACCCGTGAAATTTAGTATAAACATTAGTCTCAGCTTAAATAGGATTAGAAAACAGTCACCAAATTCAGAAGGTAAAGACTGATGATAACTTCCACTACAGATGGGGTGAGATTGAGATTTGACGTCGAAATGTTTGGCAATGAAAAAGAGAGAAAAAATAACTGCATTCTTAAACGTTTCAGTATTGTATCTATTTATATACACTTAGCGGACGGTAAAAATATGCTAATGGATGATTTTTAAATGTATTTCCACACTGTCCCGTAAATTTTTTTAAAGATAAGACGTCGCAATGTTTGAGAATGCATAAAACTACATTCACAAGCTTTACAATATCCTATCTCTTTCTTAACTGGCTATAATATAAGTTAATAAAAGTTTTCTAAGAGCTTTTTCATGTTGGTACTTCACATTTCTTTCTCGCTCTCTCCTCCTCTTTCTTCTTCTCTTTAACCCCTTCAGTACTGGGACACTGTTTTACTAAGAGTTTTGGGTGTGAATAGACGATTTTATTGACATTAGAAAGGGTTTATGGAGATTAAAACGGTTAATGGCCAAAGTCTGTACTATTCTAATCCCGACTAAAATATCCAAAAATAAAAAGCAAAATGAATATAAATAATACGTCCCAGTACTGAAGGTGTTAAGCATCAGGAGCAGCGTCTCTCACCTTGCTCTTTCTAGCTGAGTCGAGTCTGATCCGGGCGCAGCGGTTGAGAGCAGTGAGCCTCCTGAAGAGAGCCTGCAGGGAGTCCCGCTCGAGGAAGGAGTGGTCCCTCTCCACTGACCCCAAATCCAGGGGGAACTGTAGCTCTGTCAAGGGAGAAGAAGGGAGACAAAATATTAGGTGTGAGATACGTGGAAAGATAGGAGAGGCAGGGATGTAAGGTGGTGGAAATTAAAAGGAGTACTATACTAATTGTAATGGTTTTCTTCTGCTTAATAATGTATGTAAGCTAAAAATGTGAGGCAGGAATGAGAGGAGGTGGAAATAAAGAGATATTATCAATTAGCAGTTTTCTTTTCCAGTAGTATTGCAAAGTTTATAGCACTTTGAAAAGTACCACAAACGGCAAAACCAAATACAAAGTAGTTCAAAGGCTTTAATTAGCGAGGTTTTATTGTTATAGATTCCAAACACGTAGGGTTACTCAATTAAATGGCCAGTGTGTTTGTGCCACCAACTATGGAAAAAATAGAGGGAGGATGCAGTGAAAGTGTTTAAGGGACATAAGAGGAACATGAGAGGTAGGGAAGCAAAAATAATTCTTCCTGGTAATATGGAAAGAAGAGAAGAAACACGCATTCTGGTGGAGGAAAAGAGAAGAGAAGGACGAGCGGACGGAATGAGTAAGGGACACATACACAAACAAACACACACACACATACCTTCATACATCTGCGCATATTGGGGGAAGCCTGCAGCCCTCAGCCACTTGCACGCCTCAAGTGCTTCCAACTCTGTGGGGGAGAAAAGGAAAAACGTGAGTACATGTAAGAGTCACCATTACACTGAAACACACACACACACACACACACACACACACACACACACACACACACGGCGATATATATAACAAAGTGAATAAAAACCAAAAGTAATACTATTTCTACTATAAAAAGACAGCAACAGCAACAACAACAACAACAATAACTCCATCTACAATTACAACTACTATAAGAACAACCACCAACGTTAATTTTACACATATATAAGTAATATTGGTTAGGGTTACGTTACGTTAGGTTGGGTTAAGTTACACAAGTTTAGGTTAGGTAGATGAAGTCACTTACATAACCTTACCGAAACTAAGCCCAAAATATCTGTGAATGAAAGTTGCTACCACCACCACCATCACCACCACCACCACCACCACCACTACTACTATCCTTTCAGCAAGTGTACAGTGCAGGAAGCAAGAACTAAAAGGCAGAAGGCATGTCCTCGAGAAGTATGAATGAGACTCTTCTTGAGGGAGAGTGAAGGATGAGCAGGAGAGGAAGAGTGAGTGAGGGGAGGGCGTGAGGACGTGGAGGAGGAGGAGGAGGAGGAGGAGGAGGAGGAGGACCTGGGACTGAGGAGAAACACACACTCACGCACACATACGTCACCTTTCAGACCCCCTACTGCTGCCCTGCTTAAAGGACACACACACACACACACACACACACACACACACACACACACACACACACACACACACACACACACATGACGCAAGGCACAAGTTTGTTTTTGTTTATTTATTTACGTGTAAACTGACATATTACCTTCCTTCTCCTTCTTCCCCTACCAATGGGTGAAAAAAACGAGAGAGAGAGAGAGAGAGAGAGAGAGAGAGAGAGAGAGAGAGAGAGAGAGAGAGAGAGAGAGAGAGAGAGAGGGTTCGATACTATTTTTTGACGAGTAGCTCCTAAAAAGTTCATGTTTACCCTCGTTTTTTGTGAAGAAGAGGAGGAAGTTGGTGGTTGGAGGAAGGAGAGATGC
>CM035181.1:11455321-11470756 GCA_020233015.1 Callinectes sapidus
CTCTCTCTCTCTCTCTCTCTCTCTCTCTCTCTCTCTCTTACTTATCCCTTTCTTTTCTTCCTATTCTCATTTCTTTTTATCTTCTTTATGTATCTTTTCACACCTTTTGTTTATCTCCTTTTCTTCCTCTTTTTATTCCTTGGTTTCCCTTCCTTTCTCTCTTCTTTCTTTCAAACCTTCTTTCTTTTTTCTCCCTCTCTCTCCTTCCCTTCATTGTTTCTCTCCTTCCTTACCTTCCTAATTCCATTTTCTCTCTTTCTTTGTCTCATTTGTTTCCTTGCTTTTTTTCCTTCCCTCTTTTCTTTTCCCTTCTCTCTCTCCTTTCCTCTTTCATTCCCTGCCTCCCTCAAGCTCATTCCTTCTTGATATTATAACCACCACCACCACCACCACCACCACCACCACCACCACCACCTTCTCCTCAATCGCTCACTCACGGCTCATTGACCGAAGGGGAAAAAATAATTGTTTGCTTAAGGTTTTGCCGCAGGAAGTAATAATGGCACTGCCACCACCACCACCACCACCACCACCACCACCACCACCACCATCACCACCACCACCTCTACTTACAAAATTATCATCGTCATCGTCTCTATCAATACTAACATTATTTTACTATTATAATTCCTTCACTATCACCATCACTACTGTCTGCGTCATATCATTGCTATTGCTGCCACCACCACCATCACCATCATCGTTATTATCATGGTCACTAATACTGTTAATTTAGGGATTCCTTCTTAATAACTAAAATAACTGTCTGTACAACCACTGCCATTAACATCGCCACCACCAACACTAAAACAACAAGAGTAATAATAACAAAACTCTTAATATCAAAACTGCTTGCTTCCAAAATAATATAAAGAGTGCTGTAATGAAAAAAGAAGTAACTAATATGACAAATAATAATATACAGAGAATGCTTAGTTTTATATTTGTATAGAAAAGTAAGGCGTAATATCAATCAGTACTGTTTTTTATCATTATCATCATTGTCATTACTATTGCCATCAACATTCTGAGATGAGCACCTTACTTGTGCACAAAAAAAACTAAAGTAAAAACAAACAAATATAAAAATAAAACTTGCATTAAAAATCTATAAAGAAAAACACGCCATAAAACTGTTGAGGATGGTTACCATCACCATTACCATTACCACTACCCGTACCATTGCTATTACCGTGAAACCAATACTTTATTTGCCTTTTATATTCCATGTCAAAATTATACTGGTCAAGGACAATAAAATTTATAAATACAAAAAAGTATCACTGACAAAAAGAGGAGTGAATTCAGCAGACATCTTAAAGTTTGCCTGGGAGGTTAAAGGAGTGTCTTTACATTATTATTCCCTTAACCCCAATTAGCATAAAGCACTGTTAACCATCTCCTTCTGCCGTGGCCGCGGGTAACACTTTTCCACGCTCCTCATTTTTACATCGCTCCCAACACGCTTTTTTACGGTAATAACATGTAATTTAAAATCCTTAATAATGCCGCTGCAACAGTAAAAAGTAATAGCTACGAGCCACTAAAGTTTTCAAAGACATTTATGTGTTTTCCTGGAGTCGAGTCGGGAAATATCTTAATGGAACTTCGAACTTTGATGATGACGCTAATTTTCTCTTATCAAACAATATCTTTCACATAAGAGATGATGTGTTGTCCCTCCATGGCTCGCTTCCCTGGCCTGAGAGGAACAAGTAATGAAGAGTCACAGGAATAGTACGTCAGGTGATGTGTTCAAGTGACTACACGAGTTAAGTTAGGTTAGGTAAGGTAAGGGGAGGTGGTGAGGTGATTACATGTATAAGGTAAGGTAAGTTGAGGTAGGATGAGGTAAGGTGAGGTAAGGTAAGGTAAGGTGTGGTGTTGAGGTGACTACATAAGACTACATAAGACTACATAAGGTGACTAGATAAGGTTGGAGAAAGAAGGAAGAAGGAAAATTAAGAGGTGTTAGATTTTAAAAGAAAAAAAAAAAAAACAATGATAATGAGAATTTATACTCTTACCAAAAAATAAATAAATAAATAAAAAACAAGGGATGTTTTGCCATATTTTCTTTTCTTTTAATTTTTTTCTACTATCTTTCTTTACTGCACATTTTATACATATATTTACGTGAATATCTGCAAATTTTCATTAATCTTCTTTTATAAATCAATTACCTCACCTTAATTTATATAAGATGACAAGGTACTTATTTTCTTCATGAATTAAAAGAAAAGTTAGACAAAGTAACGAAGAAAAATATTGACAGAAGGGAAAAAATAAAGTACCACTGAGAGAGAGAGAGAGAGAGAGAGAGAGAGAGAGAGAGAGAGAGAGAGAGAGAGAGAGAGAGAGAGAGAGAGAGAGAGAGAAGAGAAGAGAAGAGAAGAGAAGAGAAGAGAAGAGAAGAGAATAAAGGAGGAGGAGGAGGAGGAGGGGGAGGAGGAAGGCGGGCACTAGCGGGGACAGGAAGAAATAGCCGCCATTTCTCAGCCTTCCAACAGGGGGGACACAGAAAAAGCCAGGCCCGTCAGCTGCCGTCACCCCGCTCACGACAGCCCGCCATTACTCCTGATTATCTATTTAGTCAGTCGCTCCCACGGCCTGCTCACGGTAATTGGCCATCGAGCAGGTATTTGGGGAAGGCCCTCTAATGATTTAATAACCAAGGAGGGGAGCGCCACCTTTGTCCATATACAGAGACACACACAAAGGGATATTACGGCAAAAACACAGGGTTACTGGTGCTCTCTGATGGTTCGTGGCTACTCTCCTCGGCTGCCTGGGAGGGTTCAAGGGAGGACAGTAGCTCTGGAGGTGGGGAAGTATAGGCTAGGCGTATTAGGAAGTGGTAAAGGGCATTGGTTCAGTATATCATGAAGTCGAAGGGATGGAAATTATCAAGATGAAGGGATGAGTGGTGGAGGTCAGGAGAGGATAAGTTTAGGACATTATGAAGTCGAAGGGATGGAAATGATTGAGTTCAGAAGATGGTATAGTGTAGTGTTGAGGGGATCGGTTCAGTATATCATGAAGTCGAAGGGATGGATATTGTTAAGTAGAAGAGAAGAGTGGTTGAGGTAGTGAGGGGATAAGTTTGGTATATTATGAAGTCGAAGGAATGGAAATGATTAAATGGAAAAGATGGTGGTGAGGGATAGGTTCAGTATTTCATGAAGTCGAAGAGATGGCAATTATCAAGTCGAAGGGATGACTAACTGAGAAAAAAAAACAAAAAAAAAAAAAAGAAGGGCTAAGCATATTATCAAGTTTAAAAGAGATGATGATATTGTACCGAGTGAAGCGTTTTGTATATACGAATAAAGGTAGAAAAGCTAAGACTAATACAATTCAACTCTCTCATCTGGAGTAAAAGGAAAAGAAAATTGGCCATAATAATGTATTCAGATGGGACGCTGTAGTGTTAAGAGAATAAGAGAAATGTGTCTTGAAAATTTAAAGGAAAGGGAATACATTGCTAGCTCTACTCTTATTTGTTCCTTTCATTAAGTTAATAAATATGGCAGTATCAAAGAGGGAAATAAAAAGTTAAGTTAACCATATCAATAAAAAATGAAAAAGAAAAGAGGCAGGGAAATAATGAAACGAAAATAAATTCAATCTTTGTATAGAGAAAAGAGAGATAAGGTAACATGATTCCATCCTGTGCCTTTATAGAGACAAAGGGATGAAAGTAGCTGAAATGAGGAAGGAAAATCAACTTAACCACATCATAATCTTACAGAAAAGACACTGAACCTAAAGGGAAACAAGAGAAATAAGAAAAATAAGCATGAAAGAGAGAGAAGATGAAAAATGCAAATGCTTCCCCACTCGAGCTACCCCAGATCAACTTAAACACATCATAATCTTACAGAAAAGACACTGAACCAAAAGGGAAACAAGAGAAATAAGAGAAATAAGCATGAAAGAGAGAGATGATGATGAGAAATGCAAATGCTTCCCCCTCTCGAGCTGCCCCAAAGGGATAAAGAGATGACAGTAACAGAGAGGGAGGTGAAAAAAAAGGGGGCTTAACATTTGCATTATGACTTTACAGAGGAGAGGCACGAAAAAGGCAAAAAGGTAATGACTAAATGAGATGAAGACATGAAGGGAAGGGCGGCGGTAATGAGTGAAAGGCAGCAGGTACAAAGGAGTAATGTAATATCAAAGGTTAAGGAAGGACAAAGAAAGGACGTAAGGAGATTAATGGGTCTTATGATGCCGTGAAGGAGGGAAGCAGGAAAGGGTATTGGAGGAGAGAGAGAGAGAGAGAGAGAGAGAGAGAGAGAGAGAGAGAGAGAGAGAGAGAGAGAGAGAGAGAGAGAGAGAGAGAGAGAGAGAGAGAGAGAGAGAGAGAGAGAGAGAGTAGTTTCATAAGGGTCACTAGATTAATTTTTTTCTGTAAGAACAATATAAACTAATTAAAAAAGGCCCAATGAGGTGCTGGTCCCTAAACAGGCTTTAAATATTTTTCCTCTATTTTCTTTTATTTATTCATTTATTTATTTATTTTTATTTATTTATTTTTTGCATGAAGAATGTATGTATAGTAAAGTGCATATAGTTTTGTGTGAAAGAAGAGAGGCAATATATGAACGTGGGAGCAAAAGAGGAAGGATGCAGAAGTAAGTTGTGACAAGTGTGAGGAAAGAGATGCAGGAATAAAGAGAGGATGGAAAATATTGCAAAAGTAAAAGAAAACTTGCAGAGAGGTGGAGTGAACGTGCAGGGAATCAAAATTTGGGACAGAGAGAGAGAGAGAGAGAGAGAGAGAGAGAGAGAGAGAGAGAGAGAGAGAGAGAGAGAGAGAGAGAGAGAGAGAGAGAGAGAGAGAGAGCTCTATCTCCTCCATATTCAAAATTTTTCTAGTGTTCTTCCCTTTCTCTGCTATATCTCTCTTCTCTCTCTATTCTATATCTCTCTTCTCTCTCTCTCTCTCTCTCTCCTCTCTCTCTCTCTCTCTCTCTCTCTCTCTCTCTCTCTCCGCTGTTTCACTTCACTTACATAATCAAATGGATAGAAAAAAAATTAATTGGATGTACAAGTGAGTAATTTAATGGACTTTTAGCTCAGCCACAAAAGGTTAGTACTACTCGGCCTGTTCCTATTCCTGATGCTGCTGATGCTGCTGCTGCTGTTGTTGTTGTTATTGCTGCTGCTGCTGTTGTTGTTATTGCTGCTGCTGCTGCTCACGGCCTCTCGTTACCTTCTCCTAAACCAATCAAGCTTAGTGTACGATCCTCACTAATGTCTGTAGAATATATATTTCACTCTGAGGCGGAATCTCTCTCTCTCTCTCTCTCTCTCTCTCTCTCTCTCTCTCTCTCTCTCTCTCTCTCTCTCTCTCTCTCTCTCTCTCTCTACGTGGGTGGGAAGGTAATTGTTTTTGTGATTGCAAATTCGATGTTTAATAGGTCATTACACGTACTATAACTGTCATTGTTTTCTATTTTGCTTTTTCCTACAAATAATAACGAGAATTTAAAATCTAGCTCAGAAATTTTATTCCGATGATAAAAGTGTTTAGGTTATCTTTTATTATATTCAGAGATTCACAAATTATGTTTCCGCGGGAGACCACCTCGCAGCATCTTCTTATTCTGCGATCTCTAATAAGCTTTGATTCTTCATTAGTGGAGGGCTAAATTCATAATGTGCATCTTGAGAAACATAAATATAAATCGCAAGAAACCTACTTATAATTTTTTTTGTGTGTGTTATTTATATAATGTGGGATTTTTACGGGAATTTATGGGCTAAAGTAGACCACCAAATGGAGACCCCCTATCTAAAGGCACGCCTATTAGGAAACTGTTACCCAGAGTGGATGTCAAATCTCCGGAGCCTCCGACATTGCGCTTGGAATCTCTCTTTCTTTTGTTATTCTCTAACTTTATTCACCTTTTTTCTCCCTTCATTAACTAAGATTCTTCGTGATAAGGGATTGAAAAAAGAAATAGCATACATAATAAGAAAAATAAAATTGTGAGAATTCCTTTCCTCGTTAGTATTCTATTACATATCACTTCTCTCATCTCATAAACTTTCATTATTGTCAAGTAACGTGTCTTAATATTTTTGTCTATCATGACGAACACACAGATGACAAAGAAAAAACACAACACTGTCTTACTTTTGCTTCCCGTTCAGTAATATTCACACTCAATTAATCGATCACATTCATTTCTTCTTATTTTGCTTTCCTCAATTAATCCACATCACATTCATTTCCACTGTTTAACGTCTTCCTCTAATGATAAATCCTCTAATCTGATTGCATGTCAGTCATCAGCTGTTGTGACGGGATTCTGAACGACAAACCTGAGCCCCGCTTTAATTGCTATCAAATAAAAGGGATTAAGATAGAGGGAACACACACATAAAAATAAATAAAGTAAAATGAATAAATAAACGTAGAATAAAAATATTAATAAAGAAATGAAAGTAAAGAAATAAACATGTAAAAGTGAATCTTGGTTGATATTTTGGCCAAGACTGTACATTTCTTAGTCCTCCAAGTGGCGAAACAGCGACTACTCTTCCTCCTCCTCCACCTCCTCCTCGTCGTCCTCCTCCTCCTCCTTCTCTTCGTCCTGCTATTCGTCCTCGTTCTCCTCCTTTTCGTCCTCGTCCTCCCCCCTCTTCGTTCTCCTCCTCCTCCTCTTCCTCTCTCCCTTTTCCTCCGTAAGTCCTGCGCACAGAATCCAAACTTGTGCTCGTGTGGTTCCTTACGTTGCGCTGATGTCTTTTCCATCTGTTTTCCAAATACTATTAATCCCAATTAGCATCAAGTCATTTGTGCGATAAGAAGATATTTTCAACCGGTTTTGTTCTCTTCATCTTCTCACGGGAATTTCGACTTTTAACGCACCGCGGCTTCCATCGTTAAAATTCATTATCTACCCATCGGCCGGTGACGCAATCTGCCGCACCATTCAAAAGGAAGGAACATTTATTCTTTAATCCAGCGTGTAATATTTCTTGTCCCAGTGCAGCGTGGATAAATATATAATGATCAGCGGCTAAATTACTGCCTTGTCCTTGGCGCTGAGGGGGACTCCAGCTTCTCTTATACTGAACGCCGCGTGCTGGCTGAGTGAGGAGGCGGGCCGGGGAGGAAATTGCAGGGAGAGAGAATTAGAGACCAAAAGGTTGTAATGTATGCAGGTTATTGTAATGTAAAGTTATGGTAATGATGTGAATGGTGGTTATGATGGTGATGGTGATGGTATAATAATAATAATAATAATAATAATGATAATAATAATAATAATAATAATAATAATAATAATAATAATAATAATAATGATAAGAAGAAGAAGAAGAAGAAGAAAAAGAAGAAGAAGAAGAAGAAGTATAAATAGAAGAAAAGAAAGACAGCAACACTAATAATAATAAGAATAAGAATAACAACAACAACAACAACAGCAACAACAACAACTATTACTACTACTACTACTACTACTACTACTACTACTACTACTACTACTACTACTACTACTACTACTACTACCACTACAACAACAACAAAGCATAACCATAAACAAAAAAACCTATAATAAAACCCAACAAACACGGGACTCCAGTTTTCCGCTATACCTACTTTTTCATTCTTTCCTTCATGTCTGCTTAATCCAACTTCTAATACTTCATCATAACCTTCCCCCCCTCCCTCTCAATCTGCCCCTCCATCCCCCAGCGCGCCTGAGGGATACATATGATAGTGTCACGAGCGGCAACACCCACGGGGCCTAATGGACTGGTGTTATAACGTATAGCGGTAGTCCTTCTAAGTCCACCTTGACCCTCCCTCCTTTTGTCCACTCGACCAGCGACGTGACGAAATTTAGGCTTAAGTAAAAATGGTGATAATAATGAATTGTGTGTTTAATCCTTTCGGTACTGGGATGCGTTTTCATATTTATTTTGCTTGTTATTTATGTAGCTTCAGAAACTCTTGTAGGGATTAGAATAGTACTGACTTTGGCTATTCATTTTCTGACCTCCATAGAACCGTTCGAATGTCAATAAATAAAGTCGTCTAATTATAACTAAAACACGTGGTGAAAATGTCTTCTAATACTGAAAGGGTTAATTGTAAAAACCTATTTGTATACATATGGAGAAAGTATCTTATTGTATTGCCTCTTGTTTATTTTTTTCCTTTTTAAGGTATATTTTAGAGTTAGTCTTGATTTTAGTGAAGCTACAGATCAATCTGCTTAGTGAAGCTACAGATCCATTATTGATTCATTTTAGTCATTATGAATTAATTTGATTACTTTTTTTCTTTTTTTTTTCAGTGAGTGGTACTTGAACTTCATGAGCATAGACAGATGTGGTTTTGATGGTGGTGGTTGTGGTGGCGGTGGTGGTGGTGGTGGTGGCGGTGGTGGTGGTGGTGGTGGCAGTGGTGGTGGTGGTGGTGGCAGTGGTGGTGGTGGTCGTGTCAGTAATCCCTTTCCCGACTCTCTCCTCACGACTCTACACTAAGATGTCTTTACTAACATAATCATTACTACCTCCTACCCATGATGGATGTCCTCTCTCTCTCTCTCTCTCTCTCTCTCTCTCTCTCTCTCTCTCTCTCTCTCTCTCTCTCTCTCTCTCTCTCTCTCTCTCTCTCTCTCTCTCTCTCCCCTCCCCCACACACACACACAAGTTTTGGTAACTGGTAGCAAGAGATATATAACCATAGGCACCATCTGTGTGTGTGTGTGTGTGTGTGTGTGTGTGTGTGTGTGTGTGTGTCTGGGCGTCAGTCAAATTATGGTCCTCTCGAGAGATAAGTATTGGTAGCGTCACAGTGAGGGATGGAGCTTGGATTTCTCCTTTAGGCAGCGTTGAAATTACCAAACTCCTCTGCGGCCTTCACATGTTCCTCCTTCTCCCATAGCAGGAGTGGCGGTGATGGCAGGAGGACCCCGCCCCGCCTTTCGCCGGGGGCACACACACGGGGCTAACTCAGGGGTCTGTTTCTTCCTACGTGCTGATTAGGTCTACTTACTTTTTATTTTTTTTGTTCTTATGCTCCTCCGTGTTTTTCAATTTCACGCTTTCCATTGTTTGTTTTTTGAAATGAATGTGTCAAGGGACATGTCTTCATTTGGGCATTTATGTGATTCAGATAACATATAGATTATATAGGAGATTTCAGTGCTACGATAGATACTGGAATGAAGCAGAATTTTAACTTTATTTTTCTTTTCTTTTCTTTGGAATGTGTATATTGGATAACAATTCGATAATATACACAGATGCAACAAAAGATCCGGAAGACTGAAATGATACTGGAATGAAACTCAATGTTCTTTTTTTCTTTTCCTCCTTTGGAAGAATATATTGGATAACACTTTGCTTCATTATCTACACAGTTAAGACAAGCCAATTATCCGAAAGATCTTTGCAAAAACAAAAATCTATATCTCTGCCAAAATGTAAGGAAATCAATTAACAACAGAAAATAATATCCCAGCCAAAGTAATAAGAAAATGAATTAAGTAATGGCGCAAACACAACAAGGACGACAACCCCAACTGAAGTTACCAGACAACCTTGATTTTCCCACGAGAAACTACCAAACTCTCAATTCTTCAACCCCTTCAGTTTCTTTTTTTATATCAATTTTATTTATTATATTTTGATTTTATACAGCTTCAGGAACTAATGTGTGGATTAAGATAGTAAAGACTGTGGCTATCAATCTTCCCACCTCTATAGACCCTTCCTAATGTCAATAAAATCGTCAAATTACTTTAAGAACTCGTAGTAAAAATGTGTTCTAGTACTGAAGGAGTTAAGTATGTGTGAGCGTCTCCTTTACTACCTTTACCACAGAGTCACGACAACAGAAAGAAAACGGAACAATATTGCTTCCTGGTGAACCTAACGAGCAGTACTCACCGGTGATGGCGTTGAAGAGGTATTCAGCATAGAGTCCTCGGCCGCGCTGGTCTTGCGTGATCCAGCGCGGCATCTGAGTCTTCACGTAGGCCAGATGTCGCTTGAGTCTCGTGAACAGCTCGCCAGGTAGCACGTCAGATAGGTTCTCCCCCTGCACGTATAAAGAAAGATGTCACACAATGTTTTATCACTGGCTACCTTATATCTTCCTCCTCTTCTTCCTCTTCTTTTTGACTCATTTTTTTTCATGTAAGGAGGAAAGCCGACCAAGGACAACAAATCCAAAAAAAAAAAAAAAAAAAAGGTCCCCTTAAAAGTTTAATAGAATTAGCCAAAAGACAGGAACAAATGTCTTGAAACCTCCTTCTTAAATAAAGTCATAAAAAACTAGAAATGTAGGAATATAGAAGCAGGTAGCATAGTACGTGTAATTTTTTACTCTCTCATGTCTCTTACTTTGGGACTGAATAGTAAACGAAGCAGTTTGAGATAAGATAGTATGCTGGATAGTTTGTCACAAGATCTCACTTTAGATTAGCCGGTTTATCGCAGAGAGAAAGTTATACTAGACGCGAATGGCCTGGTAAACATCGTCTCGTGGTGTGGAGTGGTTTTGTATAACACTAAACAAATTGCAGTAAAAAAAGAAGAAAAAAAAAACATATCGTATAAAAAAAGAGTACAAAAATTTTACACATATGCTTAAATGATTGGGTATGTTTATCCGTAGAATAGCATTGCTGCCTTGATTAAGATTTCATGTAAGATAACTCTTCCTTCCCACAACACAACATCCACCTACGTAACTATACACACATTCTTCATCCAAAATTATAAAAAAAAGACGAAAAGAAGAAAAGAGAGAAAAAAAAAAGAGAAAAAAACTTCAATCGTGTTTACAATTGTTTAAGGACCGGCACTTCAGTGGGCTTTTTTTTTTTTTTTTTTTTTTTTTTTTTAACTAGCATTTGTTTTGACCTTGGCCGGATACCCTTCTTGCATGAAAATATATACGTAAACCTGAAGCCAATGATCAATTATTATTATTTCTGTTTAATCTTTTCATCTTCTTATCTCTTCTCGTAAGTAGTTTGATTACGGTACAAAGTTAACTCATTCATCTACTCTCCTATCAATTATTTTCTTTCTTTTTTCACTTCATCTAAAGCTCTATTTCTGATTTTCTCTTTTATCTTATACTATTCCTTTTTTCTTGTTTTATTTTTCGCTTTGCTAGTTTTGATCCACTGTTATTCTTCCTCTTCCTTTATTTCTTGTCTTTCACAATAATTCTTCCATCATGCTTTGCCCTTCACACTCTCCTTTAACGCTGATATTTCATCCTCACATTTTCAGCATTTCACATTACTCCAATTCTGCTATTTATCATCTGAGTGTTTCTCCACCGTGTTCTACTTTCTTACTTCTTTTACTTTTGCCCTTTCCATCCTCCTCTTTTTTTTTTCCTTTCCACGTTATTCACCTTAATATATATTTTTTTCCTTTACTTTTACCTCCTTCTCCGCCTTGTTCCTCGCCCGCCACTCTCCGCGCTCATCACGCAAGCATCACTCATCTCGCAAGACACGTGTTTCCACAGCCGCGTCACTCACCCCTCTGCCCACCACCTTTGTTCACCTTCACGTACTTAACTCACCGCTTATCTCTCCTCTCTCTCTCTCTCTCTCTCTCTCTCTCTCTCTCTCTCTCTCTCTCTCTCTCTCTCTCTCTCTCTCTCTCTCTCTCTCTCTCTCTCACACACACACACATCCATTATTGCCGTCATCATCCTTTCAAATGAGCCTCAGTTTCTCGTCACGGAAATTCTAGAGATGAAACTTAAAAGATTTTTATATTTACAGATTTGCAACTTAGATAATTGGATATAATAGACGTGGGAAAATCTATTATTATCGTTTATCAGTTAATGTTGTTAATCCTAAGTCTGCGTCTGTAGCCTTCAGGATATTCTCTGCCAGACAACGTGTTCACCTTGAAGTAACATATACTAAAATTATTGTTGCTTACTTTTTTTCATGGCAAACTCTGCAAAGTCCTTGTCTATTTTTTTTTTTTTCATCCTTGCTATTACTAATATTATTTCAAAAGGGAAGTTTCGATATGCTAATTCTCAACTTAGGAAGATTCTTTTCTTACTTCTCTTTACCACCAAATAACAGTTCAATAGACCCTTTTTTAACACTTCTAGTTGTTTTTGCCAAATTCCTTTTCAACTACTATTTACCAAATGGCCCTTCTGTACGCCTTTATCAAACTCTTTTAGTTGCCTTTGTCTCTCTTAAATAAAACACAAGATTATACCACTGAAATTAAATTGGCCAACGTGAACAGATAAATGGATAGATAGAGAGATTTACTGATCATAGCTTCCAAAATGAACAAAGCGAAAAGAAGCAAAGATATTGAGAAAAATATACACAGCACGTTATAAAATGTAGTAATCCACACTATCATTTATCAGTACAATCGAAATTCATTACTACCCAAAAAAAAAAAAAAAAAAAAAAAAAATCTCCAAACACAATAAAAAAACACAAAACTAAAACAAAAGACAAAGTATTCTTCCACCTCTTCAACTCACCCAGTGTCATAAATAAAACACAAAAAATATACCACCGTGAAATAAAAATGACCAGCATGAACAGACACCTCTTATGTACTTGGACCTTCGACTCACCCTGGGGAGCAGCTGGCAGGTGGTGAGGGCGGACACGGTATAGGGGTCTGTGAGGTCCAGCTCGAAGAAAACGTTATCGCTGAGGCGGAAGGCGCGCTTGGTGTTGTTGGGGATGTGCTCCCAGACGCGGGTGTACGGCACGTGGATGGTGCCGAAGAAGTAGGATGGCGGGTCACGCTTCACCATCCACAGGAACGACCCTTCCTTGTTGCCCTGCAGGGGAGGAGAGGAAGGAATGTGGTTATGGGTAATTAGAGCACTATGTAAGAGAGAGAGAGAGAGAGAGAGAGAGAGAGAGAGAGAGAGAGAGAGAGAGAGAGAGAGAGAGAGAGAGAGAGAGAGAGAGAGAGAGAGAGCATACAGAAGTACCAAAATACACATACGAGTGGAAATTTTCTCCAAGTTTCCGTCATGAAATGGTCGTTTTGAGTATGGTATCCATATTGTAACATTGTAAAACTTCGCAAAATCTAAAACATCCATTGGTTGCATTTTTCATTATTAATTACTTGCTACTCCAGCTTCACTGTTAATCCCTTCAGGAAACATTTTTACCATGAGTTTTGGACCTGATTAGACGATTTTATTGACATTAGAAAGAGTATTTGGAGGTCAGAAAATGAATGGCCACAGTCTCTTCTATTCTAATCCCCACATGATTGTCTGAAGCTGTATAAAATCGACAAATAATAAGCAGAATAAATATGAAAATGTCTCCCAGTACTGAAGAGGTTAAGAAGACCACACTCGCGGCATAAACTTGTGGGGATAGCACGTTATGACCACTCACCTTTCATGCCCCACCTATCCCTTACGCACGTCTCCTTCACCCTCCTATCACCTTCCCGTACCAGAGAGAGAGAGAGAGAGAGAGAGAGAGAGAGAGAGAGAGCAGCTTTCGTCTCCCCTCTCCTCCTCACACCCGCTCAACGCCCGCCTCACCGCACCGTCATTTGATCCCTGGCAAGGTAACCCGAGCCGCGACTCCCGCCACCAGCATCCTCACCAGTGGCCCTCTGAGGCGCTCCCAAGATGCTACTTTGCTCCTCCTCCTCCTCCTCCTCCTCCTCCTTCCCTCCCATCCTCCTTTATCCTTCCTCTTCAGTCCTGCATATTCTACTTAAGTGTGGGTTGTCACTTATAGACCTGAAAAGACACCTTGCTTAAATTTAGTTGTTTTTCTTTTGTGTTCTTTTGTTCTCTTATTTGTAGTTTTTTTTCTCTCTCTCTCGTTACTACTACAATTACTTACACACCAGTAAGGACCACCACTTATATACTTGTAAGGACCACCATGCTTGAATCTAGTTATTCTTCACTTATGTTCTTTGTTAGATTCATTATTTTTTTCTCTCTTGTTACAACGACAATCACGTTCAGCGTCTAATGAGTCGCCAACAACTTCTCGCGGTAAATGATGAAAGGAATCTCGATATCGTAATACCAGACGATTTAAAGCCTTGTGAACATTGCCCTTGGGAAATTAAAAACACCGATAAGATCATTGGTTTCATCCCACGTGCATTCCATAACAGGTCAGAAACAAAAGTATTTAAATATAACAACTTGCTGATCTGAATCCCTCCTGGGGCAATACGAAGTTTTTTTTATCCCAATATTAAAAGAAACACAGGGAAAGGCACAAAAACAAGATACGAAAAATAGCAATTACATTCACCGCTCTGAGACGTACATACACACCGTGCACATCAAAAGAATACAGAATTATATTTACGTAGCGCAACGAGACGGAGGAAGCGTGATGATTTAATAGAGATGTTTACAACGTTCACACAATCTGATAACATCGATGCAAAAAAAGGTTACATTACTACCAATCGGCTGAATACATCAAGATAATTGGCAAAGGATTCTAGTTAAACAATGCCAAACTTATATTAACAAGATCATTAACGTCAGATATTCTCCGCTGTCCAATTTTGTAGACAGCATAACAGTTACAGCCTTCAACAATAATTCAAACCAAATAACTTACAAGTCTTCAATCCACAACTAACGTATTGTGTGAGTTATCCTTGCAAATTCAGTGACATTCTTACCAGTAGTAATTCCCTTACCTTTCGTTTTTTTCATGTATTGATTTTGTTATTGCTTATCGTTTTCTTTGTCACGAAATGTCACTTTTCTACTTACTTTCTCCTTCTTTTTCTACCCATCCATTTCCATTTCTTCCTCTACCTCTTCAATTTTTCCCTTACAAATCTCCCCATTTTCCTTTCATAATCGTTAATCTTTCATCAACAATTTCCTTACCCCTTCAGCACCTCCTTCTCTTCCTCCACCTCCACCTTCTCTTCCCCTTCCTCTTACTCCACCTCCACCTTCTTTTCCTCCTCCATATTCCTGCATTCACATTTTCACACTTCTGACCTGACAATCCCTTCACAAGACGGAGCAAGGTGTGGCGTGAGGTGTGATGTCAGGACGTGGCCAGTGGAGTGTGGAGTGGAAGCAGTGATAGGAAGTGGAGTTTGGTGTTTGAATGCCAAGTAAGATATGCAAATAGACAGCTTATTCCTTTCGTTTCTCTGTGAAGTATTGTTAAAGTGCCTCAAGGTCTTGCTGGGTGGAGAGAGAGAGAGAGAGAGAGAGAGAGAGAGAGAGAGAGAGAGAGAGAGAGAGAGAGAGAGAGAGAGAGAGAGAGAGAGAGAGAGAGAGCACCACCAACCTTACAAGAAAGCCATTATCAGTACTGGTTCTTGTCCTTATCGAATAATGACTTTTTCGAAATCCTTTATTTAAGATTTATTGTGTGCTCACTGCCCCCCCCCTCCCCCCTCTCTCTCTCTCTCTCTCTCTCT
>CM035181.1:11624811-11635458 GCA_020233015.1 Callinectes sapidus
CTTCCAGCACTGTACCAGCAGGAACTACTCCCCCCCTCCCCTCCCCCCCACAAAAAAAGGAAAATAACTAACATTTCGTACAATACTTAATAAAAAGACGAGGCCACTGACAGCTCATGGTACAGAAATGGTGAAGAAAACACACATACCTGGCAATGCATCCTGGGAAAGGGGGTTGGATAGCTTCAGTAATAATAATCAGGTGTTGCTGCCACACTTCATGCGAGAGATAGAGGCAACCATGTTAATTATATGTAATTTAAAAGAACCTCATACATCCAGCCCACACAGACCACGGGGGTTCGAATTATGTGGGCGAAACATTATCATTAATTCGCTCCTTGATTGGTACAGAGTATAGGAGGCTGTGACTGAGAGATTTGATGGGTCGGGGCTCGAATTTCTGGGTAGTGTTTGTTGTAGTAGTAGTGGTAGTGGCGGCGCTGGTGGTGGTGGTGGTGGTGGTGGTGTGTTTTGATGAGAGCCGTGAGAAGATGTGTTGTAATCGTAGTTTGACGTAAGATCGTATTTCTAAACATTCCTCTGTGTTATCGCTTACATTTAACGATCTCCCTAATAGTAGAGGTTATTTAGACTTACATGGCTGTTGGTTCTCGTGATAGTTTGATAAGGAGTCTACACCGTCAGTAAGGAAAAAAAAAGCATGGAAACCCACCCTATGAACCGTGTGACCTTTGAAAATAGTCCTTCAGGGAGAAGAAAATTATAGGAGCTGTAATGTGACGCGGGGAGTTTAATGATAGTTGAATAAGGAGTCTACACCGTCAGTAAGGAAAAAAAATATGGAAATCCACTCTATTATCCCTGTGACCTTTATAAATAGTCCTCAAGGAAGAAGAAACTCAATAATAGGAGCCGTAAGGTGACGCGAGTGCGGGAATAATGTGAAAAGAAAAACAAATACGTGATATTGTAATAGTAGCATATGTTTACAGGCGTACATCGACTGGAGAGAGTGGGTGGAGTGGAGAGGGTGAGGCATAGTGCAGGGCTGGTACACATTGCAATATAAGCGTGAGGTTTGCAGCCACACCATATCATACCACGGGGTTTCGATCTCAACTGTTTCTCTGCTTTCTAATTATGTAAATCCCACTAAAACATATTGACCTTTTGTAATTTCTCCTTGAAAGTCTAACCATTAGTAATTCCTTCAGTAATTTTTTTCACTTTATCCTAACGTAACATAAGCTATCATCTATCCAGGAATTTTTGTGGGTAATTTAGTAAGTGGAACGTGGAGTGGAGAGGGTGTGACATGGTGCAGGGCTGGTACACGTTGCCATACAGGCGTCAGGTTTACAGCCATATCTTATATCAGCGGCTGTCGACCTCAGCTATTTCCTTTCCTTCTTATATGTAAATCCAGCACAAGTAGATCGGCCTAAAAAAATTCCTTCTCGAAAGTCTAACGCTCAGTGACTCCTCTCGTAATAAAATCCACTTAACCTAATCTAATCTGACTTAACTTATTATTTATCATGGAAAACTATTAACGGGGAATTTCGTAAGTGGAGCGTTCGTAGGTAGATTCTGCAGGGAAGAAACTTAAGGTGTAGCTACAATTTCAATTTGCCTTCATTACTAAATTCTTAATAAAAACCATTGGAGCTGTTCTTGGTTTCTTCCTTTACCTTTTAATCTTTGTTTCACATTTTTAATAGCTATGTCTATAAATCCCAGTAGTAGTAGTAGTTGTTGTTGTAGTAGTAACAGTAGTAGTAGTAGTAGTAGTAGTAGTAGTAGTAGTAGTAGTAGTAGTAGTAGTAGTAGTAGTAGTAGCAGTAATAGTAGTAATGGTGTTTTGAAATGAGGAGAACAATATTGTGTACACCAGCTATCACACATGAAAACTACAGATGTTGTATGATCTCAGAAAATGCGTGTAGGAGCAAAGGAAACTGAGAATTTGATACTTGGTGTGATGGTGTGACAGTGTGACGTGGTGTGATGTGTCTTGGTGGTGTTACGTGGTTTGATGCATCTTGGAGGTGGTGTGACACTGTGACGTGTTGGTGTGACGGTGTGATGTGTTTTGGTGTTATTGTGACGTGGTGTGATGTGTCTTGTTGACGGAGTGACGTGGGGAGGTGTGAGGCTGCGGCGTGTAGTGAAAGGTTAGAGTGAGGCTGAGGCGTGTGAGTCTGTGGTGGATAGAGTTGCGTGGTGGATGTATAAAAATAGCCGTTGGTTATCCTTGTTTCTTTTTATAGACTAGAACAAAGAAAAGAATATGTGCAGGTTTATTCTGGTATTTCTGGTATTCCTAGTTTTCATTTTACCGTTTTCATTGCAAGTTCGTACTATTGGTATTAGTTTTCAATTCGTTTTGTTTGGCGACTCATGAAACGAAACTCTGTATTCCAAAGTCAATATCTAGTTTCTTATCAGGTTATGGAAAAAAGAGGAGTTGATGCTTATTCTTTTTATTTACTTATATTTTTTACTTGTTTAGAATACCCTATTTTCATTTAGCTTTTTTCACAAAGGAGCTCTTCTGTCGTGGGTGTGGTACTTAACTCTTTCACTGTAATATGCAACACATAGCAGCATTAGAAGTAACGAAACCTCCATATATATCGACGAGAAAGAGGAAAATGAAGGATGATTAAAAAAAAGTTTTAAATTTCTTTTAACTAGTACAATGCTCAGAGGCAACTGTGGGAAATGAAGAAAGACCTCAAAATGTTTAGTTATTAGTCAACTTGGCAGAAAAATGTGTTAAGTATATGGTTTGTGTTGCAGGTTGTGTTTGCGTTGAACCACACACTGGCGCAGCAGGAGATCCTAAGAGAGGGGGACGGGCGCCTCACCTACACCACGGACCACCTCATCACCCACTACAACTGCGGGAACCTGGACGCTGTTATATTCTCGCAGGACACGACCCAGGTATTGTTTATCTGTTCCTTCCCATTGCCACCGCCCTCCTCTCATCCGAGTGAGGAACCGCCGAGCATGTTATTGCGCTACAAAATCCCTAGGGTTAGTAATCATAATAGAACAAGAAGTGAAGGGTTCAAGCTTGATATAGAAGTGGATTAAACAAAAAGATTAGAAGAAATTGGTTCTTAAACAAAGAAGTAGATGACTGGGATAGAGTCAGTAATCATGTTGTTGATGCACCGTCAATTGGGAGCTTTTAAAGAAGGTTGGATATATTTATAGATAGTGATAGATAGTAGCTTTTTTATGTAAGAGCGGGGAAACCAGCCAAGAGTAACGAAATCAATGAAAATTAAAAAGCCCACTAATTAGATAGTCCACTTAAAAGTCCAAAGAATTAGCCGAAAGTCAGGAACAAATGTCTTAAAACCTCCCTCTTAAATAAAGTCAAATCATAGGAATTCGGAAATATAGAAGCAGGTAGGGAGTTCCAGAGTTTACCAGAGAAAGGAATGAATGATTGAGAGTACTAGTTAAGTTTTGCATTAAAGAGTTGAACACAATAGGATGAAAGGATAATCGGCAACAGGTAGTCATGCTTTACACAGGTGCTGGGGCCATATTAACAGATTCTTAAGTATGTAACTTTCCTTAGACGAATTTCTAATCTTAAAGTCCATCTTAACTTCCCCAAATTGATGTTGTAGTTCAACCATTATCTCATCAGCAGCTTCAGATTTACGGCTGATGAGATGATGGCTAAAGTGCAACACCAATATCGGAAGGTTAAGATGGAATGTAAAACTAGAAATTCGTCTAAAAAAGTTACAGACTTCAGAATTTGTGTTAATATGGACCCTGGCGACTTCTTTCCTGCAGCTTCCTTTGTTGTCTTGTGTTTTCATGATCTTATAACTATTTAATCTCGTGCAGCTCGAGTTTGTGGGGAAGCTGGCGGAGGATTTTTAGTGTTCTTCCTCCTGTACCCGCCATTGTTCACGGTTCCCTTGTTTAGTGCTTGTTAATTTTCCTTTCTCTCTCTCTCTCTCTCTCTCTCTCTCTCTCTCTCTCTCTCTCTCTCTCTCTCTCTCTCTCTCTCTCTCTCTCTCTCTCTCTCTCTCTCTCTCTCTCTCTCTCTCTCTCTCAAAGAAGTTTTAATTTATCTTAGTCCAGTACAAAGTTTGGGGTCTTTTCTTGTTAATTAATATTGAGAAGTCACAGTAATCTATCACATAATTAAGACAGACAGACGAAATTAGAAAGTTCTTTATAATCTCTCTCTCTCTCTCTCTCTCTCTCTCTCTCTCTCTCTCTCTCTCTCTCTCTCTCTCTCTCTCTCTCTCTCTCTCTCTTTCTCTCTCTCTCTCCTTAATGCATCACCGCAGGTCGGTTACTTTTCCAAAACCTTTGAAGTAGCGGCCATTATTATTTCCTCATGTATACGGACACGGAACGCTGTAATTTACATGTAACAAGCCGTGGTAAAAGTTTAATAGCGGGTTATATTGCACACTTCCATCCCCCTCCCCCTCCCCCCCCTCTTCCTGTACTTCTCTTCTATTCCCGGTCCCACCCACCCATCCCCGCCCCCTCCCCCTCTCCCCGCCTTCCTCTTCTGTCATCGTAAGAAATTGGGAAAAGATGCTAGTTTTTCGGAAAAGTTACACCCCACGTCTCCTCTATCATGGCAGGATGCTGGGGGTGTCCTCCTCTCTCCTCCCTTCCTCCCCTCACCCCACCACCCCCTCACGCCTCCTTTACTCTCCTTCCTACAGTTATTTTCCCAAGTCGCTTGTCATATTATAAGGTGAAATTGAAATATAATGTTAGGGGTGATCGTCTTTTATGATGAGAATTTGTGGTGATGATGATAATGCTGATGCTTGTTTTTATTTGTTTATTTATTTTTTGTATTTTTATTCTGTGTGAGTTTTGGGTTCTCTTTTTATTTTTATTTTTATTTCTTGTTTCTTGTCTATGTTGGTCTTCATTTTTCTTCCACCCTAGTCTCCTTATGTCTCATTTATTTTACCAGCAAGTTCATTTTTCTTCCCCCTGCTGCTCGTTCGCCTCAATTTTCGTTGTCTACCGTACTTTATTATCACCTTTCTATTATGTCTCTCCTTTTTTTCCTCTCTCTCCGAATATTTGTACCTGTTGATCTACGTCTCCCTTCTTTCGCTCTTGACTTGTTTCACTCGGTTTTTTTCTTTCTTTTTTTCTTTTCACGATATTTCATTCACATTATATTTTCTTCTCATCCTCGTTTTATCCTTTACTTTCTCTTCTTCTTCTTCTTCTTCTTCTTCTTCTTCTTCTTCTTCTTCTTCTTCTCCCACCTCCTCTTCCTTTCCATTTGAACCTCTTACCATCACTTCTACTTCCTTCCACTCTCTCTTCCTTTTTTCCCTCCTCCTTCTCCTTACTGTAATCCGTACCCTCCCCTTCATCGTCGCCGTCCGTCCTTCAGGTCCCGCACTTGGGCAACACGTCCCTGCCCCCAGTGGACGCCGCCATCGCCACGCACATCGACGAGTACTTCCGCGAGGAGCTCATCTACCGCCGCAACAAGCGCATGGGACATAGAGTCGTGGAGATCCTGCGTGCCAACCCTGACCAGAGCTTCTTCTTCGCCTTCGGGGCTGGTGAGTTGAGAAGTTGTGGGTTGTATTTGTGGTTGGTTTTCTTTGTATGGATTGTGTACGGGTGTTTTATTTGTTTAAAGTTAATCATAGTTGTTTTGGGATATTTAATTCGCTCCAGTGTCATTTCGGTTTTATTTTCTTTCGAGGGTAAGTGAGTGAGCCTTTAGTTTTTGGTTGTGTTTGTGGTTTGTTTTCTTTAGGGATTTGAAGATTGTTGTGTCTTTGTTTATCTATTTATTTTATTGATCTATTTATTTATTTTTACTTAGTTTTTTTTCGGTGGGGCAAATCAGGTATAGAAATAATGGAATGAAATATAATGATAGATGAGTGTGTCTACAGTTATGGTTGTGTTTCTGGTTCGTTTTTCATAGGGATTTGAAGTTTGCCGAGTCCCTTTTTTTAGAATTATTGAAGAGGTAGACTAGTGGCATTAAAATAGTATATAGAAAATGGAATGAATGTAAAGACAAATGAGTGAGAGTCTTCAGTTGTGGGTTATGCTTATGTCTCGTTTTTGTTAAGATTAGAACGTTACTGTTTTTATTTATTTGTAATTTCTTAAGCCTTGCAGTACTTAAATAAATTTCTACCATGGGTTTCGGTATTATTAGGCGATTTTATTGATATTATGAAGAGTCTATGGAAGTCAGAAAATTATTGCCCAAAGTGTGTACTATTTTAACCCCTGCATGAGTTTGTAAAGCTGCATAATATCACCAGATAATAAGCAGAATGAATATGAAAAGTTTTCTAGCCGTAGACCAGTATCCCTTCCACACACAAAAAAGTTAATAGATAATATTATCGAAAAGAACAGAATAAATGGACATATTTTGAAACGTGCAGTATTTTCTCTCTCTTGTAAGAACTATTTTATAAGGTGAAGCACAAAATTCTCGTTAAGACATGGGTCAGAATTCTGAAATCCTTTACTCCCCAACTGCTATTATTTTCAAACACCACAAACATATAATAGGCAAAATAAGATCTGGGTCTATATTTCAGAACTCCCCTATTCTCTTATTAGAATAGATTCACAAGGGTATTGGAGATTATTGACCGTGATATAAGATACAGTCTAGTATTTTGAAACTCTTCCCTCCCTCTCTAGCTATTTTGAAAGGCCACAGGGAGTCATGAAATAAGATACCAGCCCTTACTTTGAAATGTACCGCTCTCTTACCAGGAATATTTTCAAACGCCACAGACATGATTGGGCGTGAAATAAGATAGCGGCATGTATTTCGAAACCCTATGTTCTCCCTTCAAGGCTGTCCTCAGAGGCGACAGAGAATGTATTTGGAAACGCCCCTCAACCCCTTCAATACTGGGACACATTTTCACCACGAGTTTTGGGTGTGATTAGACGATTTTACTGACATTAGGAAGGGTCTATGGAGGTCAAAAGATTAATGGCCTGAGTTTGTACCATTTTAAACCTCGCATGAGTTTCTGAAGGTGTATAAAGTCGCCAAATAGTAAGCAGAATAAACATGAAATTGCGTCGTGGTACAAAATGGGTTAAGAATACGCGTATCTTTTGGCCCGTTCTACATTTCCTGTTTTTCGTTGACTAGCTAATAATTTAAAATACCTCAACCGTGACCGAGTTTAACATTTGATTTTGCTTTTTTTCTTTAAGATCATACCAAATAAAGAACTGGTGAGGCAATAGAATCAATTCCACAGTCTTTTGGTAAGCTTTGTGGTATGCTTGTGAACTAATAAGAGATTGTGACCCTTTAAACTCGTGAAATTTAATAAGGGAACAACTTTGGAAATGCTCTGTTTTAAGATTGTATTCTCAAAAGCCACGGAGATGAATACCCTAGTATATTTTGGGTCTCTTGTTATTTTTAGCTTTAGTGTAGCCAAATTCTTACAAAACTACCACTGAAGTCACGAAAACCGCCTTAAAAACCACTTATAACTTCCACGAGAGCCTGTTAAAAGCAGCCGAGATTAGACGCTGGAATGAAAGTGGATTAAGGCAAGTTAACTGAATGGAGAGGGGATGGAAAGTTGAGGGTAAGGAAAAATAAAAGAAAAAAAAGAAAGGAAATAAGTGAAGTAGAAGACGACAACAAGTAAAGAAAGACGCAGAACTGGCAATCAACATTAATAGAAGTGGAAGTTAAAGATGTATACATGTACCTGCGACTGTGTGTGGATCAGATTATGACCACACACACACACACACACACACACTCTCTCTCTCTCTCTCTCTCTCTCTCTCTCTCTCTCTCTCTCTCTCTCTCTCTCTCTCTCTCTCTGACACACACACACTTCAGGTGGTTCGTTACGTAATTCAGTGTTTAATAAATCCTGGCTTTGTGTATCGTGTTACTGGCGTTGGTTTGTGAGTGAGTGAGTGGAATATGAGCAGGTTGTCTGTCCAGCCGGCGAAACGAGGCGACGGTGGAGGAAGTGGAGGAATTAATAAGACTAATTGAGTTACACGTGAGTCCCGCGTTTCGCCACTCCTCGCTGATACTCATTATTTCCTCTGCTTTCCCTGCTTTTTTTTCATGTTTGTCTTAGGAACTGTTTTTTTTTTTTTTTTTTTTTCATTCTCTATTTCTCTTATTGGTATTTCTTTTTTTTTTATGTGGGAAGGGGAAGCTGGCCAAGAGCAACAAAAAACCATAAAAATAAAAAGCCCAGTAGTTTGTCAGTTTCCTTAAAGGACCAAAGAATTAACTGAAAGTCAGGGAAAAATATTTACTGTTGCCTCATTTTTTTCATCAATCCTTTGTCTGGTATTTGGTGCATCTCTCCTTGATTACTATCGGCTATAAGATATCTCCTTTGGGGTTATTAGCATCATCATTCTACAGCCACCAGCAAAGATTGTACCCCTAAGAATTGTACTTTCATTTTATTTCCCCTTCATTCTTTTAGATACTTACAATATAAAGATCACATACTTTATTCCTAAAACTTTGAATCATCGCCTATTATCGCAGTGAAAAAGGGGTGAGCCATCAATTCCTACGCTCCACTTTACAGACGGTGCTTAATACCTTATGGCGCTGAAAGTCAATCAGTCTTTACCCAAGTACTTGTATATCAAAGACCATCAAATTCACCTTGTTTCATCATGTTACTTTCCCTCCCTCCCCATCTTGATAGTCAGCCATGGTCCACTCCCGATTATATTCCCCCCTTCCTCTATTGTTTTGCTTCAATCAGACGTGCGGTTCAGCGACACTGTCCTTTCGTCACCGGAGCTCAGGCCGAGGTGCACCAGCGAACGCCGAGTGTCAAGATAGATGATACGTTTTTAATTATATATTTTTTATGTCTCCTATTCCCCATTCCGTGTGGTCAGCCTCCCGCAGTGCCCCGTCCTGTGTGTCCGTGTCCATTATTTCATCTCTCCTCTCCCCCTCACTCTTGTCCTCATCGCCATTATAACTTCTCTTTGTGTCCCTGTAGCTTGTCCTTTCTTGTCCTCTTCTTATTTCACTTCCACCCATGTCCTCATCTACTGTGTCCTCATCACCATCCTCCGCTTCTAACTTTTCTTCATTTCCCCAATCTATCTCTCTCTGTACTTTCTTGCCCTCTTGTTATTCAACCTCCACCCATGTCCTTCATTTTTAATTTTCCTGCATTATGTCATTAATATATCTCTTCTTATGTCTTATCCTTTCTCGCCCTTTCTTTCTCTTTTTTTTTTCTTTTTTTCTCTTTTGCCATCGTTCTTACTTTCTTTCTTCCTCTTTTCCTTTTCTGTTTTCATCCCCATCCATCACTTTTATCTTCCCCCCACCGTGTCCTTCATCCTTTCCTCCTTTCCCATTTGGTCGTGTCCCGAACGGTCCCTCCTCCTCCTCCTCCTCCTCCTCCTCCTCCTCCTCCTCGTCCTCCTCCTTCTCCATACCCTTCTAATGTAACCTCATCTCCATTTTTCCTTTCCAACTTTCTCCCCACACTTTCATTCTTCCTTTCCTTCTCTCCACCTTTTCCTTCTTCCGTTCGTCCGGCCCTCTCTTCATTCGCCTTGTATTTTTCTACCTTCCTCGATTATCCCAGTCTTCCCTGGCGATATTTATGATGCACTAACGATTTTTTTTTTCCTATCTAAACCTCCCCGTCTCTTGGCAACTCATTATCCCTTAGAAATATTGAGTCAAGGTGCCCGCGGAGGTGTTCAAGTGATGGTGGGAGGCGATGGAAGGAGGAAAGAGGGAGGATAGAGGGAGAAGATGTAAAAGATTGAAATATTTTGGGGGGTAAAGAGATATAATGCAGTTTTGAGGGGTCGCCTTTTGTAGGGACGAGCCAGGAGGATGTGTGGGGATGGTAGTGTGAGCAAGTGACGATGGTGTGTGCAAAGGGGTGGGGGCGGTGATGTGTGAGGAGACGATGATGAGAGTGCGTATGGATGTGGGGGAAGAAAAAAAAAAAAAAGAAAAAAGAGGGAGTTAGGGTTGAAAAAAGAAAAGAAAAAAAAGTGAATGAAAGTGATCAAGTAAAAGAACAAGTAATATGGGAAAAGAGTGATAACCAATGATTAAGAGCGAAAAGGTGAAAAAGGAAAAGAAAGTGAGAGGAAAAGAATGAAAGAGAGAAAACTGAGAGCAATTACAGAGAGAGAAAATAAACAATACAAAGTGAGAATTTAGAGATAATTTGAACTTTTGACACCGCCGTAACGAGGTGCAAATGAGTGAGAGGAGGAGGGTGTGAGAATAAGAGAGAGAGAGAAAGAGTGAGAGTGAGAGCGAGTGAGAGTTTGAGTAATGCAGTGTGTTTGTGTGGAACGTGACGGCTCATAAATCAATGTGGTGAGAGTGGCCGCCATGTGCTCCTCGTCTCTCTCTCTCTCTCTCTCTCTCTCTCTCTCTCTCTCTCTCTCTCTCTCTCTCTCTCTCTCTCTCTCTCTCTCTCTCTCTCTCTCTCTCGCTAGGCACAGGTGAGGAGGATCAGGTGACGAGGAGACCAACATGTCACAAGTCAAGAGTGAGAGTGTTGGTTATTTATTTGTTTATTTATTTTTTTGGTTTGATTTACGTTAAGACAGTTTGCGGATGTGAGTGATGGTTGTATGGTGTGTGTGTGTGTGTGTGTGTGTGTGTGTGTGTGT
>CM035181.1:11642183-11667658 GCA_020233015.1 Callinectes sapidus
CCTTGCCTCTCTCTCTCTCTCTCTCTCTCTCTCTCTCTCTCTCTCTCTCTCTCTCTCTCTCTCTCTCTCTCTCTCTCTCTCTCGTGTCGCAGAAAGGCTTCGAGGATTTTTAAAGTGTGTGTTTAGGTCGGCAATGCTCCTGAAGCGTCATTTGTTTCCCCGCAGGTCACTTTCTTGGGAACCACACGGTGCTGGACGTGGTGCGAGCCGCGGGCCTGGCGGTGCAACACGTGGGGCCTGAGACAAGGATCAAGAGGTGAGATGAGTAAGAAGAGGAGGAGGAGGAGGAGGAGGAGGAGATTAAGTATATAGGATTGGAGAGTAAATTATCTCGTTCTACTTTTATTCTTAATGTTTTGTTTAGATTATGTGAAGTGTGTGTGTGTGTGTGTGTGTGTGTGTGTGTGTGTGTGTGTGTGTGTGTGTGTCTTGTGAGATCAGGGTGGAGTTGGTGGGTTAACTTAATAATGTTCAGTCTATATAGTAATGAAAATCTCTCTCTCTCTCTCTCTCTCTCTCTCTCTCTCTCTCTCTCTCTCTCTCTCTCTCTCTCTCTCTCTCTCTCTCAAGACCACGCCGTTCAGATAATTTGATTTATTAAGGACTATAATGAAGAGGAAACGTAAAAGAGGAAGGGGCCAGATCATTAAAAGCTCCAAGGCCATGGCTCTGAGATTATGTTATTCAAAAGGAACGCTAATAAGATAAAAAAAAAAAAAAGAAGAGGAATAGGACAAACAAAAATACGAGTTAAATCCGGAGATTATTATTATCGCTTTTTGACTGAGGTTCCTTTGCTCTTTATTTACCTACTTACGGTTGATCAAAATAGTGATGTCACAAAGTACAGTATGAGAAAACACTTAAGTCCTCCGTTGCTATCTGAAAGAAAATAGGAAAAAGACAGAGGGAAAAATAGCAAGAGAATAATGTAAAGAGCATCAAATTGTTATATCCCCTCCTATAATTCTGCAAATTTATCTATTCTTGCACTCGTAAAGCTAGAGATATCTACTACTAAAACATGGATAATCGACTCATTTTTTTTCTTACACTATCAAAACATTATAGAATTGTCTCGCCAGCACACCTGGTCATATATTTGTCCTCATTATACCACCTGAGATAACTGTACCGATTTATTTAACACTACAAAAGAAGGCATTAATTCAGTAACCATACGCATTACTAGTACTACTCGCTTTACCTGAGGGCATCAAAATGATAATTTAAATAACTAATCCAATTATGTAACCAGTATACCTGCTAATATATTTGTCTTCATTATACCAATTAAGATAATGCCTCGAGTTTATTTCACTTTATACAACAGAGAAGTTATTTACTCATCACACGTGTTACCTGCACTAGCTTCTTTAATTAACGGACCACCTGGACAAGCGTGTGCTCGTTAGCGGGGCACACCTTTATCGCTTCCCCAGGCGTCTTAATTGCTACCATCACTGTCCATCTGTTGTCTCCTCTCCTAAGTCACCAAGCTATGCACGGCTAGAGGTCTTAGGTCCGTATTTAGAAACGCTTTGCTCTTTCACCTTCACTGTTTTCTAAAGGCTCTAGTTGAAGTTCGTGTTTTATGGTGTATTTCTATTGTTTTAGTGATAGGTTGGCAAGATTTCTAGTTTATTGAAATGAAAAACTGTCTTGAAAATCCTAATAGTTGTCTCTGTAGCCTTGGAAAATTTTCGTGGTGAAAGGGGAAGGCGTTTCTGAATACAGACGTGTGGATACAGCGAGGCAGTGATAGATTCTAACCACAGCTGTCCTTAATTCAGTGAGTCCCTTCTTGTCTCTCGCTGTTTTGTAATTCGTCGAGTGTGTTAGTGCCAGGGTTACTCTGAAGAACATGAGGTGGTGTTTTGCTTCCTGTCGGGAGGATCGTGTGTGCCTGGTGGGGTGGTCTCCGTTGTGCAGTAAGAAATCCCCCCCCCCCCCTCTCTCTCTCTCTCTCTCTCTCTCTCTCTCTCTCTCTCTCTCTCTCTCTCTCTCTCTCTCTCTCTCTCTGAACAAATGTAAGTCAGATTCATCTCGTTCCGTCACCACAAAGTAAAAGAAACGGCATCCATTAAGGCAGAATTCAGAGTACACAACCATCAGTCATCTTTCATCACCCATTCGTATCGTAACGCTCTCCCTACGCTCTCTCCACGCACTGCCCTGCCTCTCACGGGTCTGTTCTCTCCCGCCAGACACAAGCGGAAGCGAGGGGGTCACAGGGGAGGATTGGTGCCGGAACCCTCAGTGCTGAAGGACTTCACGAGCACCCTCGACGCACGCCACCAGCACGACCCTGCCTTTGCCAAGTACGTGTGTGTGTGTGTGTGTGTGTGTGTGTGTGTGTGTGTGTGTGTGTATGTTGGGGCAGAGGGTGGGGGAGGAGGGCTGGGTGACATACAGTTGGGCCTCCGGTGCATGTAAGCGGCTCGGTTTGACTCCTTGGTAAACCTAGTTGCCTGGTGGGAGATATAACGTCCTCCCGTTAACCCTAGCTATGTCGTATGACCAAACCGTTGCATGTGGCACCTCATGGAATCATGGAATGTATGTATGTGTGTGTGTGTGTGTGTGTGTGTGTGTGTGTGTGTGTGTGTGTGTGTGTGTGTGTGTGTTTGTCCTCCTCAGTATTGGTAGACTTAATGAGAGTGTGAAAGGCGGTGATCAGACAGGCAGCAGGCGTGGTGTGGTGGCTTAAGGAGTTGATGTGTCACTGATATGTCTACGTCTCGTGTATCAGGCGACTCCTTACTGAACTGACGGTCTTCTCCTGCATCAGGTTTTTGTCGGAGCAGACTGCAGGGGGAGGGAACAGGTGGCGCATTGGTACCCCCACCACCACCCAACCCTTCAGGAAACACGCTCAGTTCAACGACCTCTGGGTCAGGATAGATCCCGAGCCGCCGATGTAAGTATCCTCTATCACTTGGCTTATCAAACTCTATTTTATTTATATTCGTTAATGGCTTCTGGAATTAAGTACATTTTAACTGATTTACGTGTATTTTGCATATATTACAATTTTTTGTCAGTTGATTTATGTGCAGGTTCCGCATATCACTCAGGGTGATGACTTTTCCTTTAAATTTTGAATATATGAACAAGCTAACGTCTCTGTCCTCGCCGCAGGTCTTACGATCAACACTCGTCTGACTACCACGAGGCGACGACCAACGAGCCAGTGGACCCCCGCGACGAGGAGCTGGTGCGGGAGTCCCTCAGGGTGTGGTATGGCCTGCCCGCCGCCACCCGCTCAGCCTCACCCCGCGCCGCCCCTCCTACACCCACCGTCCTGCTGCTGCTGCTGCTGCTGCTAAGTGTCCTCCTCGCGAGCCGCCCGTCACTACCTCAGCCACTGTGAGTCTCGCTTTGAGTAAGAAACTTAATCAAAACATGGTGAAAATTATACTATCATATCATTATTCTATACTGAAATCTCTCTCTCTCTCTCTCTCTCTCTCTCTCTCTCTCTCTCTCTGGAGCATGGTCATTTTTTTCTTACATTATCTCTCCAATGGACCTTCGCCTTGCCTACACACACGACACGCCAACAAATACCAGCCCTTTTTTTAATTCCCTGCGCCGCGTATCTTCTCGTCACGCTTAGGTTGCACATGTTCGACGAGAATCTGGCGTGTCTTGTTTGTATGACCCTCTTATCATGCTTCGCTCCTCTCCTCGGGGCGGTGAGAGCAGGTGTGTTGCGTTAATGATCGTGTTAATTCCCACTACCGTGTGTCACTGTATGTTCCCTGTCCGGGTGCTCTAGTACGCGTCTATTTATTATTCTGTCTACAATTCCCATGGCGTGTCAGTGTGTTTTTGAGTAGTAGTAGTAGTAGTAGTAGTAGTAGTAGTAGTAGTAGTAGCAGTAGTCTCGTTTATTTTTTCATATATTATTCGTTTCTTTATGCGTTATTTCCATGACAGCATTTTCTGTGGTAATTCAACCTGTCCACTAACCTTGCAACCACCGAAACGTTCATTGTTATCGTCCATTACCTTATTTACCACTGATGGGCACGACACCTTTAACTATAGAGAGAGAGATCATAGTAACAGGTGCATGCCAATGGTCTGTGTAGGGACGCTGAATGACTGTGGACTGACATTTTTAGCGCTGTCGTCACCAGTGAATTAGATCTCTTAGTGATTACTGTGATGATTTTCCTCTTCATCCGTGGTGTGCCTTCTGTGTTTCACTACGCATTACTTGCTAATGATAATTTTCATGGATAAGGATTAGAAATTGTATTGTATCACTAAATTAGTTTTGTGTGAATTTTTATATTTGCTCTTGTATGCTTAAACATGAACACTGTCACATCATAACCGTGGTACAGTGGAACCGCTTATGCTTTGGGGGCCTTGGGATCCCCGAGAGCACGGGTTCTAATCCTGGCCGTGCACGGTCTGAGTGGAGATTGGGGATCCATTCGATGTAACGGTTCCCAAATGGGTGGACTCTCAGATAGGAGTTCTCCATTAGGTGGTATCCTTTAGCCCATAAGATCCCGTAAAAAGCCCGCATGGTTTAAATTTAAAAAATAAATAAATAAGACATACGAGCCACATGTAGCTCACGCTTTTTTTCGTATGGTTAATTAAGACTGCACCACACAGTGACCATCCTCATCTCTCAGCTTCTCTCAGCACTCTTCTCTGTCCATCATTCCTGCAGTGTTCTTCCCTACATACCGTCAGTGCCACAAAGATGCCAATGGGAAATTATTCTCCTACTGTTCTAGTTACTAAATGTCTCCACTTATAAGTTTGATTTGAAGTATTTTCTATTTCAGAAATTCTTCCGGCCGGTGATGTCAGAGTGCCGCCCCCAGCTCTGCTCTCCTCAGCAGTACAAGTCCAGCTGCCGCCTGCCACTCGCGGACTCCAGGCCGGATTGGCGGCGCCGTCCCGTACTTTGCCGTCAGCTGCTGCCACTACCTGAATAGCTGTCTCTAAACTGCTAACAAATTTTATATGTTCTTCAGAAAAGGAGTGTTTATAAAATGTGCAAAAATACGCTTTGTCTTGCTTGACGGACAGCTGTTCACAAAGATAACAGTACACCACACGCTTGCCAACAGCTGAGCGTGATGCGCTGATGTGCCGGCCTGTGCCAGGATTGGGCTGTGGCCTTCGCCGGGTGTCAAGGGAGTCTGGGTCAGGATGCCGTGCATTGACAGGAAACGAGTGTTGGTAATAGGTATACTCTACGGATTTGTAAACGTGACAGAAAATAGTAGAACTATAAAAAATAAACCGAAATATTCTTCCCATCATTGGTAAGATCACTATGGATGCAGCTTCTTGATTCGTCCGTCGTCTTTGTGTAAAGCATAACTCGTGTTCACCTGATTCACCGTGGCCTGGTGTCTGCATGGACCTGCATGGAAAGGTTTGAGTAATTAGTTGTCTTCCAAATTTGTTGTGGAACTGAATTATTCGGCAAAGAACAAAGCTTTTTTTTTTTTTTTTCATAAGAAGACAGGAGAACTGTCGTCAGACTTAGTATGATAAGCCTGTGAATATGTGGTTGTCAATAAGTGCTGATACATTTCCGTAAAACTCTGCCGCCCAACGATCTCCCCACCCTTCAGTTGACTGCCGAAGTGCGTGCGTCCCTCAGTATTAAACTTCAGTGCAGATCTGTCCCATAAGTCTGAATAAATTGTCTGGTCAGGAGGCCTGAACACTGAGAGTGGGAATAAAAGAGGGGAAGTATGTCAGGCGCCGGGCCAGTGAAAAAAATAGCAAATATAGGAATGAAATGAATAAGTCCAGGTGATGTTATTGAAGGGCTGGGGCTGGTGGAATACGTGCCATACGTAGTGGTGGAGGCATGGCTGTACTGCTGTGGGGTGTCGCGGCTACCTGGCACGCAGTATCCAGCGGGTTTCCTCGCCACCCGGCGAGATTAACTGTCAAGTGTTATTAGCATTTGACAATTTTTTTTCTTATTCCCTTTCTGTTCCATAGGGAGCCTTTCCTAACCCCCTTTGTATGCGGTAACCACAGGCTCCGTGGCTGAATGTAAGTATAAATAAAGATCCTCACGTCGTCCGGGCCCAGTCTGTGCCGGAGACGCAGCACCACAGGAGGCGCTGCGCTGCTCACCAAGAAGCACTTTAGTTAAGGCTGTCTATGTTTTTTCTCGCTTCTGTGGCGCTGTCAGACGGGCGTGGGTACAGCTGTAATGCCCCACATTGGGGCGAGGACTGTAGGCCCATGTTATATACCTCAGGACAAGCAGGGCCGCGTAAATGTGTATATTTGCATACTCGTAATACTAACTTATGTGTAGACTTTTTTCCTTTATGCATGAAACATATTTTCTCGTGTATTTTTTCGTGTGCCTAATATGGATGAATGTCATGTTTTAGTTTCCACTTCAAATGTTTTCGTAAATAACAAATTCCGTAAGAATTCATCGATTTAGTGCCTCTGGTAGGACGAGTTCAAAGTGCACATGATTCTGAATATTTAACTTGACTGAGGGCAGTATGGATAAGGGGGGAAAGTTCATACAAAATACAAACAAAAGAGGCATAATAGTGAGGTCTGCGGCGGCTCCGTCCTGCCGGCGCTTCTGTGACAGCAGTCAGGCGAGAGAAGCGTCCCGTCCCGACTGTCAGATGAGTGGAGACTCGCGAGTTCCATGTTGCTTGGTCTCGCACACCCACAGAACAGGGAGCGGTTAAGGGTGTCTACAGTGTGTCCTCAATGGTGGATGCACATGTCATCATGGCTTTTCATGTGAGAAATAAAACCTGCATTATAAACGTGACTTACATATTAATGCCAGGGTGACATATTTTGTGTAATGGTATCCAGAAAGAAATATTGGTTCATATAGACTCAGTCACGCTTATCAACTTGGTGTCTCAAATTGACTTTTAATGTAAAATATTTCCTTGTGTGTAATTTGATTAGAAAAAATGTATTATTCTCAGTAAAAGTCATAATGAATAGTCTTTTTTATTTGTGTGTGTGTGTGTGTGTGTGTGTGTGTGTGTATGTGTGTGTGTGTGTGTGTGTGTGTGTGTGTGTTATTCACCTCGGTCGCCTGCTGATCACCCAGCCAGCCTTTCCCTACGGAGGGAGCTCAGAGCTCATGTAGACCGATCTTTGGGTAGGGCTGAGACCACATCACACACCACACACTGGGAGGCCACAACCCCTCGAGTTACATCCCGTACCTACTTGCTGCTAGGTGAACAGGGGCTTGATACACATTAACTAGAGTTTCTCCGAATACTTCTAGAGGCAAAAGTACAAGTTATTCTAAGAAGAAACTATTCTATACACACATGCATTTTGAGGCTTTCTTTACCAGTGGGATGGATTTGGAGTGTGGCTGGGTCATATTCAAGTACAAGTAATACTGCCAGACGACTTTCGTTCGTCGCCCTCAGGAAAACTGTCGCACTCTGAAGACGCGGGATCACGCAGCGCTGAGATATCCGTATCCCACTGTTACTTAAGGCCATAAGGGGCACAATAACACATTCCCTTTTCCAAACTGTGGCACTGCAACGATCAGCACCAATAATTAACCATGATTTTATTATCATTCACAAGACCTGATGGCATCAAAGAAAATATATTTTAACCCTTTCACTGCGATACGAGACAATTAACATGACTAACAATGCATGAGATTTTTATTAGCATCTGTGAGAAAGAAAGACAAAGAAAGTATATTTTGCAATTTCTACCCAGTGTAAAGACTTCAGGTAACTATTGAACAAGTAAAGATGTCTTAGAGTGATCAGTTATTAAGGAAAGATAAAGATATATCTCAAAGCGAGCCTTATTCTATCTATGTACACCTCCATCAATATTACTTTACTCAACGTTATACTTGTTTATTCTATAGTTACTACATATCTACCTAAATTATCACTAGTACATCCAATCTACTACTGCCTGTATCTCAACCCTACACTGAGTCAAACACCTTCAGTTCGAATCTTCATTACTACATTCCAAAGGGTCTATAAAATGCAGAGCATCCTTTTTACTTTTCCATTATGTTTCAAGTGACAGATTAATACCATTTCTACCTCAACACCATAAAAAATACTCTTGGACCACAACGATATCACACACACACACACACACACACGTCTCTCTCTCTCTCTCTCTCTCTCTCTCTCTCTCTCTCTCTCTCATCGGTTAGTCATTATATTTCCTCCTTTGCTTTACTATTCCTCTTCTTTTCTTTATTTCTTTACTCGTATATAGCAGAAGTAAAGATTATACCCAGTTTTTGTCTCATATTTTGGCGGGAATGAACAAACACACACACACACACACACACACACATGGCAGGGAGAGAGACAGCTAATCTCATCACCATGTACAGGCAGACAACAGCAGCAGCAACATGGATAAGACGGTCAGCTATCTGTCTTATCATGGCACATACAAAAGTCAGATGGAACCCCACAACAATTTGATCCACACGTTACTTAAGGCCAGAAGGGACAGTATAGTGTGTTCCCTCCTTTTAAAACTGTGACATAGATTTCATTACCATTGACAAGATGTGGATTACAGAAAATAGATTTTAAAGGATATATCTCAGACTGACCAATGATTCCTGCCTTATCTATGTACATATCTATCAACATTATTCACCACTATACTTGTTTATTCTACCGTTACTATTTATTTACCTTACTTTTCAATACTATTATAGCTAATCTGCCAACCCTGCACTGAATCACACACCTTCAGTTCGAACCTTCACTACTACATCATTGCAAAGGCTCCATACAAGTCAATGTAGCACAGCCTTTTTACCTTTCCATTATGCTTCCAGTGACAGATTAACACCATTTCTACCCCAACACCACAAAAAACATTCTTGGGAACGAACATATTGATCTGTGTGGCCTTTGAAAACAAGCGGGTTCTCTCTCCATTTCTGTTTCACTCCATGCTTCGGTTCTCGGTCCATCTTGTCCAGTCAACATTCGTCTACCGAGGTGAGAGGAGGTAAACTTTTTCTTTTATCTTCACCATGGCTGCTATCTGGAGCGAGATAGAGTATGGAAAGGTGCAGGAAACAGTGGTGGGGCCTTCAGAAGCATATATGACAGGTATGTACGTTTTCAAAATGAGAGAGAGAGAGAGAGAGAGAGAGAGAGAGAGAGAGAGAGAGAGAGAGAGAGAGAGAGAGAGAGAGAGAGAGAGAGAGAGAGTGAGTGAGTGAGTGAGTGAGTGAGTGAGTGAGTGAGTGAGTGAGTGAGTGAGTGAGTGAGTGAGTGAGTGAGTGAACAACATTTTCTTTCTTGATTTTTTCTATGTATTGTATCTTTCTTTTTTGTTTTTTTTTCTATGATTTAATTACATCTTTCATTTTCATCTGCTTTTCCATCTCATATGGTCCTTTTTGGTTTTCTTTTTTGCCTTCTTTGTCACTCCTCTGAACCTGTAATGATCGGTTGAGAAATAAAGAGGTTTTTATATGGGTATCCATTTTTATTGAGTTCGTTTTGTGGTTGATACATTTTATGTACATTAGTTAGTTGTCTGTATGGAACCTTAATATAATACTTCTGTCTTCCTTTTTTATAGGATCCTCAATTAATCTATTAATTCCCTAATATCCTTGTACATCCTTATCAGACTCCTCCTCATCACAACCAATACACCATCCTATTCCAGATCCTGCACCATTCACTACTCTCCTAACTCCTTCCCTTCCTCTCTGGGGTGGAACGCGAGACATTATGGGAGACAACAGAGATGCAGTGGCGGAATACAGAAGGACAGGGAGTTTGGGGTACCCCTGACATAAGTTTGGGTGTTGCGTTCCTCGTCGGACTAGGTGAGTATTGCTGTACACAATTTTAATTCTAGTAGGGTAATTCTGTGTTTGCTTTGTGGAGAAGGTGTAGTTATTGTTAATGAGTCTTGAGTTTTCCTGGGTTAGTAAGGATAGAAGTGAGAGAAAAGTCTGAACAAGGTGAAGTGAGAGGTCATGGGTTTTCTAGCAGTGAGAGGTGAAAAAAAAAATCTTGAAATGAAAGTAATATATTGAGGTCTGATAGTAATGGTGAAAGGGGAGTAATGAGAAGAGGAGTAGGGATTGTTTGAGATTAGAGTGAAAGAAGTGTTAGGTGTTTTTGTTTGTTTCTTTGGGTTTCATTTTCTTTTTCTTTTTTCTTTTCAGTCATTTTTGTCCTAATCAATCAGTTTTTTTCTTTTCTTTATTGTTTTATAATGTTTTCCTTTTTTTACATTTTTTTACTCCTTTTCTTTTTACCCCCATTTTTATTTTCCTCTTTTCTTCCTATGTCCTTGATTTTCACAACCTTGGATTCTTTCCCCCTTCATTCTCTATTCCTAATTATCTCTAGTCTCTTTGTTTCCTTGTCTTTATATATATATATATATATATATATATATATATATATATATATATATATATATATATATATATATATATATATATATATATATTATTCTTGTCTTCCTGTTTCTTTCCCATTGTTTCTTTTCTATTTCCATTATATTTTTTTTGCTCATCATCATCCACCATTTCAATCACACACCTTAATCTATTCACCCTTACACTTATCCCTCAATAAACAGCCATTTCAACCTCACATCTTATTGCATTGCATTAATACCTTCAGTGGGCAAAAACAAACTTTTCAACACATCCCTTCACAACCGCACACACACACACACACACACACACACACACACACACACACACACACACACACACATAGAAATATCATTCACTCTGTTAAGACTGTTATTGATGATTATGATAGTGCTATAACACTCATGACAATATTACTAAGTGTTGCTGCTGCTACAGCTACTAGTATTACTAGTCTTACACACTTCGATTGTTCATTCCTTTCTCTTGAACCCGTGCCCTTATGGTTGTGCGCCAAGTGTGTGTGTGTGTGTGTGTGTGTGTGTGTGTGTGTGTGTGTGTGTGCGTGTGTGTACAACACGAAAGCTTTTATCACCCTCCTTATCACCCCCCCCCCCTCTCTCTCTCTCTCTCTCTCTCTCTCTCTCTCTCTCTCTCTCTCTCTCTCTCTCTCTCTCTCTCTCTCTCTCTCTCTCTCTCTCTCTCCACATCACGGCAAGTCTCATATTGACGAAATAAAAACATGACATTATTTTTTACTCCCTTGCTCCCCCATCACCCCAATCACTCTATCACCCTTCCCCCCTGCCTCCCTGCCTTTACTGAGTACCCCTCACGCTGGCTTACTGATAACTGAATTACCAAAGTAATATTGGGCATCAGCAGTGATGGAGTCTCTTACCCTTAGCCAATCCTTAGGGGCTCCCTTCCTCCCTCCGTCGTTAAGGGGGTCCTTTTGTACACCGGTAATTGCTCAATACCTAAATTCTTCCCTCAAAAAAAAAGTTCAGATTCATTAGTCGAAAGAATGGGATAAGTGTCTTGATACCTCCCTCTTGAAAGAGTTCTAGTCATAAGTGTATCATCATTGTAATGATAATAATGGTTGTTCATGTTTTTTGTTTTGTTTTGTGAGGGCAGAAGCCATGTAGCATAAGTATTTATTGTATCTGTTTTCTTTATACTCTTATATATGTATCATTTTTCTGTATTAGGCATGTAGTTTGAGCGTTTGTGAACCAATTTTATGGAATGTATTTTTGTATACTATGAAAGTGCTGCATTTGGCGAGTGTTCATTCCAACGACTGTTTCGAGACATTTGTTTCGTTGTAGTCGGTTTGGGGTACTGGCGACTGAGGTGCCGTCACTGTTAAAAGAGTTCACGGAGTGTGAGGTGGTGTGTGCTTCGCAGGAAGTTGTCAAGGTGAGCACTTGGTGGTGGTGTTTTGGTATAATCCCGGCATGGGTGGTACTTTGGCATTTGTTTCTATATGGACCTTGGGGCATTATTATGTGAGCTAAACCATACCTATTTGTAGTTGTATTTGTAGGCTACCACTTGGTGGTGTCGTGAGTCCAATCCTTGCCCGAGTGATGTTTGGCACATGTTTCACACTGAAGCCTGCAGCATTACTATGTGAGTTGCTATTTATCTATTTATGTGGTTGTAGTGACATGAAGGGAAATGTGCATGAATATGTATGGTGTATAGGATCGTGGCACTTTTCATAATGTTCTGAATTTATATTCGGATAGGTGTGCGGTGCGTGCTGAGTTAGTAATTATGCTGATGATGATTGTGCCTAGGATGGGAACTGTGTACAGTGTATCTACGACAGGCAATTGTTCTAGTAGTTTTTGTATGGTTAATTTCATGTTGTATATGCAGGTTTAAGTAAATGATTACGGCAGCCCATAAGCTTTAGTGAGAACCAGTAGGCAGATGGAAATACAGAAGCAGGGAGACAGTTCCAGAGTTTACCAGAGAAAGGGATGAAAGACTGAGAATACTGGTTAATTCTTGCATTAGAGAGATAGACAGAATAGGGGGGTGAGAGGAAGAGGCAAGTATTGTGCAGCGAGGCCGCGGGAGCAGGGGAGGCATGCAGTTAGCAAGATCAAAAGAGCAGTTAGCATGAAAATAGCGGTAAAAGAGAGCAAGAGAGGGAACGTTGCAGCGATGAGAACGAGGCTGAAGACAGTCAGTCAGAGGAGAGGAGTTAATAAGACAAAAAGCCTTTAATTATACCCTGTTCAATAGAGCTGTACAGGAGGAGCCTCCCCAAACACGTGAAGCATACTCCATACATGGACGGATAAGGCCCCTGTATATGGTTAGCAATTGGGGAGGTGAGAAAAACTGGCGGAGACGACTCAGAACATTTAACTTCTTATAAGTTGTTTTAGCAAGAGAGGAGATGTGAAGTTTCTGGTTTAGATTATAAGTAAAGGATAGACCGAGAATGTTCAGTGTAGAAGGGGACAGTTAAGTGTCGTTGAAGAAGAGGGGATAGTTATTTGGAAGGTTGTGTCGAGTTGATAGGTGGAGGAATTGAGTTTTTGAGGCATTGAACAACACTAAGTTTGCTTTGCCCCAATCAGAAAGTTTAGAGAGATCAGAAGTTAGGCGTTCTGAGGCTTCCCTGCGTGAGCTGTATACTTCCTGAAGGGTTGGTTGTGTATGAAAAGACGTGGAAAAGTGCAAGGTGGTATCATCAGCATAGGAGTGGATAGGGCAAGAAGTTTGGTTTAGAAGATTATTGATGAATAATAAGAAGAGAGTGGGTGATAGGACAGACCTTTGAGGAACACCACTGTTAATAGATTTAGGGGAAGAACATTGACCGTCTACCACAGCAACAATAGAACGATTAGAAAGGAAACTTGAGATGAGGTTGCAGAGAGAAGGATAGAAGCCGTAGGAGGGTAGTTTGGAAATTAAAGCTTTGTGCCAGACTCTATCAAAAGCTCCTGATACGTCTATACAGCAAAAGTTTCACCAAAATCTCTAAAAGAGGATGACCAAGACTCAGTAAGGAAAGCCAGATCACAGTATAGAACAGCCTTGACGGAAGCCATACTGGCGGTCAGATAGAAGATTGTGAAGTGATAGATGTTTAAGAATGGTCTTGTTGAGAATAGATTAAAAAGCTTTAGATTAGCAGGAGATTAAAGGAATAGGACGGTAATTTGAAGGATTAGAACGGTCACCCTTTTCAGGAACAGGTTGAATGTAGGCAAACTTCCAGCAAGAAAGAAAGATAGATGTAGGTAGACAGTTGAAAGAGTTTGACTAGGTAAGGTGCAAGCACGGAGGGATAGTTTCGGAGAACAATAGGAGGGACCCCATCAGGTCCATAAGCCTTCCGAGGGTTTAGGCCAGCGAAGGCATGGAAAACATCATTCCGAAGGATTTTAATAGGTAACATGAACTAGTCAGAGGAGGGGAGGAGAGGGAGAAACAAACCCAGAATCATCCAAGGTAGATTTTTAGCAAAGGTCTGAGCGAAGAGTTCAACTTTAGAGATGGATGAGATGGCATTGGTGTTATCAGGTTGAGCTAAAGGAGGGAAAGATGAAGAAGTAGAGTTGTCGTGCTATCATGGATAGCACGACAACAAGCTGTGTTAAACCAGGGTTTGGAAGGTTTAGGTCGAGAGAAAGAATGAGAAATTGACGCCTTCATGCCAGACACTATCACCTCTGTTATGCGCTCAGCACACAGAGACGGGTCCCTGAAATGGAAGCAGTAATCATTCCAAGGAAAATCAGCATAATACCTCCTCAGGTCTCCCCAACTAGCAGAGGCAAAACACCAAAGGCACCTCCGCTTTGGAGTATCCTGAGGAGGGATTGGAAAGATAGGACAAGAAACAGATATGAGATCGTGATCGGAGGAACCCAACGGAGAAGAAGGGTGACAGTATAAGCAGAAGGATTAGAGTTTAGGAAAAGTTCAAGAATGTTGGGCGTATCTCCAAGGCGGTCAGGAATACGAGTAGGGTGTTGCACCAGTTGCTCTAGGTCATGGAGGATAGCAAAGTTAAAAACATCTATCTATACATCTATATCTAGACTATCCATCAGTGTACACTCGTGGCTTCAGTCAGTCTTGGCTTGTCTAAACTCTGAAATTTATGATAAAACTGTAAACACTAAAGTTACATAATGTAAAAGTGTCTCTTTCCTATTATTTTTGCTTTGTTTCCATGTTTTCTTGGGTTGTGTTTCATAAAGATATCGGAAACAAGAAGACATGAACTTAAAATATAGTAACAGTAGTAGTTATCCAGGAATAGTATGTAATACCAATACCAGGAAATGATGTAACAAAATTTAAAATTACTTTAACACATAAAATACTCTTGGATAAACAAAAACCTGAAAAATGGAGCCAAACTATACAAAAAGCAGCCATTATTGAATCCGCTTCAATCCGTCTAGGGCCTCTAGGCCTAGCACAGAATTGGACGGGTGACAGGTGGAGGTGGCAGGAGTGACAGTGCTTTAAATTTTAGTTCATTTCTTCGACATTACACCATGCCACGCTGCCAAACTTTCAGAACAATTAAAGGAAAGGTCAGTACGTGTTGTAATAGCGTAGCAGTGGCTTAGGTTGAATAATAGTGTTAATTGAGAGAAATGTAAGAACCACGTGGTGTCTTGGCTTATCTCCGACTGTTTGTTTACTTGGTTAGGCTTTACTGGGCTTGGTTAGGTTTACTGGGGTTAGGCGAAAATTTATTTGTTATTTTTATTGTATTTGTTGGTTTATTTTGAAGGGAATATATTGTTTGTTTGGTATTGTGTGGAAATATGCCTGTGTGAAGTGCTCCTCCATCAGCGGTGCAGCAACACAGGCTGCTCACTGCTACGGCATGTACACCCCCACCCTCTCTCTCTCTCTCTCTCTCTCTCTGCCTACTAAATTTTCAACCATCGAAGGTAAAAAAAGAAGGCAAAATAGGAATAGAAATGGTGAGAGAGAGAGAGAGAGAGAGAGAGAGAGAGAGAGAGAGAGAGAGAGAGAGAGAGAGAGTCTAATACATCATAGGAGCTATAATAACAATCCTTAATTTTTTAAGGGAGAAAAATATTGAAATCTAGAACAATGTATTTTTACTCAGACATTGTTAAAAGAAATGGTATTAAATAATGAAAAAAAAAAAAAATAAATAATGCATCAGAGAGGGAGAGAATTAATGTGAGCGAGAGCGAGCCAGCGAGCATGTCACAGGCCTCTTTACACACCATACCATACAAACATCAATATATTTCATTCACAACAAACAAACCAACAAACACACAAGCACAATAAAAATAATAAATAAATTCTGGTCTAACTGTATTTCAACAAACCGTTGGAGCAGCTGTGGCAGGGGCCTTGGGGGCGTCACACCTGCTGCTGGGGGTGGATGAGATGAGCGAGTACCTAGCACTCAGGGTGGATGAGTCTGCAGGGATGAATAAGAGGTGGAGTTCTCAATTATGGAAAATCTTGTGCTTTGCTTTTTTTTCATGTAGCCAATAGATTCATTTTTTTGTTCTTCCATTTATACTGAAGTAGAGAAGAGAAATAGAATATTGATCTTTCCTGTCAAAGAAAAGAACTATCAGCAATGAGGCTCATGAGCAAATATTGAATGAATGTTTGACCCAAACTATGAAGGATAGTTGTGTTGATGTGTTACACACCCACAATGCCACACACACCCAGATTGAAGCTTGCACAAATATGTGATTTTTTATTTTAAATTTTTATGGTTTTGGTTTCTATACATTGTGTGTATGTATATATATATTGTGTGTATGTATGTGTGTGTGTGTATATATATATACAACTAAGCTTGTATCGTGAAATGGCTTGTATGGTGGAACAGGATTTCTTATTTAAATACATGTAATACTGAATAATGCTTTCCAACACAAGAAAAACATGTTGGCCCTCACATAATTTAACCTTTCATTTTTATAATCCTCTTCTCTTACTAATCCCCATTTTTGTAATTCCACTTCAATCAATACATGATCACTTTTTCCCTCTGGGCTTAGGTACTTCATTGATGGGTTGGAGTTCTGTTTTTTTGTGAACACCAGGTCTGGCATTGATGGTTCATCCTCTCCTCTCAGCATAGTGAATTCCTCCACCCATAGATCCAGTGTGTTCTCCATGACTAACTGCAACATTTCTTCCCTCCATGATCCTGCATTCCCATTTTCTTCCTTTTCTTTCCAGTTTACACCTTTGTAGTTAAAGTCTCCTACTAGCAGAACTTTTCTGTCAACCATCATGTCACCCAGACATTTTAACACCACCTTCTGCATTGTTTTATATTCCAATTTCCACTTATTTGTTCTTGATGGCACATAGGTGACTAATTTTCCTCCTTTCTCTTTCATTGGTTTAAATTATTATACTGATGACTTCTGTCATGTCATCCCCATAATACACTCCCTCCACATCTGTCTTCTTTCACCATTATTAGTACTCTTCCTCCCCCTTTTCCTTTTCTATCTCTCCTCCAAATTTTAAATCCCTCTTGCTGGGAATTTACGTTAATCTCTTCCTTTAATTTTGTTTCCGCCATGCAGAACACATCTGGTTTTTGACTACTTAAATAATCCTTTATCTCTAACATCCTGCTTAGTAATCCATCTACATTTGTATATGCTACTTTTAATTTGCTCTTTCCATCACTTGTACCTCCTACTACTGCTGTTGTGGTTCCTCTGCTTCCTCTTCCTTCTCCCGTACAAACCATCTCCTCAACCTCGTATATAGCACTCTCCAATAAAATTTCTTCTCAGTTTCTGTCCTTTGTAAGTTTTTTTTTCTTTGGCTTCTTGTCTTAACCTTTTCTCCTGTCTTTCTTCCAAATTCATGTCTCTTTATCCACACATCTTTGTACTCTGCACTTTGAGCTAATCTACTGGCTCTTGCTGTTATTTCTTCAACTGCTAACTGTGATCTCATTCTCACTTTTAGTGGTCTTACATTGCCTTCACTATATTTTCCTATTCTGTGTGGTCTAAATTTTGTACGTCATTTTTAATATTCTTGATTACTTTCTTTACTAATTCCCTCTCTTCTCTTTCCCTCCTGTATTTATTTGGATTTTTCTTTTCCTGTAAACCATATACATATAACCATACACTTCTTTCTGTTCACTGTGTTTCTCACAAAATCTTCCTTCTCTTTAATTATCTGAATTACCATGTTCTTTGTTTTACCTTGAATTTTTTTCTTTATTACCTCTGCAAAACTAATATTTTTTTCCTCTCTTTTCTCCATACGCTCTTCAATTCTTTAAACTTGTTTTCACTGAACGCTTTATCAATCTTTTCCGAGTCATCCTTTACTTTTTCCTTTAGGTCTTCAAGTTGTAGCTCATATGTACCACATTTTCCTTTTAGTAGATCATTTTCATTTTTCATGGTCCCTATTTACTTTTTCAACTCAGTATTATCTTCTAAGGTATGCTCATATTCTTGAAATTTATTTTTTATTTCTTTATTTTCTCTCTCAAGAGCATTACATTTCCCCATGACACTTTCCAATACTTTCTTCATGAATCTCCTCTCCTTTTCTATATCTACCAGTCTCCTCATTGTACCTTGCCTCTCCTTTTCAAATCCTGAGAAATCTGCTGTTTCAATCCTCCTAAGTCCCATTGAGGTCTCCAACTTCAGCTCCAGGCCAGAGTTGACTCCTTTTTGCATTCCATGTCAGTTTATCAAACTTGATTTCTTTTGGAGACAGGACACTAATAACTAGCCCACTCTCCTCCCTGTATATACATACTAGGGGTCCTCCTGTGGTAGGTGACCTGTAGCTAATGTTGCTGCAAGTCCAGGGAAAACACGTCCGATCATCACAAGTCAGTGTGTGTGTATGATTGAGGATGTGATCACCCAGCTCCAGGTGGTGTATGGCTGGACGAGGCAAACACACCTCATATCACTGGTTTCTCAAGTACAGTACTATGTACCACACATACCCTGGTGGACAGACACAGTTTGAAAGTATTATGCAACTGTGGTTAACTGAAACTTTGCATACTTCTGTATTTCTTCATTCCTCTCATTTAAACTCTGTGAGCTGAGACATTTTAAGATGCCTATCCTTCAGTTTTGGATGGTCCTTTTGAGCTGCATTTAAAATAAGCACCTTTGTAGGCCTTGTTTTATAAAAGCCATCTTTTTTTTTTCAATTGGCCAGTGGCCCTCATAGGAAAAGAAAAACAGCTGAGAGCTTGAAATCATGAGTTGTCATTGCTAGCAGGTATTGCATGACTTAACTCCTTGTTTGTTTGGGCACCTGAGAGGCTTGTTGTATTTGATAATGTTGTTGCAGGTACAGTAATTCTCATCTGAAGCAATAGCCAGTGTGAAAGTTGATGGATTTCTGTTAGAGATATTGAATGATCTATGTGTATGGTGTTGTATCACTTTTATTATTTATTATTATTATTATTATTATTATTATTATTATTATTATTATTATTATTATTATTATTATTAACATCATCATCATTATTGTAATGTACCCTAACCTAATTAACCTACCCTAACCTAACTCCTCCAGAGGCCAGTAACCTAATGGCAAGACACTGGTGATGTGCTGTGAGGGGAAAGCTGGTTTCTACAAGCTGGGCCTTGTGACAAAACCGCTGGAGGCATGGTACTCTGTCTTGGGATGGAACCAACCTGCCTTTGGGGGCAGCACGGTGAGTGTTGAGGGTGGGGTTCATGGTTGAGGGTGCATAGGGGTGTGTTTTGGGGGGATGTATATGTGAGTGTTTATTTTTGTGTGGTTTTTTCACCTCTCTCTCTCTCTCTCTCTCTCTCTCTCTCTCTCCTCTTCTCTTCTCTTCTCTTCTCTTCTCTTCTCTTCTCTTCTCTTCTCTTCTCTTCTCTTCTCTTCTCTTCTCTTCTCTTCTCTTCTCTTCTCTTAGTGAAAGGAGGAGTGTGTGTGTGTGTGTTGGTGAATTAAATTATGTAATTAATTGTTTTCTCTTTCTCGTTACTGAAGAAAAAGTTGATGATATGTGGTGCCTGTTTGTGGAAGCAAGCATTAGGTTCACTGAAAATTAAACTACATTTTTCTTTGCAGTGTTAACCTTTAGCGGTCAAGTGGCTTGCGCAGGACACTTAATAGCCTGTGTTTAACCAAACATGGTAAAGGACGACACCCTGGATGAGGTTTTGATGACAACTATGACACCTTGTACCCTGACCACCTCCTCAACCTCCCCGATGATCTCACTCCCACAATCTCAGGTAATCAAAGAAACTAATATTAGTTTTAAAAAGTTTGTTTTGGTGCCATGTTTAGAGGGCAAAGTGCTGTGATGTCATTGCCATTTAATTTAGCCTTTAAATGGCTGCAATGATTGTTTTGGTGTCTTTTTTAAAGGTACAAGTCTATTCATGTGATTTCAAGAGCCCCATTGTTTGTTTGTCTGTCATCTTTAAAGTGACAAGTGTTGCAATGTGATAGGCTTGTATTTTCTCTTTTTTGTCTATAGGTGCTGTCACCAGGGTCACAGGCCAGAGCCAATGCTAAAGGAAGTGGCTCCCAAGAAGGCAAGAAAAGCCAGGAAAGATGTGCCACAAAAGACATGGAAGAAAGAGGACATTGGTAACCCGTCGTCTGCCCACTCGGTGAAAGATGAGTAAAGGCCGAGATCCCTACTGCCCCTTAGCAGAAGACAGAAGATGTGGAGAGTGAGATTTATATATTTTTTATATAGTGTACTAAAGGTATGTGTACATGTACATGTGTACAACAAATGTGCCACAAAGGACATGGAAGAAAGAGGACATCGGTAATCCAGCGTCTCCCCAGATGAGCAAGGGCTGAGATCCCTACTGCCCCTTAGCCACGGGAGGGACTTTGTTTGACAGAAGACATGGCGAATGAAAGGTAAGGAAAGATATTTATGGTATTTCTTTTGTGCAGTACTTTATATTTTTTATTTGACTGTTTTCATGTATTTTCATGTTTGTAGGCGTGACTTTTGGCGTGCTGGAACACACATCCTAGTGTTACATGTCATAATGGGTTCGGTAGACGGTAATTTCGATTTGTGGTTTAGTTAAGTTTTCAGGAACGCATGTATATATATATATATACCGTAGAACGAGGACTTACTGTACAAGAAAAGTTATGCGGTAGATTATTTATACCCATACTGGGCGAAGTAGCCCGGACGGGATGTATGTGGTTCTCCGTAGACAGGGCACAGTATCCCGGACAGGACTAACGTGGCTCCCCGTGAGCCGGGCGGCGGGCGGTTATCCCATCCGTGATACTTCATTGACAGAACATTGCAGGCAATCAATGCAATAAATTAAAAAATGTTCAAGAGTTAAAGTGTCCTAGAAATAAGTCTCATTTATGACTGTAAGAGGATTTTTTTTATATTTCAAGTGTTTCTTGGTGTTCCTGCTAGTGTTGAAGGATGAATGAAAGTTATTGAACATTTTGTTAATGTGAAGGAAGTAAAAGTTCCTTCAAACTAGCATTTATGAAATGTATCAATATTATTCCAATACTAAGTTAATTGTATTGATTTGATATGTTTGTATTGATGAAAAGTTGACATGTGAAATACATGTAAGAATATTAAACAAAATTATATATTTCAGGCAGTGTGAGAGAGAGAGACAGAGAATGAGAGAGAGTGACAGAGACAGTTTGCATAGTGGTAGTGTATCAGTGAAGACACTCCCTGTGAGTGCAGCTTGGTGGCAGCGGTGTGTGTGTGTGTGTGTGTGTGTGTGTACTGAAACACTATGTTCCATCTCCTCCCATTTCACTACATTCCAAAGGCTCTAATTGACTCAGGTGTCTGCATTGTTAGTGGGAGAAAAACTCTTGAAAAGCCAGCTAATCATATCTGTGGCTTTTGAAAATAGTCAATGTGAAAGAATTGATCATTTCACCACATTCAAAGGCTCTAGTTAAAGTAGCACTGATTTTCAAGGGTGTTTTTATGGTTTTAGGGACAGATTAACAAGGTTTCTTTATTATGAACTGGAGAAACAGTCTGAGGAACCTGAGTAACCATCTCTGTGGCCTTGGCAAGTAGTGGTGGTGGTGGGAGGGAAGTGTTTCAGCATACCGGCCTGAGTGTGTTGTTGCCCTAGTGAAGCAATATATGAAGTCATTCCTCTCTCCCCCTTCCTCTCTTGACTCACCTGCCCTGCTTACTACTGGTGGTGATGACTCTTGGATCAACAGATCCAAGAGTTGTTGGTTGGTTGATAGAGAGTGATAGAGAGGTATGTATGTATAAATTTACCTAGTTATGTGTGTGTGTGTATAAGTGAGTAAAAGATAATGTGTATTGAGATGTATTTACCTAGTGTGTGTGTGTGTGTGTGTGTGTGTGTGTGTGTGTGTGTGTGTGTTGCAAAGACAGAGTGTATATGTGTTGTAAAGATAGAGTATATGTGTGGGTGTTTGTGTGTGAGAGGGAGAGATAGGGAGAGTGCACAATTGATTAATTACTCACTAATACTAATGATTACTTGGGGGGTTATAAATCAATAGATAAAGAATAACTAATCAGATTCACATTTTTTCATTTTTCTTTGCTCAGTGACGCCAATTTTTTTCCTTGTGACTTTCTCTTTTTTATATATCAATTCCTAATGTATTCTCTGATAATTTATTGATAGACTTACTTTACACATTGCCAAGCATTGTTATATTGGGGTGAGGAAGCTTAGAATGACAATCTACCACTATACCAGGCCACCAATCCTGTCAAATAGTAGTAGTAATAGCAGTATATCTGTCTTTACAGGACCATAAACATGAACAAACTCTCACCATTCACACCTTTAGCCTCTGGGATAATAGTAGTAATAGCAGTCTATCTAACTTTACACTGTGGCTAGTTATAGTGTTAAGAAAACAGTGAAGAAAGTGGTGAATGAAGTTGTAGTTTTCAGCAAGCAGTGAGGGTATTAATTAATCTAAGCTTCCTCAGTCTCGGAATCGAAAGGTGCTTTTGCTTGTTAACTTCGTATTATCTTTGTATTGTTAACTCATTCAGAAATCCTTTGTTCCTTTTCAGTGCTACAGGTGAAGTTATTTTGATCCTTCTATTAATTGTAAGCTTCCAGTATGTTGTTATGTATTATTAGCACTATGACACTGAAAAACTGTGTTAATAAGCTGTCTTTCTACACATCAGCCTGGCAACCACAGACAGACAGGCCCAGACACACACACACACACACATCGCGTAGTGTAGCGGTTAGCACGCTCGGCTCACAACCAAGAGGGCCCGGGTTTGAGTCCCGGGCACGGTGAGGCAAATGGGCAAGCTTCTTAATGTGTATCTAGCTCCTGTTCACCTAGCAGCAAGTAGGTACGGGATGTAGTTCGAGGGGTTGTGGCCTCGCTGTCCCAGTGTGTAGTGTGTGATATGGTTTCAACCCTACCCGAAGATAGGTCTATGAGCTCTGAGCTCGCGCCGTAGGGAAAGGCTGGCTGGGTGACCAGCAGGCGATCGAGGTGAATAACACACACACACACCAAGAGAGAGAGTGTGTGTGTGTGTAGCATTGCTGGTCTGTGGTATGGAGGGATGGGTAGATCAGTTCTTCTTACCAAGTTGTTCAAAGTGTTATAAGTTTGATTCATTCCTATATTCTTTCAAAATACAACCTAATTTTCATGATTTCCACTAGAGTTAATTCCAAAGATCTTTTTTTCCAAGTGTATAGCCTAAGTAATATATATATATATATATATATATATATATATATATATATATATATATATATATATATATATATATATATATATATATGATAATACATTTTATTGTTTATCCAATTTTTCAATGCCTCTACCTTTCATTTCCTTCCTTTTTTTTTTTTTATCATGGATTTGTCTCTTATAAAGGGATTCTTGGGGAAAGAGGAGAGAAAAGATTAAAGTGGAATGAAAAATGGAGGAAAATAGAGAACAAAAGATAGTATACGAACAATATAACAGATACAATATACTACTACTACTACTATGAGGGAAAACTGTAGTCGTTGCCATCGGTGAAGAACATTTAGGCGCCAGCTGAATATGGGATTTTCCCGTGAGCTGCGTTGTCACATCTCCACAGGACCAGAGAGAGGGGTAGATTGTTTTCATGTTTTCCAGCATTAGTTTTTTTCCCCCTTGTTTTCTTCTTTTGTTTACTTGCTTACGGTTTTTCTTTACATTTTTTTTATTGCTGTGGTGTTTTGCGAGTGTTTGATAAGTTGTTCTATTGGTTTAGTTTGTTTTAGTTAGTTTAGTATTTCAGATTGATTTTGTTGTATTTCTTGATTTACTGGTTGTGTTTCAAGTGTCAATTTAACTTGTTGCCTTGGTTGCCCTTGTTCGCTTATTTGTGTTATTTCGTTAATTAGTTTTCTTTTGACGTTTCTGGTGTTTTATCTTTATTGTTCCATTGTTCATCTGTATTAGTTTCATCACCTACTTGATTTCTTAGCGCATATACTGTGTGAATAGCAAATTAGCAAGATAGGACTACTGGTTGTTCCAGGCCGTGACGTGTGTGTTACTGCCATACGTCAGCAGGGCCGAGGGTCTATCTGTCTGTCTGGCAGTCTGGCTCAGTTTGTTGTGGGGTGAGAGTGTCAGCGGGTGGACGGTCTTATTATCCTATTGAAAAGCCTCCGGTTGAACAAACTCGGGTTCTTGAAATGTTTGACCATTCTAATGACATATTATTAAGACGTTTTTTACCTTTCAAACCCTGGGAGGAAGTGACAAGGGGATTGAACGATCTGAGGACAGAATAATAATAATGAGATCCTGCTGCTGGTGCTTCAGTGTTCAGTGTGTCATCTTAATACTGGACTAAAACCGCAAGATGGAATCACAGAGGCTGGAATACGTTATTAAGGTGACTACAGCCATTGTGACACAATGCTTTACCGTGTCAATGTTTATTTACCTATATAGGAGGGGGGCTACCCCTCCACAGACACTGGTGATATCTTGGATTCTTATTTCATCGGTCATTTTTACCGTTATCACTCATTATTATAAGCTCATCTTGCCACATTATGCAGCCATTGTACTAAGCTTGCATATTAGCCATTCAGACATAGCTTTCGTGGTCAAGTTTAAGTTTAGTGAAGGTTTAAGTGAGATATGAGGGGGGTTCCAGAGCCAACCTGGGGCCCCCGCCGCCACTACCGCCGGTCACTACCGTCGGCCGCCCGCGCTGCGGCCGCCCGCGGCCGCCCGCTAGCCAGCTCATATTTAAAGATATTTTCATTTATGCCCGGACTATTTATTTGGGCTCAACAGTAAAATTTAATGCTTTCTATGAGTATTGTGGGCTGTTTTGAAGGGCTGCCATGCGTGTGGGGGGTGGAGATAGCTGTGGTTGGCGTTATTGTGATCGTAAATAAGGGCGGCTTTTTGCGCCCAAATTATTGGAGCGCCCAAGACCGTTCTTTATTTGAGGCAGTATCAAGTTCTTATTAATTGCCGAAGATAGTCCATATCAAACAATGTTTTGTGCGCAAAGCTCAGTGAAATCAGTGGAGGTTAAAAGTGTTTGCTAGCGGTGTTAAAGTTGCATTAATTTATTTATTTATCAGCCTGTGTATGATTTATTTCTGCCTCTAGATCACTCTGAAGTGTTAAGAATAATTAGAAAGAACTACTAAAGTGCTTTGAAGTGGTTTTGGGTTCCTTTGAAGTGGTACTGAGTGAGTATTTAATGAATTTAAAAAAGGGTCATATTTTTATAAAATACTTTTTTTCTAGTGGAAATTCTTTACAATTACTGTTGTTTGTAGTTTATTTGTGCTTTGGGAATTAGTTAGAGTATTTATGCAGCCGGAATATGTCCATTGTTTTGTTCTAAAAGCGTTTTTTCGAAGGGTCATTTTTAAAATGGTCTCCCCTAAACTATGTACGTAAATATGGACAGTCAACATACGTAGAGCACGGGGCCAGGCTGTGACGTCATCAGCCGTGACGTCACAATGATGGCCGCCTCTTGCCGCCGCCTCTTTCTGAATCT
>CM035181.1:11769344-11779796 GCA_020233015.1 Callinectes sapidus
GAGAGAGAGAGAGAGAGAGAGAGAGAGAGAGAGAGAGAGAGAGAGAATTAGTCCTTGTCAAATGTGTATAAAAACATAGGAAGGCTTTGAGCCTTGCTACAGACCAGAACTACAGGCTCTTGTAATTTCAGTGATGTTTGGAGATTTGAGGTCTGCTTTAATTCAGGGAGTTAATGTGCTGGTGTTGAGGAAATTGTTGATTTGTGGACAGCTGGTGAGTGGCCGCCGCTGCTGTTGTGGCTGTTGCTATGAAAGCCAAACACTCAATGGGATTACTTCCTTAAACCACGCAGATTAACGCTAATGAGGAATTTGATTTGTCAATCAATGTACACACACACACACACACACACACACACACACACACACACACACACACACACACACACACACACAAACATCACATACGCGCTGAGGTACATGCACGGTTGCTAAGGAAGCTGTGAATATTTGTGCCCAACAAGGTTGTCAGTGTTCGGGTTGGCTGGGGCGCGAGGGTTGTGGGTGAGGGAAGGCAAGGGAAGCGCATGGAATAGCTGGTGCTGGGAGGCAGTCAGTAGTCCTCCTCCTTCCTCCTCGTCCTCTTCGTTGACTCAGCGACGATAATTGAGTAACATCACTGGCTGGTCCATTCCCTCTCCCCTTTCCACTACCTTTCTCCAACCATATATATATATATATTTTTTCTTCAGAGTCTTCTCCTTTTTTTCTTCTTTTCCTCCGAGGCCCAAGGGATATAGAGGATAGGAGGCATCGTAGCAGGGTGTGTTATGGGCCACCACGTCTCCACTACTCTCTCTCTCTCTCTCTCTCTCTCTCTCTCTCTCTCTCTCTCTCTCTCTCTCTCTCTCTCTCTCGATGGTGTGCTATAATGCCTATTTTATCCCGTTTTTTTTCTTCTTTTTCTTGAAGTATTTTTTCTCATATTCTTGCAGGCTTCTTCTATTTTTTTCTTCTAGTTCTGATAGATTGTGTTCCTACTACTACTACTACTACTACCTTTCTTTAGTTTGTATTGGTAGGTATTAAGGTCTATTCATATTACTTTTTCGTTGACTCCTCGATGTGTTACGTTCATAAAGACTTATGAACTGTCAGAGAGAAATGCATTCCTTCTGTCTTTCCACCTCTATGGTTTTTAATTTCTTGTCGTATTCTTTATTTTATACTTTTGAAATAACCAGGAAGTTGGAAAAATTATATTCTTTTCTTCATGCATATATTATTCACCAGATGTGAATACATTATTCATTTTCCTATATTTTCATGTTGAGAGTACTTTCGTAGACACCCACTTCCCTTTGACTTAATTATTCATGAAAGATGTCAATATATTTCTCTGGTGAGGTAACAAAATGTAAGATAAAAGATTTGAAGAATGAGAGAGAGAGAAAAAAGGTGAAGTCACCAGGGAGAACATGAAAATAATAAGAAAGAAACAACCAAGAGAGAGAGAGAGAGAGAGAGAGAGAGAGAGAGAGAGAGAGAGAGAGAGAGAGAGAGAGAGAGAAGTGTGTGTGTGTGTGTGTGTGGGTGTGATGGTAAAAGGTAAGCACTATGCAATCCTCCCCATCCTTCCACACTCTTTCACTGCGTTTCTCCCGGCAGGTGTCTGATGACCTGGGCTACGTGATCTACTCGGCGCTGGGCAGCTTCTACATCCCGAGCTGCATCATGATCTTCGTCTACATCCGTATCTACTACGCCGCCAAGGCCCGGGCCAGGAGAGGCGTGCCCAAGAAGAAGCCAGTCCCAGGGGCACCAACTCGACCGCCCGCGGTAAAGTCTCCCAAAAACAAGACAGGCTGCAAGACTGATAGACACAACGCCACCGCCACAACCACCACCAGCTTCTCCAAGCCCATGGCCCCCTCACCCGTTCCCGCCGCCGACGACTCCAGGAACGGGGCCAACGAGCGGTCGGGGCTGCTCAACAAGAAGGTGCTCATCTGTGACGTGCGTGTTCACGAGGAGGTGTCGCCCTCCAGATGCGTCACGCCCACCGACGATCTGACGGAGGACATTCCTCTGCGGACGGTGAGCGAGCAGGTTGACGCCGACCACCGCAATCACAACACCAAGAACGAGAACGGCCTCTACCTGGGTCCTCTCGGCCCCGACAACCCTGACCTGACCATCGGCCTGCCCACCCCCTCGGTGCCCCCCACGCCCATCAGAGAGCCAAACAACAGCAACGCGGGCGGCGTGACCCTCGCGTCCCCCGCGGGCTCCCTGCGGCACGGGGTGTCAACGGCCTGCATGGACGGCGACCAGCTGAGCGATATTGACCCGTCATCGTCAGACTCCGGCGTGGTGACGCGGTGTTCGGTGGTGAAGCCTCTCAAGCTGAGGTTCTGCCACCCGCTGCTGGGCAAGAAGCTGACCAAACCCAAGCGGGAGCTGATCGACATGGGGCGAGTGTCCACCCCCAAGGCTCGTGACCCAGAGAAGGAGAAGCGGCGGCTGGCGCGGAAGAAGGAGAAGAGAGCCACTCTGATCCTGGGCCTCATCATGGGGTCCTTCATCGCCTGCTGGTTCCCGTTCTTCTTCATGTACATCCTGGGGCCACTGTGTCCTCTCTGCTACATCCCTGGCTACGCCTTTGACCTCGCCTTCTGGCTGGGCTACATGAACTCAGCCTTCAATCCTGTCATCTACACCATCTTCAACAAGGACTTCAGGCGAGCCTTCAGGAAGATCCTCTTCAAATAATTAGTGTTCTGGCATCCGTGCAGGCGAACGGCTCTGAAATTTTGCTCATTTATGCCGAGTGACGCTGCCTCGACCCGCTGCACACCCTTCAGAACTACGAGTTACGAGCAGCACGTGAAGGAGGCAACTCTGACCTCTCAAAATGATTTGTACAAGATTTTTTTAGAGTGCTATTTATACTTTAAGTTCCACCGTTCATGACATGACGTGAAAGAAATTTTGACGCCATGAATAAAATGGAAAGCGGACCAATGGCTGACCCCATGGGATCAATTACTGTGCTTTTAGAGACGTGGCGGGGCGGGGCGGGGCGGGGCATGGCGCAGGGGATGGGAAGGCCCCGACCCCCAACCTGAGCGCCGGAGCGACCCTGGGTTCCCGGCGGGGCCACCTTGGGTTGTACACAATACGCTTCAACACACACCTGAGATAATTATCATTATTATATTGTTTTCATGAGATGCAAACTACCATGTTAAGGTTTCTTCCTGTTGAATATGCACCGTGACCGCCAGTTTTACTTGGCGTGCATACAAAGTAGCGGTACCTGTGTGCAGGTGTATGTGACCTGTAACACAGTAATGGTCTGTGCACTCACATATAGATGCACACACGGATAGTCATTGATATGTACATGTAAATGTTGTAGTTGTACTATTTTCTTGTTGATGCCTAATGACTGGCGAGGGCAGAGTCCCGCCGTGTCTCGCGAGATGCCGTGCATGGCGGCAGGGTGTCCCAGCAACGAAGGTGGTGCAGGGTGGTGGTGGTGGTGTGGCGGTGCAGGCTGCTGCAAGTCACTAGCATCACTGACAACGACGAGAGGCGCAGGTCAGTACCGAGCGTGACCACCAGGTGAAGGGAAGACGCTCGTGCGGTGATGGTGACGAGAGGGAGAGAGCCCAGGCCGCCCGCCACCCATCAGCGTCATCACTTCAGGAGTTATCATCGAAGTAGTTCACTCGCTGCAGTATTCAGGCCAGAGGTGAGCTGACTCCCTCTGGCCTTAGTTTTGTGGCGCTTCAGCCCGGCCAGGAAGGTGTCCCGGGCAGGGCTGAAGGCTGCGCAGCCCCGCCCTCCCCAGGCCTCAGCCGACATGAGGTGTGGGGAGGGTCGGCTGTCGTGTAGAGTCTGTGTGTAGCCAGCGACGTAGTCAAGCATGGATTTTTTTTCAAATAATAACTAATATCCACCAATACCGCGCCGAAATGCTGCACAGATTCATAGTCTTTCTACTTTATTTTGAAGTCAAATTCAAAGCTGAGATAATCACGCTCAGCACGAGGCAGTGAAGGCTTAAGCCCCTAACCAAACATTCATAATTCTCAAACGATCAATGAATTCTCCATTTTCTTTTCTATGTCAATAAGGTGCAGCATTCCGCCACGCTGGACTTTGTCACCAGGAAGAGGAAATGAGATAAATAATAAACGTTCACAGCAGCAGCAGCAGCAGCAGTGAGTGGGCGAGGGAGTGTGTGAGCAGCGACGGGTGACGAGCCATTTTGTATCTTGCATGAGTCTTTACTCAGCTGCGCGTGTAAATAGAGGCAAGGAGGGAAAGGTTTGGCCAGCGGTCCACAGGGAGGCGAGGGCGGGTGGTCAAGGTAGGACACTCGAGAGGGTTGCCTGTTTGGCCTTTTTGTACGTTTCATTGCGTCAGGCGTTTCCTTTTTCGAGTTTCGACACAAGTAGTTACCATCGCCATCACAGTCCCCGTCATCTTTTTTTACTGTTGTCATCCTCATTCACTCACCGTCACCCTCATCTTTGGTACAGTGATCACCCGCACCGCCATCCAATCATGCATCATCATCACCATCACTCACCACCACCATGAGACAAGCTATTGTTTCCGACCACCTGCCCTCAGCGGAACAGACGCACACGTGTAGGCAAGTCCGACGTACACGGCAGACGCGTAGTGTGCACGGAAAGCAAGGAATAGAAAGAAGAGAAAGGCTGCGGAGTATTTTTACGATAACTTAACCTAAGAGTCACGTTTTTATCAAGGTGGTGAGGGAAGGAACTTGCCGGAGAAAGACCCCTTCCCCTCACCCGGCCACCGCAAACACCTGTGATGGTTAGTTATTAGCGAATCATTGAGGAGGAGGAGGAGGGGAGGGCTATCCATGGTCTCTGTCCCTCCTCACACACCAACACTCATTGTACACAAACCAACATACTTTGTAACACTAGTAGTAGCGCCTGATGTAGAGGAGGTTTGCCTACACACACACACACACACAAACAGACACACATACACACCTACACATAAACATACACGGATACATAGATAAGGTGATGAGGGACACAGACACATCCCTCTCCTCTTTCCTATAGGTCTTAGGCTGTATCTGTTACCCTGAGCCCGACCAGATACAGCCCGACGCCTCTCCATTCCTTCATTTCATCTCTCCTTCCTCCATCCATCCATCTCTCTCTCTTTATCTTCCTTCTCTTTCTCTAACTATTCCTTCATCTCTTCTTGTTTTTTCTTTACTCTTTTATACCTTAGCATCCTTCTCCATTCCTCTTGCATTCCTTACTTCCTTTCTTCCCTCTCCTTCCATTCCTCCCTCCCTCCCTCCTTTACTGCAAATGTGTCTCTTATATTCACCCGTTATCAAGTTTTCCTTCTGTTCTTCCATTCTACTTTTTTTTTTTTTTGCTTCAGTTATCTCTTACCACTTGTCCTTCTAGCATTATTTATTTCTTACAAAGTTTTATTTTTTGCTTCTTTCTTCGTACAATTTGAAAAAGAACTAAAACGTATTTTTTTCTCCCTAAGTACAAATGTAACATTATGTGAATTATCTCTCTCTCTCTCTCTCTCTCTCTCTCTCTCTCTCTCTCTCTCTCTCTCTCTCTCTCTCTCTCTCTCTCCTTGCCACCACCACCACCACCACCACCACCGCCACTACCACCACCACCACCACTACCACCACCACCACCACCACCACCACCAGCTAACTATGCCTCACCATGGTATATTCTCGTAGCGATGTTAACCTTGTTGGTAGATCGATTCCTGTGTGTAGTGTTTGGCCGCTGATGGTCTTGAGAATCAGCGCAAAGGTCAAACTGTTGGCGTACTCCGTGTGCATATAGATTAATTTCTTTTATTTATTTTTTCTACGTATGCAAGAGCGGCTGTGTTGTGTGTGCTGTGTGTGTGCTGTCCTGTGCTGTGCTGTGCTGTGTGTGTGTGTGTGTGTGTGTGTGTGTGTGTGTGTGTGTGTGTGTGCTTAAGATAGAGGGAAAAAATGTTTATGTTAGCAGAAGAAAACGTATAGTGAGAGAGAGAGAGAGAGAGAGAGAGAGAGAGAGAGAGAGAGAGAGAGAGAGAGAGAGAGAGAGAGAGAGAGAGAGAGAGAGAGGGAGAGAGAGAGAGAGAGAAGCGTTGTCGAGGCGATGAGGAAGGGGGAGATGCCGAGCTGGGAGTCGATGAAGCAAGATTTGAGAAACGGGTATCTTGTCTCTTCTAGCTCACATTTCTTTCTCCTTTTTCACTCACCATATGTCTTGTTCTTTTCTCGACTTTTTTCTCGCTTGATTTTTTCCTTTATTCTCGTTCTCTGTTGGCTTGTTTCTCCTCTGTTTTCCATCTTTTTTTTTCCTTTTTCGTCAGTGGGGAAGTTCTCTTGCCTCTTCTTTCTTTCTCTTTTTTTTTCTCTTTTACTTTTCACTTTCATTTAGGTTTTGTAGCAACACATCTTTTGGGTTTCTTTAACTATGTTTAACTTTTTATTATGGTTTTCATGTTTTGTGCGCCTCTCCTCCAAGAGACAGTGATATTCGTTGGGTGCGGCACTTGGTGGGTCTATATGCCTTGTCAGGGTGTTGATCCTCCAGTGATGATCCAAACTGTCCCGCAAGTAGTTTGTCACGCCACTCGTCTTTCTCTGCTTTTGCTGCCGGTGTTATTATCACTACTCTTGGCGGTGGTGTTGGCGAGGCTCCTGTTGCTGTGCGGCGGTGGCAAGGCGTTGTCCCTGCTTCTATACCTTATTCAGTTGGTCAGTTGGGTGAGGTGACGCTCGATATCTAGGTGAGAGCTGCATGCCAAGATTGACCTGACCATGACGCATTCAGCAGATTACAATACCCTTTAGAGAGACACTGGAAGCCACATTCTCTAGGTGACTCTCTGACCTCAGCTCTGAGTCTACCTCCACGCTGAGGATATCCCTGCAGGGGAATAGTGTCGACCACAAGCCTCAGTTTCCAGCGCTACTATTTCGCGTCCTCTTGAGAATCTGTCACCATGTCCTGGGTTTTGTCGGGAGGAATCTCGTCTTCCCACCTTTTACCCGAAGCCATTTTATTTTGTTCATGTTGTTTTCCTCCGAGTTCTCCCAATTTTTGTTTTTCAGATTTGTGTTTCTCCTTTTCCTCTTGTTTTTGTTTATCTGGATTTTGATTTTGCTTCCTCTTGTTCTTTATCTCATTTTTCTCCATATGTCTGCTTCTCCGCCCAACAGCTACCATGCCACTGCTTCCACCCTATCTACTTCACCCTATGAAGGCCTTGGCTAGCTCTCCGTTACACTCCATCTGAATTTCAAATCAGATGAAGGAGCGTCGTCGTATTTGCCTACTCAGCTGACTCTGTGAATTAGATGTGCTGCATACATATCTTAGTCCGTGCAGATGCAAGAAATATACGCATATGCAAGAACCGTGCGAGAGAATTTAGTCTGCCTCATTAAGGCTGGAAGCAATCTTGCTTTTGAGATTTATTCAGTTTGACATTTTAAAGTGTCTCTTAGTAATAATGTTAGTGTAGTTGATTTATACACCAAAGTCATCTATGTTATGAGATTTCAAAAAGTGCGGGATTCTTTTGCGTCTGAGCACTAGTTTATTCTCCTCAGTTATTTGATAATTAATTATGTAATTTGTCTTTTTGGTATCCTTGATTTGCAGAGCTTTTATGTGTGAATGGGTTATGTTACGTATGATGGAACTTTTAGCCTTGACACACACACACACACACACACATATAATTTTAAGTGCCATCCTCAACTGGGTATCTTAGGTGACTAAAATGATCTGCAATGACACGAAGCTTTGTGTAAAGTAGATAAGTATTTTATGTGTATTTTTTTTCATTTTGTTGTCGCCATACTCTCCTTATCTTGCATTTCGGAGTGGATTTGACACGCCAGAAAGACTCCTCATGAAAGGCCATTCCTGCTGCTAACCCTCCCTTCTATCGGCGCTGCAGCAAAGGGCAGCTTGCACAGGGCGTGTAACTGTGTCCCATTTTGGGATCCTGGGAAATTGAAGGGGGGAAAAAGGCAACATGGGGGAAGAACATTATCGTTTGGGGCGAAATGAGGTTTTTGTTTTCTAATGCCAATTAATTTTAGCGTGCATTTTTCGGCTGCATTCTCCCCGACTTTCTTTGTTTCAGTATATGCAATTTTATGTTTAAATATGCCTTTTTTGTCCATATTTAGCTTGAGGCGCTGCGTATCTCCTCTCCTATCTACGTGTCCCCCAAGGCAGAGTTGGATCAGTGGGCAGGTTATTGTATCATAGGGCTAATATCCTGCCGGGGCGCTGCCAGATACTAAGTAAAGGGTCGCGGAGTAATAGTCGCTAATGAGCCAATTACTTTGCTAATGACCAGGAAGGGAGGAATTCGCGTGACTTCCCTCCACGAGTTGCCTCTTTTTAACACTATCTTTTAGTATTTGCACTGTTTTTGGGTGGTAATACTCTCTGTTCTTACACGGATTTAGAGTTGAACAGACTGCAGAAATAGAAGCGGCTGGATTTTGAACCACGCAAAGTTAAAAAAAAACTAATCTAATTACCTTTATGTCATTGATCAATGAAGGATGACTTGCTGTATGAGTGTGTCAGGCAACTTTTGGGATGGCACATGTCCTCGTCTAGTGCCCTGGCAACAGCTTACTTCTCTGCAGCATCCGTGACTGACTAGGGTTGATGCACTCTTGAATGAACTTGTTCGGGAGTCAGTAACTAGATCATGGCGTGTGTTAACCTGATTCGTGTGGTGGGAAAGGTGAGCCGCAATGGTCAGCAGAAGGTAATTGCCTCTCACGTGATCAACGACGCACTAGGGGAGAGAAAAGTGAGATTTTGATGTTATATCTATACATTTAGTAGAGGTGTCAAAGTAGGAAATTGATAGAATCTCTAAAGGGAACTTTTTTGTGTTACTTTGACATTCCGTTGTTATGCAATGTAATGATGATAATCAACTATGGTTATGAGTAGTAAAAAAAAAAAACGCTTATGACTATTCATGAATGTCCTTTTCATGAGGTGATAATTGATAGTGAACGATCTTATTGTACAAAATTCATACCCTTCTTAAAAAAAAAAGAAATAAAACCATAAGAGAAACTACAAAATGCCCTCATGTCTATTCGTGGTATTGACTTTATGAAATATACATATTTATTTCTGCTCGATCTTTGTTCATAAATTAAGCTAATCTTAAAAAAATTCCCTATTGTTTCACCATTAACAGGCTTTTTATTGTGTCTTACAAACATGACTGCATGATGAAATATGTTTTCTTTTTTTTTGTTTTTTAATTAATTTTTGTTTAGATTTTCTCATCGGCAATAAAAAAAAAAAAAAAAAAAAATGCAACGCAAATCGGTCCGGCGGCGGCCGGCTGGCCATTGGGCGGAATGTGTTCATTGCTCGCCGTGGATTCCATTTTCCTTCGGGGCCTCCTCTCCGCCTCCCCTTTGCGTGCTGCAGTCATTATTGTTTGAACCATTCTGCTCTTCTTTTTCTGTAAAGTGCTCGCTGCCTTCGTATTTTGTGCGAGTAATTACATTTCCCACGGCAGGCCACCAGCGGCTTCCGGCTCTTCATTATGCGGACACCCTCCTTGATAATGCACGTTTTCTAAAGCGAGTGTAAGTTTGTCATGCAAGGCTTTTGTATTCTGTGTGTGTGTGTGTGTGTGTGTGTGTGTGTGTGTGTGTGTGTGTGTGTGTGTGTGTGTGTAGCTGTCGGGCAATAATGGAAAATAGTGTTCAAGTCAATCAAGAAAATAAAAATCAAACAAACAAAAAAGAAAATATAATGATAAGAATATACTACAAAAGAAGAGACTAATATTTTAATACTTTTATTCAAGTACTCTTTTCTCCCATTTGACTTCTTTTTTTTTCCTCGCTTTTATTTTTACATACACACTGCCTCGATGAAAGAGGTTCCCTGGTTGAATAAGGGTTAGGAAGATACCCCACTAACGTAAGAACATTATATTTCGCATTTGGGAACTTATACCTCGAATCCTAACGTAATCATAATCCTAACCTTGAGAACCCATTGGCCTCATACATTTCCACCGCATCATGGCCACTCCCTATTAATTTTCTACGTTTTACGACACTCTACCTTTCCTGCAGTGTGTTTTACTGATAGATCTGTACCAAACGGCTCGCTAATCACGCTTCAATCCCTTTAAACGCACTTGCGACCCTTTACCGCCTCATTCTGCAATTAAAGTTTATAATTAAATTTCTGCTCCGTGTCCATGCTCTAATTTCTCGGAGTCTACAGTGAAAATTTTTCTGCGTATCTCCAGCAGTTGTGCAGTTCATCAGTCTGAAGTTTTGGGTTTCGTGGTAAATATATACGTAAGTTAAAAAAAAAAAGGTTTTAGACCCAATATTTAGTTTACTCTGGTGAAATCTCTCTCTCTCTCTCTCTCTCTCTCTCTCTCTCTCTCTCTCTCTCTCTC
>CM035181.1:11882810-11890568 GCA_020233015.1 Callinectes sapidus
ATCAGGCTGATGACGCACTCTTCCCTTCTTTGCAAGTGTAAAATTGAGTGAAAGATTATTACTGTATTGGTGTGTAAAAAATAAGGCGAGGAGGGAGGTTAGTTTCCGCTTCTTTCAAGCCTTTGCAAAAAAATGATAAGGTTTTATTTTTTACTTTATCATTTGTCCTTTAATGAGGTATCAAGCCACACAATGTTGTCAGATCGCACTGTCAGCGGTGTAGGAACAGGCATGATTGAAAGCTTTATTGTCCTCAAGATTTTTTTTTCTTCACACGAACTGACGTCACGACATACCCTATATTTAGAGGACGCTATCTTCTTCACCCAGAAATGTTTATTTAAGATAATAGTGCGTGGGAAGCCTGCTGGAATGGTGAGTGGGGCTATTTACAGTTTAGAAAAAGGACTCAGATGACATGAAAATTTTACACCATCAAATATTTTTCATAATGTATAGAAAGTTTTTTATATATGACAGACAGACCTGGATTCGTTCTTTGCACTGTAGCATTCCCTTCTTTTCTGTTACGTTAAAGCATTGGACGCTATTTATATTATATTATGTGTAATATTGAAAAGTATTCCACTCAAAATCCTAGAAAAAAAATCATGGGAGAGCTGAGGGAGTAGACGCAGAAGAGCCAACCATTTCAAGATGACAAAGTAATCTTGATTGGCCTAATTGTTGTTATCACGTGCCTGTCAACTTTATTTCCCCTCAATGAGGAAATGAGGATTGTGGATGATTTTATAAGTACTTGAAAATTAGAGGGAGATCACAAACACGTCTGCTACTTTGATTCCTGCACCTTAGAACACTCGGTATAGCTCTTTAGTCTCTTTCTGGCGGGTATACTGTTCCAAGAGTGCAGGTCGTCATGTATACGGTGATTGGCAAAATATAACTCTATTTTCCACACTCACAGTACACAGAAACACTTCAGTAAGCTGGTGTTCGAACTTCATCGTGATTCTTGCGTGTCATCACCACTACTTCAATATAATACGTGCAAAATCTCCCTCCTGGTGCAAGCGTGATTCCGCCACGTAGTATTGGCTTGGCTGCTGCCTTCCCAACACACGTGCTGCCGGTTTGCGCGGGAATTTTGAACAGCACACCTGGCTCTCAGTTCCTCTCGCTAGAGAAACACCTGCATAAAATCGTAGGTTTCCAAGGTAATGGAATGGAAATTAAGTTGTACCGTAATGCTAAACTGATAAGTTGTAAGAAGATATTTGCCACAAGATTATAATAGCGATAAAGATGAATAGTGATATAATTTTTATATCTGTCGATAATTGTGTTCTCATGTCGACCTTCGCTGCATTCTGAAACCGAATTAACAGAGTAACGACGAACCTTTATCTACGCAGCGGACATTTTCCTCCAACGCCAATTATAATATGAATGGAGCCGAAACCAGAGGAGTAATATAACTTACCAGAGCCTTGATGCCGTAAAGAACAGTAGTTTAATCCTGGCGACACTCTGAGATTCGCACAACACTGAAAGACAGATAGACAGCCACCACTCATGCAGGCGCTCACCTCTTACTAGGAGTAGAGTCTGGGCAAGTATGCTGGTGCTGCTGGTCGGATGCTGCTGCCTGTCTTCAGCGTCGTCCTGACACGACTGGTGCCGACCTCACCGCGTTGTCCCGCACATCGCTTCCTATGCCCTCCTAGCGTGCTCTCTTTCCACCCCCACTTCCTCTCTCTCTCTCTCTCTCTCTCTCTCTCTCTCTCTCTCTCTCTCTCTCTCTCTCTCTCTCTCTCTCTCTCTCTCTCTCTCTCTCTCCTTCCATCCTCCCATCCCCCCAACCCCGCCTCCTTCCCTCCCTTCTCTCTTTCTCTCGCGCATTCTCAATGAGACTCTACCCTCGCCGCCCCGCCCCCTTCTGCCTCCATTCTTGTTTGTTTTCATTTATTGTTTCATCTATACCTCTGTTTATGCATTGTATATCAGATTTAAATGTCTCTGAATGCTGTGTGACAAGTGCTACTTGGTGGTAAATTATCATGCCGTTCTTGTGGCTCAGACAAGCATTTCCCGTGCTTCCTCTTCCTCCCTTCCTAGTTTGCTCTCTTTACCCCCCAGCAAACGCCCACCTACCCCCATTCATTCACCTGCAGCAGTGAGGTCACCTCTACCTCATTGATTTGTCCCTCCCGTCGCTTCCTGCCTCCCTCCACGTTGCTCTCTTTTGCCCCAAACAACCTCCACTGTCCCACGCCACCGCTACGTCATCTTCCTGAGGAAGTGGGTGGAGTGAACGGAAACCATTAAAACGAAGGAAAGGAAAGTATGACATAGGAAGCTTAAGTGGTAGAAGACGCAGGGTTTGTTAAAAGTCCTAACAGGAGACGAAGAGAACCCTGTTATGACAGCAGACCATTTGTTTCAACAGGTGTGTAGTGAGTTTAGCAACAGGTGAAAGGGAGCGTATTGAAGGGTTTTTTGGGCGGGATGCTGCGATAGACTACTGGGCAGACATATTGCATCAGTGCAGTGTTGCCCTGAGGCTAATCACTAAACATGTACCAATGGGGAATGCGGTGATGGGTGCGTGTAGCCACATGTCGCTGCCATGCACAAGTCGGATGTAGAGTAATCTTGCCTCTGACAGTTTGCGAGCGTGGGCTGGTTTGTGTGTGGGCGGGGAGTTCTCGTGCTCCCCTCATGGCCGGTAATTGCTTTTACACTTTGTTTTCCAGTAACAGGTGCTAGTCAATTAACGTGGGATATTGGGGCATACTGTCCGTCATTGACAGCACGAGGCGTTCCTAACATCCGCTGTTTTGCTTAAACAAACAGTTTTCGGTCTTTGTTCCCAGGTTGCCTCTTGCCGTGTTGCTGACACTTGTTTGTGTGATCATTCAGTATTTGCATTTTTTCATATAGATAATTTGGATTTGAATTAGATTGAATAGTGATTCTGCAAATGAGCTTAAGATTTGCTGAGTATGATTAATTAGTAGGGTTTTTAGGACCCCTGAGACTTAACGGCTTCTTGCCTTTCATAACCTTTGATTCCATTGATTTCGTGTGGTCGGCGAAGCTTTTTGTGCGTCATTCGAACTCTACCTTGAAAAAAGTAAAAATTCGCTAAATTATTGATTGTAATGCGCTCTTTAAAAAAAAATAGTTTAAATGAGGCCTCGCTCCCACCCACGCACACACTCATAAAATTGATATTCCTTATCGTGACACTTTATCGACACAGGAAAAAAACAACAACATTTTCAATCATATAATTGCGTTCCTGAAATAGCGCGATGAATTGCCGTCCAGTGCGTGGAGTAGCGGTGTCATTACGAAGGATCTGCCTTTCCTCGACATCTGGAGGAAGCGAGCACCTCGTAAGCCTTACAAATTAGGTGAGGAAGAGACGGCGGTAAGGTCTAGTTCGTGGTGGAGCGAGGAAAAAGGAAACATTCACTCTTATTTTTTTCCTTAGATGACGGATAGATAAACATATGTATAGACTGACAGAAAGATAGTTCGGAACCTCCACACCCACCACACACCCCACATTCACATCAATATTCACATCCATATCCACACCTGTACTGATCTACCCATTCACACATCCACCCATCCAACAAGCCTAGCCAAGCACTCCCCTCCCACCCCACCCCCACACACAAAGTTTGCATAATTTCAGCCTCTGCTGAGAGAACAAAATGTTTCATTTTTTCTATGAATATGTTGTCCCGAATGTGAAGATTTGAATATATATAACGAAAGCAGGAGAGTTCCGCCCTAATGGCTTCTTTGCAAATGAATGAATATTTATGAGTTTCATCATTGTATAATTGCTCCTTTTTTTCATTTTCCATTTCCCACACAACAATAAAGGATAAAATCAATGCCAATTTAACTAGACCCTCAAAGTAAGATATAACCAAAGAAAACAAGAAAAAAGAAAAGAAAAAGAAACAAGTGTGGTGATATGTGAAGGAAATGGACATCTCACATTTGCCAATAGACTCGTGCTGACTCACAAAAGAGTGTCCCTCTCTCCTATGTCATCAATGCAGCCTTTTTATTATTCTCTCTCTCAAACTTGATTCAACACGGAACGTCATAGTTCTGAGTTTACTTGAACACATATTCTCACTCCCTCAAGTGTTATTTCTAATTTACAAATATTTATTCCTGTTTTGCGTTTTGGATTCAAAGGACGAGTGAGTCCATGATGTTTTGTGCCTTGGTACCCACAGAGCCTCGGAATAAACCTGGTGGCAGTGTGTGTGTGTGTGTGTGTGTGTGTGTGTGTGTGTGTGTGTGTGTGTGTGTGTGTGTGTGTGTGCGCGCGCGCGCGGGCGTATGGTACATCTGGCTGTACGGCTTTGTGTGTGGCGACGACTAACGGTGGAACAGGTGGTCTTGATGTTCGTTTGAGAGAGAGAGAGAGAGAGAGAGAGAGAGAGAGAGAGAGAGAGAGAGAGAGAGAGAGAGAGAGAGAGAGAGAGAGAGAGAATAAATTAAGTTGTCCGACCGTGCAAAAAGAGCTGCAGGAAAGAAAAAAATATATATACATGTTTTCTACTTGAAAAGATATTTAAAGAATAAATTTGATGATGAAATAACCGATTTTTTTTTTTTTTTATCTTACCAGTGTTTTTCCCAGGGATGCAAAAGAATAAAAGAAAAAAAGAGCGAGGGAAGAAAAAATACCGTCCCATGAATGACATTTTTAAGAGTGAAGCGTGCACATTTAATTCAACTGTGGTTTATTTGTCTCCTCCGATCATTCTTGGCTGTCCTAGAAGGCTCCTGTACGTTGTTCCCTTCTAGATGCTGTCACTTGCTCCTCATATATTTATTCAACGGGGGAAAAAAATATGTGCAACGACTGTTTTCTTTCGGTCGCCTCGCGTTTGATGTGAGATTTATAAAGGATTTAAGTGACGAGATATGCGAGTTATGAGTGGACGTGGGTGTTTCTCTTACTTGTCCAAGGCCCGAGTGTGTGTGTGTGTGTGTGTGTGTGTGTGTGTGTGTGTGTTTACTTGTTGGAAGAGATCCCACCGGAAGATTTACTTTACAAAATCAATGGATGAATGGCATGATGAACAAGGCTATGCATTCATTCAGGATATCCGATAGCTTACATCTGTGTCAGCTTAATAATGTCTGAGAACAATAGAATGAGATAAACGCACACACACACACACACACACACACACACACACACACACACGCACACACACACACACACACACACACACACACACACACACACACACACACACACACAACACTAAGCACACACACACCTCCCACACACACACACACCTCCCACACACACACACACACACACACACACACACACCACCCACACACACACACACCTTTTAGGAAACCCTTTGTATTTTCATCATCTATTGTAGTCTATTACGATGCATTCATTTCGCTTTACTACGCAGTTAGTTGTCGTCTATCCATGTTTTGTCTGGTGGTGAATTGACATCAAGGAAATGGGTGTTGTTATTGTGACAGACACATGTTTTCATTTGGGCCGCTCTGTTGGGCATTAAAGGTACAGTATGATTCCGGCGTGTTCCTGCTGCGCAGTGTCGTTTGAGTGTGTCATGTAACATGAATAGCTCCCGTGATAGCATGATTTCAGCTTCCTATCTTACCCTTAGAATTCACCTCCCGGCGCACAAGGAACCCCTCCCCCTCAACCCCCCTCCCCCCCACACACACACGCTTTGTTCAGCTTAAACACACTCCACATCTGCCACCTGAATTGCATAAGTAACGGAAGCCAATATAGTTATGAAATTACCAACGACTACTCTTGATGCAAACAAAAAGACATACTTAGATAAGAATAAATAATTGTGTAACATCTTACGGCATCCATAATTGATTTCTTGAAGAGGAAGGCGCTTTTTGGAGTGTTCTTTTTGGCTGAGTACGAAGGGTGAGTGTATCAATGCCACCCTCTGCTTGAAGGCTCGTGTACACCTCAATGTAGGCTGGACATCATGACATCGAGTGTGTAGGCGAGTTGCAACGCGGAGGAGGGATCGAGAGGAAGGTTTGCATTACTCAGTGTTTTAAATATTTGTGGACACTAGGAGGATTTGTCTCTTAAATTCATTCCAGTGCCAGTGCTCTTATTTCCTTTTTGAGTCAAATAACGTAGCCGTAACAATTTCCTATTTGGCTGTTTTTTGTTGATATATTTTCTTTGTTTCTGGTAACATGATAGCAAAAAAAAGCGTCCTGCATACATTTTTATCTAAGTTTAGAGTGTTTCTACGCTGGTGGTAATTTGCTCTCTCTCTCTCTCTCTCTCTCTCTCTCTCTCTCTCTCTCTCTCTCTCTCTCTCTCTCTCTCTCTCTCTCTCTCTCTCTCTGTGTGTGTGTGTGTGTTTATCAATTTTATGACAACTATCACTTGGCGCTAACATTGTGCAAGGTAACCTGTTATGACCCTGTATTGCATAATGTGAACCATCTGTCTCACCTTTCACACCACACCTGCCCCACACACGGGTCACTTGTCACACTAAATACACCTGTTACCCTAGACACACAATCGCGTGCAGTTTGGACGGGGCAGTGCCATGTCACTCAGGAAGTTGTGAAGCGAACATACCCACTCCATTTCCTTTTTTCCTAATGAATGGTTCTGACCTTGACCTTGACCCAATTCGCTGCCACGTGTGTGTGTGTGTGTGTGTGTGTGTGTGTGTGTGTGTGTGTGTGTGTGTGTGTGTGTGTGTGTGTGTGTGTGTGTGTATGGTGCCTCTCTTGCCGGGTGTGGCTGCTGTCTGTCATCTCATGGCCTCACCTCACCCCTTGACGAAGATTGACGTAGTTCCGCACTTAAAACTAATAATGATAAGAGAATAAGGATAAAGGTATGTGTTTTAAAAAGTCGATCCGTTTTATTGCTTTTTTCATTATCATTTCCTGATCGTCAGAAAATGAAATGGAGTGAAGGTCGGATTGAAGGGTTTTTCTCTCGTTCTTCCTTATTGCAGGAGAGTATTAACGTGCGTTTTTCTTCCATTTTTACCTTGTTTTTTTTTCCTATTTCTCTATTTGTTTGCTTGTCTCTTTGTTCGTTTCTTAATCTTTCTTTCTTTCCTCCTTTCTTCCTTCTTTCCTTCCTTCCTTCCTTCCTTCCTTCCTTCTTTTCTTCCTTACATCCACTCATCCATCCATCCATGCATCCTTCCTTCCTTCCTTCCTTCCTTCCTTCCTTTTCATCTTTACTTCTTCCTTTCTTTTATTTAATCATCATCTTTCTTTCTCCTTTTTTTCCCTTATTCATCCTGTCTGCTTTTTTTTTATCTATCTATCTATCTTTATTTCCTTCTTTATTTCTTTTTTCTCTTACACGTTCTTTTTAATTATTTCTCCATTTGCAGTAAGATAGTATCTAATTAACATAGATGCTGGGTGCACAATTTTAGGTGTGAATGTTTTGATGGCGATACTCAATTGTGTGTATCAGTTCACTGTTAATTGGTATGCAAGTTTTATTCTTGTCGGGGTAAGAACAGGGCTCGTTAGTTCATCTGTTGCCTGAATAAACAACAGAACAGACTTTCTTGATGATTAAAAATGGAACAAAAGAACGTATATTTTGATTAGGAAAGAGGAAGCATTTTGCACTGTACACACACACACACACACACACACACACACACACACACACACACACACACACACACACACACACACACACACACACACACACACAACCCCCACACCCCCACACACAACACA
>CM035181.1:11892226-11903853 GCA_020233015.1 Callinectes sapidus
GAGAGAGAGAGAGAGAGAGAGAGACTCGCCACGTGTCACCCACTCATTCATTTACTATTTAGCGTATTGACAGCCACACACACACACACACACACACACACAGACACACACACACACACTCTCTCTCTCTCTCTCTCTCTCTCTCTCTCTCTCTCTCTCTCTCTCTCTCGCTCTTTTTCTCCCCTCTCTCTCTCCCTCTCTCTCTTCCCGCCTTATTAAGCTAAATGAACAAGATTCATTTTCTTTAAATTCCAGTTCACAACATTTTAGATAAAATAAGATGAAAGACCTGCATGTGAAATAAAAGTGAATAAAATGTTTTGAAAATCACAGTGAAACACTCACAGTGACAAATGAACAGTGAGTGGCGTGGAACAGGTGCTATGCTGCCGCCAGTTATGCTCACCCACGCTAAGGTCATTAGTATTTCCTCATACATAGGCGGCACAATGGAAAGAGAACATGATATGTAATAAATTGTATTTTTCTGTTGCTCGAAGGAAAATGTTCCATATTGTGTACCTTGTGGAGTGTGAAAGAATCTATGTGTGTTTTTTTGTGCTTTTTGTGTGTATAAGTATATATGTACATGTGTGTGAGTGTGTGTTCCTACCCATGTATGAATGTTAGTGTACGTATGCACGAATATTCTGTCTGAAAATCCAATGAGCAACAAAACGGCATATTTTAAAGTGGACGTGATTTATTAATTTATCTTTAAATGATAATGATTATGATACAAACAAAATTCACCGTTGCCATTTGGGAATTAAAAAACAAGCAAGCAAATAAACAAACAAACTCGAGTATGAGACCATAGTATTCACCTTATTTCACATAATGATCATAAGTTGGAAAATTTACTGGCAACATCGTCAAAATTTCCTACCTCTCATATCTAGCTCAGCACAGGTGGAAGGAAAGTCTTACTGGAAGTGAATCTGTGAGAGGGATAACTACGCAGAAACCCTTATAGGACTGAACAAGTCTTTAATGTGGAAACTTTTAACTGGAGTATTGGACTTACTACACTTATTTAATTTGCTTATCTTGTTATGTAATTAAAACCTATAACATTTTGCTGTGACATTTTTCTGGTAATTTTTTTCTGTTCCGTTTTTGTTGTCCTTAGATGAGTCTCCTTTACATAATATAGAACATAACAAACAAGGGTGTGCTGCTCGCGCCGTTGGTAATGAAGAGCATTGGCTATTTCACAATTGAGTCTCTGGATTCAGACGCACTTTCTTCACCTGGACAACGCCGGTTACCTATTCCTCAACCTAAAATTGAACTGCAGTTCTTAAAAGATAGTTTCGCTTCACTTATTTTCTCCTTTCACTTTGCTTTGACTTCCTTCCGTCTGCTTCATCTAGCATTCTGAAATACAGCTTCAACTCTGCAATATTTTCCACCATCGAGGGAAATAATGTGTTAATGAAACACACTGATTAAAGTATATACTCTTTATTTTTTTTTACCCATTACGTCCAATAACTATATCTATGAACACTCAAATTAATCAAAGCAACAAAATTGCCAATAATATTTTTCCAGGAAAGTGACAGTTAATACCTTAGTAATCAGTCAAGAAAGCGACATGTGGTGACTCGGTAATCTCCTCCCACACGCGAGAGGAGTGAACACACACACACACACTCTCTCTCTCTCTCTCTCTCTCTCTCTCTCTCTCTCTCTCTCTCTCTGTGCCACCCCCACAGTCTTCCTCCTCTTTTTCCCCGCCCTTCTTTCCTTGCTTCCACCTCCGCCTACACGCCAGGCTGGTCGTGTCGTCATCATTATACTGTGAAGGATACGTACGTGAATTCAATGAATTTCATTCATTAATTTCCTGACAATAAAATGTGGTGACAAACTTAACTCTGTCATTTATCGTCGTGTAAGTTTTGGTATACTCTTGTTTGTTAGTATACCTTCAGTCACTTGTTTGAATAATTATTTTTCAGCAGAAAACTATGTTTGTTTACCGTTTGAATTTTCTCCATCCCTTTGATATAATGAATATGGTATATCGAAACGCTATCTCTTCTCTTTTTGGGATAAAGATTATGCCTTTACAGTAGGGAATTCTTGATTATTTCATGAGACCACTCTTGTGTTAGTATGTTGAAGATGTCCACAGACACTTGCTTCTTTTTGATTGCACGATACCTTACTTCTATATATATTTCACAATTAACATGCAAACTAAGTTCTTCGATGTAAGAATCTCTTGATAAGTTTTCAAAATACACTTTCCTGTTGCTAATCTTCGTCCAGTTTACGTGAGATTTCCTTTGTTTACATTTGTCTTTCTCTCTGCTTGGTTTATTCCTGCCTATCCCTCCTTCCACTGCCCCTGGCCTCTCTTTCTCTCCTTGTTGCCTTCCTACCTCCGCCTTCCAGCAGACGGCACCAGGTCAGAGCGCCAGTCAAGGCCCTATGATCAAAGAAGCTCGAAATACATTCCTAGGATACAGCGAGCACAAACACAGAAGCGGAAGAGAGAGAGAGAGAGAGAGAGAGAGAGAGAGAGAGAGAGAGAGAGAGAGAGAGAGAGAGAGAGAGAGAGAAATTGTGCGTTAGTTTGTGGTTTTTATTCTTTTCTCCCGTCCTTTTCGTTCATTCACGTGCGGTTGTCTGTTGGTCAGTCAGCAAGCCGATACCCAATGGAAAGCACTCAAGGTCCGCACTCAGAAACGATTTGCTCTCTCAGTACGATTGTTTTTTCAAGGCCACAGAGATAATTAGCGGGATTTTCAAAAGTGTTTATCCAATTATAGATATATAAATCGTCACTGCCTTTAGAACCATAAAACACCTTAAAAACTCGTATAAATTTAAGTAATGTCTTTTCAAAAAGTAGAGATGAGGCACATAAGTGTTTACGAATATGAGCCCAGATCTCCTACTGATCGAGGTTTGGAACCGGTAATATTGAGAGCACTCACTCAGCGCTTGGATGACGAGGCCACAACCCTTACCTCCCGTACCTACTTGCTGATAGGTCAACAGGGGCTACAAATTAACAGGTCCGCTTATTTGAATCGCCGTATCTGGGACTTAACTCAGGCCATCTTGATTGCTATGTAGTGTGTGTGTGTGTGTGTGTGTGTGTGTGTGTGTGTGTGTGTGTGTGTGGAATAGAACAAAATGGAATAGATTAGACTAGAGCAGAATTTATTTGTATGCTCAGACTTTACAATGAAAGTATGGAGTACAGCCCCGTAGTAAAAATTCAGCAGTAATAATAATAATAATAATAATAATAATAATAATAATAATAATAATAATAAGAAGAAGAAGAAGAAGAAGAAGAAGAAAAAGAAAGAAAGAAATATAATGTTTCTGAACAGAAAATACTATAAACAGATAACAAAACAAAAGACAACCGTAACCAGTAATTCACTATAATGATAATTTACCAAAGCTTTCCCATTATTAACTTTGTAAACAAATAAATTTGTGAGAATGTCTAGATTTGTATTTTGCAATAATTCACAAAAATTAAAAATTGTTGGTCTATGTTTGTAGTAACTCGGTAGATACATATTTCTCCACCTGACAAGTTCTTCATTTGAACATTATGTAACACATGAAATTCCTCCGCTATTGTATTATCATTACACAAATCACATATCCACTCTTTTCTGTTTACTCCTGTGTATTTGCCGACATTTACTGGTAATCTGTTATTGCATATTCTTAATCTACGTAACAGGATACGACTATTTTTTGTTAATTTAGTTAGGTAGGTGTCTAATCCTTGTACACCCTTAAATGTATTACAGTTATTACAAATATGGCGTTTGTTGACAAGTTGTGATACCAAGTACTGATCCACTGATATATTAATTTTCTTTCCACTGCCTTCTGTGTTGGTTACATCTTGTGCTAACCAAATTCCTGGCATATCACATTAATTTAACAAATTCTTTACGGATGCTATCCAAGGAGAAGTATATAACCGTAACCTATCAAGATGTAACAGACACTGATACATTACATGAGATAATTTTGAGTGTTTACCTGTAATCACCCGAGACCAAAAGCATAGCATCTTATACTTGATATAAGTTTCCAATGGATATATGTAGTCCCAGTTCCCCTTATACCATAACATTACTTGTGTTTTTATGTACAAGTAACATATGCTTTAGAAATTTTAAATGTAACAATTCTATCTCCCTTATGATATAATGTCCTCACATTTCAGATCCATAAGTCAATACAGGCTGTACAATGGTGTTAAAAAGTTCCATCTGCATGTCAATTGGCAAGTCAAGCTTTCGACATTTTCCTACCAAGGAGTACATTGGTCTTGTAGCTTCATCTTTCAATTCCAGCTCTCCTTTGAGAAATCTGCCATTATAATTGAATGTTAATCCAAAGTATTTATAATCTTCCACTACCTCAATTTTTCACATCCAAAAATGAAATTCGTATTTGCTTAGGTCAACTTTTCTTCTACTAAATATTACTACTTTACTTTTGCTATAATTTAGTTTTAATTTCCATTCATGAGCTTGTCTCATTCCTCCCTTACTGTCACATAATATAATAATATCATCAGCATACATAAGAACTAGAAGTTTAAGGTAAGAATCAATTAAATCATGACCGAAATACAGAAAATTGCAGTTATATTCAAGTAATTTACTTTCAATGTCATTATCATAAGATGCAAACAAGAGTGATGACAGGTTTTTCCCTTGTTCTACTCTTACATTACATATAAAATTTTCAGATATCTCCCGGTTTAACATTACACAAGACCTGATATTACCATACATGTTTCTAATTACTTTCGATATTTCCCATTTACTTTCTCTTTCACCAGAAAGAGAGAGAGAGAGAGAGAGAGAGAGAGAGAGAGAGAGAGAGAGAGAGAGAGAGAGAGAGAGAGAGAGATTCACTATTTGGGACATTCTTGCATTCACTTCTCGATTTAGCACACTCAGACAACTCGCCAGACACTACACGAGGAGATCCATTCTCTCCCTGTTTCCTGCTGTGTCTCGCCACCTCGAGGGAATATACATTTGTTATAGGATCGCGGGGGGAGGCACGTCGGTCAGCGCCACACAACCCGGAGGGCAGTGTGCGGCTTGTAGCTTTGTGATTGACATGTTTGTCTCCTGGTTCTTGCTTGTCATATTTCGTTTCTATTCCTAATACACTTTTTTTCTTGTTTGATTTTTAGATAATGGTTGTTAATTCTACAGTATAAGGTGTGGTGACTGTAAACTTTCAATTCTCGAAAAAGGTTTAGTTTATTTTTTTTTTTTTTTTGTTTACTATATTTTCTATTCATTTCTTTTTTGGCAATCTAAATACTGGACATTTTCAGTTTTACAGTCTGTGATGCGTGTGAAGTGGTACATGATCTTTAGTTGTATACAAATTCGATCTTAATGAAGAAAGAGATTTGAGTATTTTTTCATAATAAAGGTTTCATGACTGGAACACACTTGATAATTAGAGATGTTAGCCCGAGGCATTAGAAAGGTTTAAAAGAAAATTACACAGATTTACAGATAGGAATGGAAGGTGAAAATACATAGATGGATTGTTTTATATAATGCGTATGGATTGCCTTGTATACGCGCAAAATAGGTGGCTTCTTGAAGATTTCTTTATTTTTAATACTATTGTCTTATGTTTTTTCGAATTTGCTGTATTCCTCAAAGCTTTAATATCACTCACTCTCAGTAAAATCTTACAAGTGTGACTTTAATGCAATTTTTTATGGCGTCTTCATTAATTAATTTGTTTTATTGTTTTGCAGGATCCAAGATTATTATTAGCACGGATATCACTTTGATTGGTGAGTTATTGAAGTGGTACATTGTTTTCGTCCTAAAGTTTGATCTTTTTTAATTAACAATCGAGGAAGCAAACACCGCACATTTGCAGAAGTACAGGAGGCTTACGTCACTACCTCCTTGTCAATGTTCCCGTATTTATTACTTTCGAGTTCACGGTTTTCTTCTATTCTTATTTCGTCGCGTAGTTTTTACTTGTTATTGTTATCATGTACGCTTATGTATGTAAATACTTTTTTTCCTGTTTCCTATATTGTCATGTCTATATATAACTTTACTCTCCCTTTGTCTTTCTTCCCTCTCCTTTCTCTGCTCTCTAATTTCGCATCTTGTTCATTCCTTTTATCTTTGTTGTATTCGTCTTCTTTACATCCTGTGTGTGTGTGTGTGTGTGTGTGTGTGTGTGTGTGTGTGTGTGTGTGTGTGTGTGTGTTACTGATGTTTCTCCTCCTCCTCCTCTTCCTTTTCTTCGTCGTCCTCTAATCCCTCTCCTCATCTTGCTCCTTCCCTTCCTTCTTCTATAACCGTTGTTACAACTTAGTTTTCATCCTTTCTTCCCTTTCCTCATCCTCTCCTTTCCTTGTCCTCTCCTTTCCTCTCCTCTCTTATATGTTCTCATGTTTTTCCTGTTCATAATATTGTTGTTATTGTACGTAGATGGCTTCTGTGTTCGTGGGTGTTTTACCCCGCCTTTCTCCCACCCTGCCCCTCGCGTGTTTGGATGTTATGGTGACGAGTCTCGGTGGTCTGGGGGCGCTGAGTGAGGAAGAATCCACGCCAGAGATTTTTCTATTTTTGGTGGTGTATAGACATCCCTCGGGGTGAAATAACACGATGAATGAATCTCTCTCCCTCTCTCTCCTCTCTCTCTCTCTCTCTCTCTCTCTCTCTCTCTCTCTCTTGCATGGCTGTAAATATTTGTGGATGTTTTTTGTTACGACGTCAATGGAGTTATACGCAGATACGTTTTGTAAGCCGCTGCTGCTTATCGTGCACTCAGTGGAGCAGTATGAGCGTTCTTTCCGACAATACCGCTAACAAGATGAGTGGCGAGTGTTTGTTAATGTGTGTGAGCTTGACCTTGCCAGCTTGGGTGTGGGAGTAAGCTATGGGTAGTGAGGGCTCTGCTTCTGGTGTGTACAGAAGCATGTCCAATTGTCTATTGTGAGCTGATCGTCCCTGTCTCTACGTATATCTTGATATTTACTCGCCTTTGTGTAACTGCTCTAGATACACACTTGTTAGCGACAAGATAGGTAGGAATTCATTGTATTTATATATGCAAATATAATCTGATGCAACATCTCCATAAGATGGTGCAATACTTCAGATATTCTGACACAACTTAACTCTCTGCAAGGAGTTGAATATATATATATATATATATATATAGATATATATATATATATATATATATATATTATATATATATATATATATCGATCTATATATATATATATATATATATATATATGCATTTCAATTATTATTTTATCCATAGGATGTTCCATCTATTAGAATATAATAATATAAACTCTCTAAGTAGGATGTTGTTTATAAGACATCACTATATGAGAAAAAAATGTGTAATGTAGTTGAGAACTGAGGCATCAGACACACGCACCTGCATCACATGATCAAATGCCTTATGTCAGCATCTCTTGGAGCCGTGAGGGGACGGGATGCGCCGGACAGGTAGCAGGAATCAAGCAGCTGTGTGAGGGGAGTTGGGGGAGGCCCAGCAGGGCCGCCGCTGGCCGGTCTTCCGCCGGTCGTATCCCGGAGAAGGCAAAAGGTCTTCAGCCGGCTTGTGTGGTGTTTTTGGGTGTGAGGACTTTTGAGTGTCGTGTGCCATGAACAGAGTGTGATCTCGGGACCTAATAGTGTTCTCTAAGTTATCTCTGAAAGAGACAAATTTAACACCTGCCCGAGCCAAGACCGTGACATTACTCTAAAACCGTGTGTCGTGAAATCATTGTAAATATCTCACACATAATATATAAACCTTTATAATCTGAGTTTTCCTACAAGCATGGGTATGAAAGAACATTAAAAAAAAAAAAAACAGTTGACTGCTTGCCACAAAAGAATTCATAAACCCGTCCAAAAATAATCTATAGTGGCAAACCCACCTTTAAGTACGCAATCCAACATACAAACTGGCTAGGAAAGGCTGTAGCTTGTCAGAATAAGTATTATCTTAGATTAGAGAAATTCTTATGAAAGGAGAGATTAGGGTCCCAATAATCTGTAGAATTTTCTTTAGTGATATTGAAATTCTTCACACAAAGAAATAGTGACGATAAAATCGATTAGTAGAAAGAAGAGAGAAATGAAAAAAAAAGAGAAAGAAAAAGATGAATATAATAGCGGATGGAAAAAAACAAACAAAAAAAACATACCTTACTGATCACATCGAAGTCTGAAGAAGCAAATAAACACACACACACACACACACACACACACACACACACACACACACACACACACACACACACACAAACACACACACACAATGCCCTTTTCCCTTCAACTTACAAAACCCGAAGCTTGTATGGTCCTCGCCTCCTTTTCTCCAGCAACATATAAAAAAAAAATCCTTGTTTGTTGGTGTGGATAGAGAGGTTACATAAACTGGACAAAGGGGAGAAAAATGTGTAGGAGTCATTGTTGTAGTCTATTAAAAAACCTTGTGCTGTACTGTGGGTGTCTTTGAAGTACATGGTTCTCTGTTATGCAAAATAATGAATACCAACTGAAATAATACACGATGTCTTTTTAAGTATTTTAAAGGAAGAAGAAGATTAAAAAGTGCAGACTTTGCGATTTTTACTCATTAGAGGTGGGTGAAAAAAATAAAGAAATGTGATTAGTAATTAATGGAAAGATGTACCAAATAGCAGTCAAAGAGATAGCAATTTACATCACTCTTTAACATTCTTGACTCCATTACAGGTCTTTGATATCCACGAGATACAAAAAAATAAAAAAATAAAAAAAAGAAAGGAGTCAGAGGCTGATTGGTAATTAGTGGAAAGATGTTCCCTAAAGCAGCCAAAGGGTCAATCGCCTGCAAAACTATTAGGATTATTGTTATTATGGTTCACAATCTTGTCTCCAATAGATAAAATAGATAGATAAATGGATAGTATATTGACCACAGGGAATTATGCATTTATGGATAAAATCTGACACGGTTGTTCCAAAACTAGAAGTGCAAATTAATTAAAAAAATAATGCAACAATGTTAGAGTTACTACAGACCTACGATATTCATGAGGTAAACGTCTCCATAGTTGTCATGTCGCAGGCTAATTTTGTTATACGTTTTTTTTCTTTTCGCAACTCATAATGATAATGACCAATACGGGAAAAAAATACTACATGTCTTATCTCGAGATTCTGGTTGGGGTAAGAGTACATAGTATATGCTTCAGAAAAAAAAGAAAATCCTCATAAGTTTGATGCCAGGAAAATTATTTAGTGCAGATACAGCGTCCCACACTCTCCAGTGAAAAAAAAAAAGAAGAAACATAAGAGGATATCATAACACATCTGATATATAAATTCATAATAAAAGATATTCGCAATTGTTGGAGAAGTAGACTGTTAATATAAAAAAAGAAAAGAAGAAAAAAGAAAAAAAAAAACAATATGGAGCCTATCAATGTAACAGTTCACAGTACTGGTACTTAGCTTCCCACACTTACCTCTGAGCACAAAACAAAGAGATGCAAGTCTGTTTACCTTTAAGACTCACCCACGCAGTGACAAGCTCATTATACACTAACGGATAAGCTTCTCCAGTGTTGAGTTCAGTAAAGTTTTTAACGTTCCTATTATGAGAGAAAGAAAGAGAAAAAAGAACCAGTTGCATAGATCGGAGCCGGTTTTAGAAAACAGAGAAGCAATATAAAGATAGAGAAAATTCTAAATTCCTTTCAAAGAAAAACGGAAAATTCATTGTTTGTTCCTATCTTTCTCATTACCTTTTTCCCTCCCCCGCTTTCCCCGTCTCTCTCTCTCTCTCTCTCTCTCTCTCTCTCTCTCTCTCTCTCTCTCTCTCTCTCTCTCTCTCTCTCTCTCTCTCTCTCTCTCACACACACACACACACACACTCACACACACACACACACACACACGAGTACACGCAGTCCATCCTTGAGAGAGACACCCACTACTTCCAATCCCTCAATCTCCCTTCCCCCTGAACATTCTTCACATTCAGCCGCCCTCGCTACCACACATTCCTTCACTGGATCGGCAAGTGTCAGATGGCTGGACTCTCCCTCCCCCCAAAAAATGTTAGATGGAGAGCCTGGCCAGTACAAGTAGCCACCCCTGCTGCAGCTAAGAGACAGGGTATTGTTTGCAGTGTGTTAGTTGTGGTGTGGTGAGAATATGCACGTGCTTGGTTCAAAAGTGTGATGAATAAAGAGTGTCAAAGATGCTGCGGCTTACTCGTGTTTATTTCTTGTTAGTGGTGGCTGCCGGCGATGCTGAAAGGGAAAAGAAATGAAAGACGAAAAATAATGTTTGTGTCGTTTGCTAAGGATGTGTGTGTGTGTGTGTGTGTGTGTGTGTGTGTGTGTGTGTGTGTGTGTGTGTGTGTGTGTGTGTGTATTCACCACGGTCGCCTGCTAGTCACCCAGCCAGCCTTTATCCTACGGAGTGAGCTCAGAGCTCATAGACCGATCTTCGGGTAGGGCTGAAACCACATCACACACTACACACCGGGACAGCGAGGCCACAACCCCTCGAGTTACATCCCGTACCTACTTGCTGCTGGGTGAACTGGGGCTAGATACACATTAAGAGGTTTGTTTATTTGTGTGTGTGTGTGTGTGTGTGTGTGTGTGTGTGTGTGTGTGTGTGTGTGTGTGTGTGTGTGTGTATGTGTGTGTGTGTGTCTGTGTGTGTGTGCTAGCATCTTAATTAATTTAAGAATACTTCTCTTAAAATTCACACCAACACATTGCCAGTGTGTAAGGATCACATAGGTACTAGTGATTATTACACACACAACATCACAATCGGATCTCCAACTCATAAATCATTCAGTCTTTCTCTGACAAATTCAGGGAAGCGGAGAATGAGTATGAGCATGATGACGTCAGGAGTACTCGCCACACCCAAGCCTCGGAGTTTCTGGTGTGGGATTAACTTCATCGTCAATGGCCTCAGTATGTATGACAAACTCTCACCGAGACACACACACATACAAACATTTCTTTACTGCCAGTGTAATGTGTTCAAATCAATATCCAATAATTTAGCGTTTATGTCGACATGAAAATACGTGTCGCCATAGGAAAGCTGATATTTCATCGTAGCCTTCTCTATTGTGAATCCACCCTCACTTTACGCGTCATCAGTGAGCTCACCGGTGGTGACGTCACGGACACGTCACACCCACGCCCACCCACTATCGCTGCTCGGTGAAGGAGGAGAACGTTTCGTCACGCAGTCAATAAGCGAGGGTCGCCATTATTGTTAAAGGAGAACTGTTTCCTATTCCTCGATGGCGATCTAGTGAGGAAAATGTCAATGCTGCATGTACTGGCGGGAGTGGGACGACGGCCGGGATACCGAGGAGGGGGCGGGCTAAGCGAGGTACAGTGTGTTGTTACTTGGTGGACACATGTGGATGGCTGGGTAGGCACACACACACACACCCACCCACCCACCCATACACGGGCGAGCATGCACACACACACACACACACACACACACACACACACACACGGGCGCGCGTGCACACACACACACACACACACGGGCGCGCGCGCGCACACACACACA
>CM035181.1:11950424-11962924 GCA_020233015.1 Callinectes sapidus
TATATATATATATATATATATATATATATATTACACACACACACACACACACACACACACACACACACACACACTTTCAGTCCTCACATACATTACACATTGACGTCATAGTGTCTTATTTTTCACTTCAACCTTTCCTCATATTAGCCATAAAAATACTGGCTTTTTAAAGTTCACATGTCACAATTGAAATCCATAGACCAAAGCCATTTCGTCAAAGGGAGAAAAAGCAATATTTTAGACATTTTTCTCATTTATTCATTCATCTATTTTATCATCAATCTTTTTCCCTCTCTGGGTATAAATATAGTTCAACCTTTTAAAAATACGCGTATGTTTTTTCTTCTTTTTGATATATAGCACCAATTTGATTAAACATTTTATTCCCCATATTTACGTTAAATTAACTGATGTTGACACGTAAAGAAAACAGCACAAGAATGTGAACGTCACGTGTTAAGGAGGCATTATACTGGGAAACAATCCAAGAAATCATGAACTCATAGCAAATGTGTTTGTCTGTTTGTTTGTTTTCATTGGATGTGCTTGTACATTACTGCTCCCTCTTCACCCTGAGAACATATTCTGAACATGGGAATTGCTTGCTCCGTACAACAAGCCGTGAAATGTCAATCCCTGCCGGCAGTTAAGGTCAGGTGTGGCGGGGGCGTCAACTTGCCAACACCTCCCTTTTAAAGTTGACATGAATAGTAATATAGATAATCGCCACCTACTGCAGGAAGCTTAGGTACACGAGTTCAAAATGTTATGCTTTGTGTTTATTTGAAATGGCAGAGTTGCTCACTTCGCCTCCAATATCAAAGGATGGTAATATTTTACACCTATATTTTTCTTTCATTTTAGCTTTCTTTTTATTGTTGTTTTCTCTTGTTCATCAACTTGTTGTTTCAATGCAGAGCAGTGATGAGAGCGAGGATGGTAATAACGAGTACGGTGATAGCATCAATAATGGTAACAAAACATCACTAACAATAATAACAATAAATCAACAACTACAACAACAAGCAAACAAACACAATGCAACAAAAAATGCGAAGACGATAAAAAATAAAAGGAAAAAGCATGTAATATAGCAATGGTGGGGAAAAGAAAAAGAATACCTCCCATGCTTTTCCTGTCTTCCAAATATTCGTACTAACTGTTAGCTTTATTTCGTCTCCTTCCTCATCTAAACTTACTGAACTGTCGCCTTTCCCAGGGAAACAATCTCTCATTTGCATATCTCTCTTTCCACTCTGTTAATTAGAGCCGAGCTGTTTTCGTCAAATGTAATACTCGTATCTCAGCCTTCCCCGTTAATGAAATACAGAAAATACTGCGGGAAACTGAGTGTGCTATTAGGACTTTTTACTTGAATGACAGACATAAAAAGAAAAGAATATGTGGATTCTATCTTGAGTATTTCTGTCACTGGACAAAAAATTAAGATGCACTATGACATACCTCCTGCAACAAAATTTGTAGTGTAGTTGTAAGTTGCAAGAAGAGTAATACAGCTAAAATCTAAATAAAAGGTATACAATCCCAGTAAAATATACAATGTGGAAATTTTGTACACTTGTAAAAAGAAGGCAATGTTGGAGCCTTTAGTAAATGAGATATGATAGAACACCAACACTTCCTCCTTCCACCCCTCGCCTAAGTGGAGGCCACTAAGTCCACTCAACTCTGTCATCTGCGTCTCCTGTTACACTCATTTACATGCCTTACTTCAGTGCATCCACGAACTTTCCCTTTGATCTTCCTCTCCTCCTTCCTGGTAGGTTCTTGAACACTCTCCTCACGTACTGCTCATTTATCCCTACAAGGTCAACCCACCTCAGTCTCGCTTTCCTGCCTCTATTCCAATAATTATGTAGGCTGTCTATGCTGTCCCCACATTTCCTGGTGAATATCAAAGAACACCTTCGCTACTGGAGGTTGTATTATGGGATACATTTGTACCGGAAAAACTGATAATAATAATAATAATAATAATAATAATAATAATAATAATAATAATAATAATAATAATAATAATAATAATAATAATAATGGTAAAGTTCTACAAATAGGTTCTAAGTATATATGTCTTTAATTAAAAAGAAATAACTGGATGTTTTGAGCGGTGAGTCTACATGTATATCTGGAATGGCTATCAGGAAATCTAATAGCGTGGTAGAGCAAGAAAGTCACGAGGGTTACAGTCGAGAGGGATATAATATAAATTACACTACTTTTTTCATTTATTGACATTTTATCTCTTATTAGACTTGCTCTGGAGAGATTCCTTTCTAAAAGTTTTCCTTGACTGACATTTTTTCCTCTGGTATTTGAGAGCAAAAAAGTCAGGAAGAAAATGTTCAAAGAGGAAAAAAGTCATTAAAGATAAATATATCCTACAATCGCCTTTTCCTCAAAACTGTCCGTGAGAGGATGGCACTGCTGGCCTTGCATCTCGTCTTTGCGCCAATGGAACATTAATCACTCCAGACTGTAAATAATATTCATTTCAGTGTTGGTCGTTATTTTATCCATCTGAAACGCTACCATTAGTTTTCCAAATCATTTCTTCTTTTAATCAATTTCAACCTATTTCTTTAAAACGTAAGCAGTGGCAGGGAGAACACATGGTTTATCTCATTTTTGTGACCTTAGCCAGTCTCATCGGCACGCAAAGTAACACTAAGTGCCCTTCAAAACACTGAAAGACACATTAATTTGAATCTCTTAAGGATGTCCATATTGAGCGTCCATTCGTTCCAACTGACTTCACACATCACTTCTCTTCCATCAGCATTTCCAGCAGGTATCTCTCCAATGAATTAATTCTGCCGCAGGGATTGTTTTTTTGCAAAATTAAGAGAAATACATAAACGTAGGAAATGGTTTGTGTGTGTGTGTGTGTGTGTGTGTGTGTGTGTGTGTGTGTGTGTGTGTGTGTGTGTGTGTGTGTGTGTGTGTGTGTGTGTGTTACACCACCTGACATCTTGATTGATTGGGTAATCTTTTCATTTCTCTCTCTTTTTTATCTCTCTTTCATTCATTCTTTCTTTCTTTCTTGTTCTCTCTTATTCATTCTTTTGCGTACCATGAAGTCAGACCAATGGAAGAATAGCTAATAAAAAATATAAAAAATAATCCAAAACTCCTCTACCCTAAAAATGTACCACGGGAAACTGAAAGTAAAAAGTCATAGCAAACTTAGATAGGAGAGTGTCGGAAACAGTAGAAAATATCCTTCCCCCTCAAAAATACGCTTAAAAATAACAAAAAAAGGAGAAAAGCCAGCTGAAAACGCCTGTTCACAAAAATATTGCAAGAAATTCCCAGGGAAAGAAAAAAAACATGAACAAATTTAGATACGAATGTGTCTAAAAAGAGCAAAGTATACTGAATAACATGCATAAAAATATAATAAAAAGGAGGTTACAGCCAATTCAAAACACCTTTTCTAACAAAGATAGCCACAGGAAAGTAAAGCAAGAGAGAGAGAGAGAGAGAGAGAGAGAGAGAGAGAGAGAGAGAGAGAGAGAGAGAGAGAGAGAGAGAGAGAGAGAGAGAGAGAAATCCTAAGATGTCTAAATGTATAAATGCTGAATATACACACGAATCCTTTCCTTTGAACCTAAGATGGGTACACGTGTGTTGAGGTGAACAGCGGGTCGCTAATCAATACCATGCCACAGAGGACAGAAGTAACCCCCCCCTCCCCCCTCACTGCGCCCCAAGTTAATCGGCTTGCTTGCACTTCATTGGTAGCCTGAGCCTTTCATGGGTGAATTCAGTGAAGGGACGGACTGGGACCATTTCAAGTCATCATCCCACGCGTTCTTCGTTTTTGAGAACTATTTATTTCATTCATCATATATGACCAGTGCGTTGTGTATCAAATTTTTAAACATTATTTCGCTTTTAATTCATGTAAGATTTTTTATTTCTTTTATGTGTATGAGAAGTCAAACGCCATTGATCTCTGAGGCGTCGTTGTGTGATCTGCGTTTAAACACATGTGTGTTGTTCATATACGTTTGTGGAGAGGAACGAAAAAGTCACTTGTGATATTGCGTACAACTGTGTAATCTTTTTCTTTCCTAATGTTCGTCTCTCTCTCTCTCTCTCTCTCTCTCTCTCTCTCTCTCTCTCTCTCTCTCTCTCTCTCTCTCTCTCTCTCTCTCTCTCTCTCTCTCTCTCTTTCTCTCTCTCGTTTCCACCACCTATATACTTATATACCAACAATGTGTACCCATCTATTTATCTATCTCTCTATCTATCTTAACTACACGAGGTTTCACCAACATCCTGATTTCAATTGATACAAAGCTTGAATTTATAACAGACTCTCACAATGGTCTACACATGAATATTTCAATTGAAAACTTGATATCTAAAAAACTTTTTTCTGCTTAATTAACATTTGTGCTATCGATAACAAAAGGAAAAATAATGAAAAGGCATGCTCTCAGAAACACACACACACACACACACACACACACACACACACACACACCATGGTGAAGTAGAGACTTGATCTACGCAGTTATGTACGTACATCACACGTAATCGATAGCTTTATGCTTCTTTGTTATGTACCCTCGAGGTTTAATTTCAACTATGACTTCTGATAGTTATTCTTTTCTTTTTCTTTCTTTTCTTTTTAGACTCGAATATTTTTTAGATCAGAGCTGTACTTTGAAGCATTCTCTGGAAGCACTCTCCAAGTGACTTCTGATGAAATTAATATTATAAGTACTAGCTGATGATCACAATGTTTCTGTTTGACTAGTGTGACTAGTGTTTTCAACATATTTAATTCCAAACTCATTATCGGATTGTCTTGTGAAAAAAAGAAAAATAACATCCCCACTATGAAGAACTTGAAAAGGAAAAGCAAGCCTTACAGTATGAGGGAGTGAGGTGATGTAAGGTCTCATCATATAACAAGGCAAGAGGAAAGGAGACGGAGGAATGTATAAAAGAAAAATTTTGTCAGACTTACTTCCTTTTTCTTTCTTACCAGAGACAAGTATCTAGGTCTTTTTTTCCGAACCAGGTTTTGGCCTTAATATCTTTCTTGTTCTACAAGAAAATAGAAAGAACACATTTCAAATAACCTTTATGCTCGGGCATCTTAAATATCACAGAATCTTGTGAATGAATGAACAATCGGCAGAATTCTCGTAATATACATCACTGCTTCTTCTCTGTGTTTAGACTTTTCAGTCGGTCTTAAGTCCTCTGAATCACTATGCATTAACTAAGTGTCAGGTTTTGTAAGGAGACTGTCACTCAGTCAAGGTATTTAAGATCTTAGAAGATGGAAAACGGTAGAAGTGATAGCAGCAGATTGTACTTCTGTTCATTATTAGTGGAAGGGAAGTGTTTACCTTGATAAATATGCCTTTTTGCATCACTTGTCAATATCACGAAACGTCTACCGTGTACCTAACCAAAAAAATATCTTCTTGTTCCAGCTATGTTACCGGAAACGGTGCTAAAGAAGGAAGAGGTAATAAAGGAGGCTGAAAAAGTTACGGTACCTGAACCTGAGAAAGAAGATGAAATTCAAACCCAGACGCAGACCCAGACTGAAACCGAAACCCGGAGCCAGGAACTGGAGGAGGTGAAGCAGACGTTCCGAGTTCGTCCCGAGAACACCCAAGTGCGAATGGGAGAGAACGTGTACTTGTGTTGCATCGTGGACCACCAGCAGGGCAAGGCACAGTGGACCAAGGACGGCTTCGCACTGGGTGAGTACTGACATTCCTTTACTAGAAGTTGTGGTATACAGGATCACAATCCTGTTTTCTTGTCTATATAGTTCCGCATCACTTCAGTTTTCCTTCATTCAGTGAGAGAGAGAGAGAGAGAGAGAGAGAGAGAGAGAGAGAGAGAGAGAGAGAGAGAGAGAGAGAGAGAGAGAGAAGGGGGGGGTGCGAAGAAAGCCTTCCTTTTAAGAGATAAGAACGAGCGCGAGAAAAATTTCATATAACTGTCATTTCTGGAACTCCAACCGAGGAAATGGAAGGCACACTCCGTGGTTTGTTTATATTTTTTATGAAAATATTGTACGTGTGTGTGTGTGTGTGTGTGTGTGTGTGTGTGTGTGTGTGTGTGTGTGTGTGTATTAATCAAGTGTAGTGCAACATCTTTACATCCAAGTAACTTTTTTTTCTATCCGGCTTAAATTGTTTTTTGTCATTAGATATTGGTTTATTTTTTTCCTAAAAACAAGTATGTGTAATTTTCCGGAGTGATCTTTATAAACAAAATTCGTTTTAACTCATTCTAACGTCCTTTTTTCTGTATTATCTCTCTGTATTTCTTACAGGAAAACGTTCTGTTAATTATGCTCCATTTTACTATTTCTTGTTATAAAATGGATTTTAAATACGGAAATGAAATTACGTAACAGTTGAGCTTCTCTGTTTTCAAAAGAGAGAAAGAAACAATGGGGTCCCCTGACAATGGACGAGGGTTAGAGGTATTGGATGGAAAACACTACTAAAGAAAGAAAAGAAAAAAAAGAGTCGTGAACTCACCGAAAAACCGTGACGGGATCGACGAGGGTTCTCTGAAAGAAAATAAGGGGAGTGGAAAGGATGAGAGCTAGCTAGCGGAAGAGACCTGGCTGAGGGGGATTAGAGGAACAACGCAACGGAAGCTAAAAGAAAGGGGAAGGTAAAAGCAAAAGACGACGTTAAAAAGAAAAAAAGCAAAATAAGAGGAAAGATTAATGTGAGGCAAATTATTTTTTATAGAAAGACAGAGAATTCTGAGTCACAAGGCCTGCGTTAAACTTCCTGGATGGAGCAACAAAAAACAACGAGAGATCAAGTAGTCGTATCAAAGGAAGAGTGCACAAAGCCATTCCTGGAAACACACAATAGTAGTCTAATGTAAAAGTGTTTAATAAAAATAGCTCATGGTGATGACTTCCTTTACTAGTGTCATTCCCGAAGGTCAATCTTTCCTTTCTTTTTTTATCTTTCCCGTGACCGCCCTAGCCTCAGTAACAACAGTGTCAAGGGAACACAAAGGAATATTGATGGAGAACAAACTGTGGAAGAATCAGTATTTGGTGTCTACCAACCTATCGAAAATACGTTTCACTGCTTAATCATAAGTAAGAAACATAAGATGCATGAAAAAGGCAAGAACCGAGATGTAACAAGGTAGTGAAACTAGTTTAGTGATGAACTGCACACGCACGCACGCACGCACACACACACACACACACACGCGCGCGCGCGCGCGCGCGCGCGCGCGCGCGCACGCACGCACGCACGCACGCACCCGTGCGCATATCAATACATCAACACTCACAGATGTGAGAATGTTCATCAATATGTAGTAAACAAGACACAGTGGAACAGATTAACTTACATTATTCCCCAAACAACGTAGCACGAGTATAAGTGATTTATCAATATAACTTCAAAAAAGAAGTTAACTGTGCATAGAATAAACGAAATACCTGGAATACGTTTTGATGCTCTCATCTCAGTAGAATGTAATATAATGCATAGTGGCGTCATCCGGGGAATCTTTTTTATCTCAAAGCGTATTAGCACAACACTAACCTTCCCTAATGGCAAGAAGGAGTCCACCTGCAGCCACCAATCTGTAGGGTAGAAGAGACCATTGACGTTAACAAATAAAAATAAATAAATAAATGTGTGAAATGGGAACGAAGAGATGAATTGAAGTGATATTTAAAAATCATTTGACGCAGTGAGAATTTATTTCAAAGCTACAAAGACGTGTTCAGACATTGATGATGCAGAATGTAATCACTATTAAAAGACTCAAACTCTTAAAAGTAATCAAGCAAAGACGCAGAGGTGTCTTGGAATCTGGTCCCGCGTTAGCCAAAAGAAAGAAATACATGAAAGTAGAAAAACATCTAAGCCACACTGACACAAAGTAAAAACACATGTCATCTCCTGGTAATGCATTTCATAAGTACTAAATAATAAAACATTTTTCCATCATTTACCCTTCGTCTTCGTCATCATCAACCTTATGTACTTGCTTTTTTTTTCTTTCTTTTTTTTCTATCCTATACGTGGTTCATCATACCCTTCTCATGTTCTGAAAGTTCAGCCGCGTTTTGTAGCTTCTTCCACAAAACTCTTATCATGAGGATCCGCACCGTTTACTTTTTCCCTTTCTCTCCCCTTAGTTTTCCCAGTTTTTACTGAAACTTCTGTTCTGGTGACGGATTTCATCTATTCCAGGATTCACCGCACGTTTCCTTTTTCCTTCTTTTTTTAGCTTCCCTGCCACAACAAAAGCTGGTCGACCTTTTTTCATATTCTCTAAAAAATTACGCAGGAATTACTTGCGTCCAGCTGCAATGAAGATGAACGGAAGAGATAAGCCTCTTTAAATGTAAAGATTTCCTTTTAAAATATTTGTTTCAGAAGTCATTGCTTGTATTAAAAGTTTCCTACACACAAAAAAGTGTTCAATTCATATTTTCATACGCTTATCAAGACGAGCACAGCATTTCATCCTTTTTACAATATTTTCCACGAATGCGTATTTATTTCAAACTCTTTTGCGGGCTTATGCATTTAATTTTCAATGAAAAACCGCTGGAGTATTTTTATCTTCTTTTTTTTACATCTAAAGAACACTTCACATTCCTTTCACAATAGTTTGCAAGAGAGCTTCAATTTCACAGCGAGGTAACATAATAAATTTCACAGAACTTTCTTTGACACCTTCATCATTTGGAGCAAAACATATATAAATTCAAGTTGTCAGTGTTTAGTGTTCAAACAGTGCTTGAGTTTTGTTCCTTTGTAAATAAACTCCATTACCCAAGCCAAGCGAATCTTTAGTTGTCTTCATGCTTCTTCTCTCCCAACTTTCTTCGGCCTATTCCTCCTCTTTCTCTCCCTGTTCACCCTCATCATCATACCCCCTCCATTCTATATCCTCCTCCTCCCCGCCTCCCTCCTCCTCCTCCTTCTCCTCCTCCCCCTCCTCCTCCTCCTCCTCCTCCTCCTCCTCCTCCTCCTCCTCCTCCTCCTCCTCCTCCTCCTCCTCCTCCTCCTCCTCCTCCTCTCTATGGTTGCTTCACATCAAAACACTTCATGGCCGTCACCTGTATTCCGTGTTTTCTATTGCTTCAAGGAAATAGAAAAAAATGATCAATTATTTTCTGACACTTCATGAACATTAAAACTTTTAAATAAAGTTTGATATTCGAAAAAAAAACAGATGTAACTCACAAATTTAATTAATGAACAACTTAGCAAGAAGCACGTTATAATTTTGCATATGTCTCCTAATCCTTTCTCCAGGTTTCACGAGGAGGTGGTCACATGAAAGAGAGAGAGAGAGAGAGAGAGAGAGAGAGAGAGAGAGAGAGAGAGAGAGAGAGAGAGAGAGAGAGAGAGAGAGAATTATCTTTGTAGGTTCTTGAGGTCTCGTGTGTGGCTCCTGTAAAAAGAAATGTTGTCATTACGTGGGAAACACAGCAGCGTGAAACGAAAATTGTCAAATCCCATGAGCTGATCTGCTAGGACGCCTTATTATGTTATTATTAGAACCGGACTAGAGTAGGAACGTGACAACGTCCTTGACACACAGCGGGGACGACAATTATGGAATAATGGAGACATACAGAGTATGACGTGTGGAAATTTATTATCAGTTATTCTTTCTTTTCTGGTCTTGTAAATTATTATACTCATCTATATATCTATATGCTACATACATACATACATACATACATACATCTGTGTGTGTGTGTGTGTGTGTGTGTGTGTGAGTGTGTGAGTGTGTGTGTGTGTGTGTGTGTGTGTGTGTGTATATATATATATAATATCTTATGATCTACTATATATATATATATATAATATATATATAATATATATATATAATGATATAAAATATATTAAATTATAGATAATATATGGACCTCAGATGTATGAAAGTGACAAACTCTTGGAAATACTCCCGTCACACACACACACACACACACACACACACACACACACACACACACACACACACACACACATTCATTACAATTAGATACTAATGACTGGGCATTCAGCAAAAGAATAAATTTTTCATCATCCAGCAGTGGCAGCACGTGACTAGGAGACTCGTGAGCACTTGATTAGTGTCCTCCTCCAATCAGCAAGCCCGTAGGTCTAATTAGATCCACACATCACAAGACCAAATACCTAGTTTGCTTGCAGCTAAGAGTGGTATCATGAAGGCTAGGAATAGCAGCTCCACCAAACCACTGACTTTGAAAGAGGTCATGATAGGCTGTTACGTTTCTATTTCTAGCTTCACTTTTGTTCTTTTCTATAGGTAAATATTTCACCAGACACACACTCCTGATAAAGGATAGGTAACCAGACTAGTAGACAAACTTGCATTCGATTTGCGGAGCACATTCACAGTCACCAGTGTGTCACGAGTCCTCAAAATCGTCCAACACTTGCTATACAAATGTTAATCAGTGAAGTTTCTCCTTATTCAATACTAATGATTTTTGGAAGTAAAATCAAACCTGTGAGCAATTAGTAAAGTCTCTCTCTCTCTCTCTCTCTCTCTCTCTCTCTCTCTCTCTCTCTCTCTCTCTCTCTCTCTCTCTCTCTCTCTCTCTCTTGTTCTTCGTTATATGTAGTGTTCGTCTCAAATCCCCCGTATAGTGTCTGAAGAGTTCTAGTCTAGTTGCCAGGCAGAAGTGCCTTGGGGCTTCCTATCATTGCAACATCAATTTTCTGTCTGTTTCCCTCTTCTCTTCCTTCCTTCTCTTCTCCTTCCTCCTTTGCTTCCACCAAGCGCTACCACAGAAGCCATCTAAGTCTTTTCCATCGCTCAAGTGTTTGGCAAACAGTTGAAGTGAAGAAAGGAAGGGTGAAGGAAAGAGACAATTCAATGAGGATATGACGTAAACTGTCCTCAGGTTACCACGTGTAGATAGATGTGAAAAAAAAAAATAAGTGAAATATACTGACAAGCTCCAATGACTTATTTTTTTATTCAATATGCGGTTGGGAAAACATAATTATCGCTGTTGGGAAAACATAATTATCCAGATAGAATGATATGGATAAGAATTGGCAGAGTTTTACGGGGATTAAAGGACATTAGGAGTTACAAGAAAGGAGCTTAAGAATATGTTAATATATAATGATAAGTTAATCCTTGATTCTGTATGTGGTTGGAAAAACAGAATTCTCCGGAGAGATAAAAACTGACAAAGCTTCGCGGGGATTACAAGAAATAGGAGTTACGAGAAAGGAACATAAGAAGAGTTCAGAAGTAGGACTTGTATTGATGTTCACCACCATGCACTCCCCAGCAGCGCAACCGATGGCAAGAGTTTGATGTCATTTCATTTTTCATCCGGACAGGTTTCAACCGCACCGTGCCTGGCTATCCTCGCTACCAGTACGTGGGCAACGAGACCATCGGCGAACACCACCTAGTGATCCGCGGCGCTACTCTTGAAGATGAGGGCGAGTACGAGTGCCAGGTTGGACCGACAGCGACCAACGAGGCTATCTGGTCCGGTGCCAATGTCTCTGTCATGGGTAAGTAAGCGTCTGTAGCAAGACCTACTATCTTTGTTATCCACCATGATTCAGTTATATGTTAAGAGTATTCTAAATCTACATCATTCCTTTCTATTGATTCTATTGACTGTCCATCTATTCCAGTCCAAGACAAATGCTTCTCTAAACATTCTGTAATCTTTTCTAACGTTCACTCCGCTCCATTATAAAAACTTCTCTCAACCCTCTCCAGTCCTATATGCCGTCACTTTCCAGCCGGTCTAGGAAACCTCATCACAATAATGCACATTGTTTCCTTCAAAGACAGAGACTACCTTAAATATTTATGACTCGTACCACTTCTTTGAGTTTATCCAAGCTGTGGGTGATCTCCATTAATAAATGGATGATTTTAGTCACATATAGTTGTATTTTCAACTGCAAAAGATCACTAAACAGAACTGAACAGAGTAAACACAACAATTGATCAGGACTACCCGTACGTCCAGCCTCATGCCACGTGCCCCCACAATCACTCGATATCATTAATACTTCTGACAATACAATCGCTTCATTTTGACTCTGCGTTGGGTAGGTGATGTGAAGCCTCCCGTGAATTTCCGTGCATTAATTGTTCGGTTAATCAGTCGACGAATATGTAGTCGACTACAGAGAAGCAAGCCTTGATTCCCTAGTCATCAGAGGGCGCCACTAAGCCCACGATAAGAGGCTTGGAGAACTAGTGAACGCAAGCACAGCATTGAGTAACAGCCAAGCACGCTTCACTTTCCTGGCTGGCAGTCTGAATGGAGGCATTGGAGGAACATTGCTGGGATCAGCACAGCATCCCTGGTGACGTGCCACTGTTAACAACCAATGCATTCTAATCATCATTTGTGTTCTCTACATCAACACTCACCGAGCTTCATCCTTAATGGTTTTAATAGACAGATAATGACCATTATTTCT
>CM035181.1:11970424-11975424 GCA_020233015.1 Callinectes sapidus
TCTAACTCTCTAACATCTAATTTGTGCGTACTTCTTCAATAATATTGAGTAAAAATCATTTGCAGTAAGTAAACATATCTTTTCCTGTCTATATTCTAGATACAAGTCACGACAATTTCTCTATCTCTTTCTCTATCTAGACCATAAATGTCACGTAACGCTGAGCCAAATAATCCTGGTGACAAGAATGACTGAGCGGTGTGTCGTACAGCTGAGGTCGTGAGTCTCTGCTTCATCTCTGGCCCATCCAATGAGCCGTGAAGCACGCAGAGGGTCAGGGCGGTCAGATGAGTGTAGCCCATGCGCGGTTTGTAGGTAAACCGTGGCGCCGCCTCAGTATTGACTTGCCAGGTCGTCGGGGTACACACACTCTCATCAACCCCCTTATTGCCTCACGTTGCTCCTCCAGCTTCTCATCTCCACCTTTCTTCTACAAAATAATCCTTTCGTATCCTATTCCTCGTCGTCACGTAATGCTCTTCTCTCCCTGCTCCTCTTTCTCTTACAGTTCTTTGTCGTTCTCTTCTTCGTGATGTGAGATTGTTTCTTTCTGTTTCTTCTTTTCACCTATCTCTTCTTCTTTGTACCCTTCTCCTCCATCCCTTCCAGTTTCCATCCTCCTCATTCCACTTAGTTGATATTCTTTTCTCTTTCATTTTTCTTATATGATATTTCTTCCTGCTCCTCCTCCTCCTCCTCCTCCACAAATAACCCTTTCTACACAGCAGCTCTCTTGTCTCTTCTTCAGACATTTTTTCCACGTGCATCTGCTTGTCCTCCTACACACTCGTAATGCTTCCTTTCAATTCCCAGCATATACTTTCTTTTCCACCTCCTCCCCTTCCTGCATAATGCGTATCTTTTTTTTCATAATATTGGCATTCCTCCCTTGCTCTCTCAAGCTATTCATTTTTTTCCTCTTCTTCCTCATTCATTTTTTTTCCTGTTTCTTCTCCTCTTACCTTTCTTCATCATTTTCCTCCTTGTCCTCCTTCTCCGTCTCCCTCCTCCTTCTCCTTTTCCTCTTCCGCATAGCTTTTATTTCTCTTCCTCTTTTTCTCCACATTCCCTTCCTTCCGCAGCAGACCTTATATAATTTTTCATCCTTTTTTCTCCTTATTTCACCCACACATTCCGCTCCCCCTCCCCCTCCCCCTCCTCCTACCCATACCACCTCGCCTCATGTTATTATGCTGCCAGACTCCTGCCGTCCCCAGACTCTCAGCCGCCTCATTTTGTTCCCACACTTCACTAATCTCTTCCTGGCAACTTCACAGCGTCTCCTCTTTCCGGTAATGGAGTTGGTAGCCTGGAAAAGTCAAATGTCCGAGTATCTGAAGAATTTTATTAATGGCGGATAAAATAAAGAGGTTTTTTTTTCTTACTTACTACTCCTGTCCATTAATTTACATCGATTTTCTTTTAATTATTTTTTTTTTCGGTCGTACATGCGTTTCGTTCATTTGTATTCCCTTTCTTGATTAGCCAGTAAATACGTCAATATCGTCTTCTTTACGATGTATTGGATCTACAAGGGGAAAAAGAAAAGTCCCCTTGCTCTTCCCCGTGTGATGTTGACAAGCGAGGAGGGGAAACAGAGCGCTAATGACAATTAATACAGGAAGTGTCTGTTTCCGCGTCCATTCAACAGTCAGCTCCAAACTACTAGACAATGACACCCTGGACATTGGTGTGTGCGTCTGTGTCTCTGTGTGTGTGTGTGTGTGTGTGTGTGTGTGTGCGCGCGGGGTGGGGGAGTCGTGTGTGATGACCTCTATCCCCACACCCACACACAGACACACACACATACACACAAGAACATACACTCGAGTGCGCATGAGCAGAAAGATACCCAGAGCGTCGTCATACCTGAGAGAGAGAGAGAGAGAGAGAGAGAGAGAGAGAGAGAGAGAGAGAGAGAGAGAGAGAGAGAGAGAGAGAGAGAGAGAATATCACCCTATCTCCTTCAAAACACCTGAGTAGCACACACACTCCTTTCTCCTTTTCTCTCTGCACCGCTGGCGATAGGAGAGGAAGCCATACCCTGCCTTTCACAACAATACCAAACCCTCACAAGGCACGTAGCTCGGTAGCATTCACCTCTTCTACCGCCTCGCAGTCAGCCGTTTCCTGTCCCTCAGTAACCTTGGTTGTTACTGAGCTCCAGGCCGCCCACCTGTTTGTGATCGATCGTTGCACCGCTGCCGGGCTCTCAAGGACACGGGCCGCACACTCTACGTTACGTCATCTCTAATGCAATTTGGCTCCTTCCCAACCTGGTTCCCTTTACTTCCTAGAAACTGTGTTCGCTTTCCTTTCTCTTTCTTTGTCTCTATTCTCTCTCTCTCTCTCTCTCTCTCTCTCTCTCTCTCTCTCTCTCTCTCTCTCTCTCTCTCTCTCTCTCTCTCTCTCTCTCTCTCTCTCAACAAACATCCTTCTCCTCACAGCCCTGCAAATAGCACCTAACCACCTCTCCGCCTAACCTCCCTATTTTCTTCTCTTCTTCCCTACAGGTTCCTTCGTCGCCACCGGCAACTCTACTGTGGTGGAGGACTACGAGGGCGGATGGATCACCACTTCTGTTCTCACCAAACGACTCGTGAGGACTCTGGAAACCCATGAATTAACGGAGGCCAACGTGGAGTGCCGCGCCGAACATCCCGCCACCACGAGGGCAGGCGTGCGGGGGAACCACGTTATCAACATCCTGGGTAAGTGTTAGCTGAATCTTAGAGGAAGGCGTGACTACACAAAGCAGAGGATAACAACCGTGGGATTTTTTTTTTGTTTTGTTTTGTTTTGTTTTGTTTTTTGTTAATAGTTCGAGCTAATTAGTATCGTTTTGCTTTTATATGAATGTTTCGCTTCATTTGTTTGCTTTTTTATTTATTCTTCTTCCGTTTTATCATCTTTGGAACATACGACCATATGAAAATAAGAAAAAATCTATAAGAATCAATCAGATCTACACGTGATAGTCCCTGCATAAAACACGCGGCTATCTACCGAACTCCACATTCACAAGCCTGCCTTAATATCTTTAACAACCTGATTACTAAGTCTTTTCCATTAATTCACCATTACTTCAAACCAAGAAAATAACTGAATCTTTAGTGTGTGTGTGTGTGTGTGTGTGTGTGTGTGTGTGTGTGTGTGTGTGTGTGTGTGTGTGTGCTTTGTCCTAACAGTCTTCATTCTCAAAAGTATTTTGCTTTTAGTATCTCTGGACTCTTTCTTTGCACTCAGTTTTTGTCCAGTGGTAATATCAGGGAAAAAAAGCAGCGAAAAGAAGGGCCAAAGAAGTTGATTCTGTTCTTTATGAGAGAAGCAACGGACATTTCCTACTTCCAAGAAATATACGAACATGATTTGTAAGAGAGAGAGAGAGAGAGAGAGAGAGAGAGAGAGAGAGAGAGAGAGAGAGAGAGAGAGAGAGAGAGAGAGAGAGAGAGAGAGAAACTGCACAAGGCTGGATGACCGAGTGGGCGGAGCTTAGCAATCATCGAGAAAGAGGGTGTAAACACGAGCTGGGAGGGGCCAGACAGAGAGAGAGAGAGAGAGAGAGAGAGAGAGAGAGAGAGAGAGAGAGAGAGAGAGAGAGAGACTGCGCATGTACACTTTAAAGCTGAAGGTCTCCTGCTGCAGGTCAAGTGGTGGGTGATGATTGATGTATTGTTTCTAGACTGTGCCATTCTGTCTTTCTATCGTCTCTTCTTTCTTGCACTGTCTTCCTTTTTTTCCTTTTTATCGCAGGAAGTCAATGATTAGCCTGAGAAAAAGAGCACAAGGACAATAGAGAAGATAGATTTCTTTCACCTTCGCGTCTTATTTCCTGTGTAGAATATTCTAGCACTTCCCTTCCTTCATCCGCTGAGAGCATCCTGGCTGTAATGCCAAAATAGTTCATAAGACATCTTCATTCATTTCCAGTATCCAGTCGACTCGTAGTCTGAATATAAAACACATCTCCTTTGAACACATCACTCCAATCTAGATTTATCACACACTCCTATTCCGTCATGTGTTCCTGACCTCAACTTGCAACTGTTCTGTCCTGATTCCTCGTAATACCTAGCCAACATACTAAAATATTTCAGCGTTTTGCCTCAACAAACTCTAGTAGAAATTACAAGTTTACAATAGCTTTTTATGGTCCTAGCGATGATCCGAAAAGTATTCCATATAAGTGATAGGAAACAAGACATATAATAATCTATTAAATCATCTCTGTGGCGTTTGAAACAGTGGTGATGAGAGAACAAAGCGTTTGAGATCACATACAAACGCACAAAGCCCGTATCTCCTGCACTCACCTGTTCCCTCCTACACAGACACAGACACAGACACACACACACACACACACACACACATACACACATACATGACTATCAAACAATCGCACCCTCGCAACATCAAAGCACGAGCATAACATACAGCATACACGTATACACTTACACAACATGACAGCCACATATCGCACGGTGGAAAGAACGGAAGGACAGGTATGTACATTTGATTGACTATGATTCCTTTTTTTCTTTTTTTGCACGGTGGGGATGAAGGTAAAATACAGTGTCAAAGAGATATAGGGCACGGAATGTATAAGAAAGTACTCCCCCTCCCAACCACTCTCTCTCTCTCTCTCTCTCTCTCTCTCTCTCTCTCTCTCTCTCTCTCTTTATCTATCTATCTATCTATCTATCTGTTATTATAGTAATCGTAATGGAAATAGCAGCAAGATGAGCGATAGCGGTAGTAATAGGTTTAACAACATTAAAATTAAAAGGATTGCACATATTTAATTAATTATCTCATTTTTAATCGGTTTTCTTTTCTTCTGTGTTCGTTTTTTCTTTTTTTTTCTTTTTTGCCGTGGAGATCAAACCACACACATCACCTCATTAAAAAAAGGGCCACCTGCTAATGAAAGGGAAGGGCAGATAGACTGACATACGGACGAAGCACCCGGAAGTAGGAAGGTTCAGTCTGGAACAGGCCCC
>CM035181.1:11979913-11998964 GCA_020233015.1 Callinectes sapidus
GTAATAATAATAATAATGATTATAATAATAGTAATAATAATAATAATAATAATAATAATAATAATAATAATAATAATAATAATAATAATAATAATAATAATAATAACAGCAATAACCACCTAATCACATTCATAGTTTCGGTCTTTAGAGTTAAGTGAGGATATTTATGCTCCTTTAATCACTTCATTAAGCTAAGTGGCCATCATCGCTGCTAAGCGGTTCCCTTGAGAGAAAAAAAAATAGCATAATAACAATTACACATTAATTACCTCAATATCTTCACAAGGCAACACAACACCACAAGAATGTTCCAGAGTGCAACCATCTTTGCACGAGATCGCTACATTAATCATTTAAGGGAAAAATACTCGTATATTTAAAGGCTATATATCTAACTAGCAATACCTCTCTCTCTCTCTCTCTCTCTCTCTCTCTCTCTCTCTCTCTCTCTCTCTCTCTCTCCATTTATTCATTTCTCTGACTGTTTATTTTTGTTTTGTGAGACCAATAGGTGGGATTTTTTTTCATTTTAGTTTTAGTTTTAGTTTTAGGTTTTTTTTTTTTTTTTCGTTTAGGATAAAAGACAAGGCAGCACTGAAAGGTGACCCCAATACATATGTATATTGGTGTATTTCTGCCGCAGGAAATATGTACATTTTGATATATAGCCAAAAAATAATAAGCCTTTGTACATAATTCGTTGTGCACTACAACCAAACCAGCACAGTAAAGGCAACAGAGCATACCAATTAATGCAATATATTTGTTTTATGTTCTGAGAGAAAGAGAAAGGAGTCATGAAAATATGCTGTCGAAACGAACAAAAAAGACATGGCAAAACCAGCACAGATAATGATAATGATGCAGAGAGAGAGAGAGAGAGAGAGAGAGAGAGAGAGAGAGAGAGAGAGAGAGAGAGAGCAGGCTGAAGGCTACGCTAAAGGTGACCTGACTGGCGGGGCGGCGGCGCGTACCTGTCCCCGGTATGAATGAACGTGACCGATCAATGAGCAGTGGGCGGCACGCGGGACGCCTGCGTAGAGGCGCGGTGGGAGCGGCGGCGATAACTTTGTGAATGGAGAGGTTGCCATAGGAACGATAAGTGTCTGTCGTGCAGAACGCCTTTAATCATGACCGTTTGCTGAATATTGCATGACTAGTGAATATCATAATATCATGTCTTTCTCTCTCTTTAACTTCCGTCTTCATCATAGAAAAATAAATCTTTAACCATCTCGTTCAGCATTCATATATATAGGTTAATTGCATGCACATGCAACAGCGCTTCGACACCAAAGAGATCAAACAGACGCTGGTAACTGACAGATGCTGCACACATTTTAACATTCTTGATGGAAACCATTAGATTGCAAATTCTTATCACTTTTATGAAAATATCCCTTTCTGCAAAACTAATGGTAAACAAGTGGATTTGATGTTTTAAGAAATGGTAACTGTATACTGAAAACAATCAAATTTGTTGGAAATTAGTGAACTGATACTTTCCATTTGAACTTTAAAAAGCTGATAGCAAATCATACTCTGTGGAGCTAAGATAAAGGATTTTATTGTGTAATAGAGAATATGGACGGCCATCTGATGCAGTCCAGCAAGATGGAGAGAACAGCTCTGACCATCCTCATAGACAGATAAAAAGACATATAGATAAATAGGTAGATACATAGATACTCATTGATATATAGATGGATATATGAGAAGAAAGGGTTCCTTTGTTAGTGAGGCTTAAGCAGCACTCATTCAATAAACAAATTCTTGAAGCCGACCAACGTCCACCTCAGACATCAGATAAGGAGAAATTAAATTCGACTAACAATTGATTAGTTAACTGTAATAAGGAGGGAGAGAAAGCCATATGTACAACAGCAACAAATAGAATGCTAATGGCTGTTATTACTGACTGAAGCATTGGAGAAACACATTATACCCACTCATATTTATTCGTAATATTAGCATGCTAAAACTAAATAATTCAGTACCTCAACGATCTACACGCTAAAAGATTTCCTATACTTAAATTTCTTTTACTAACGAAGTAATGGGAAGTCTTCCCGAGCCGGAATGGAAATTGTGAAGCGTACAGCGTATCTTGCACCGCCCACCTTGATGCAGGCAAGCGTGGTGTTTACCCGCAAGGCTCATAATTGCCACCTGTCGATTCCTCCACTAAGTCAGCCACGACCACCAAGGCATATTAACAGCTTGTTAGTGAGATTCTCTTGTTTTCACAGTTATGTGGGTCTCCCTTTGAAATCTAGTTGCCGGGAAGCGAACCGTAAAAGACATGCTGACTAAAAACAAATTTAAAAACTGACTCTTTGTGTAAGGTGTTGGAATATGAAGGATGCTTGATATACCAGATAATTTTCTTGTCATAAACTAACTATTGATAAATAGTGTTAGTGTGTATTTTTTCTTTCTTTTAATTTTATTGCTATGATTGTACTTTCTTGTTTTATCGAAGATGCTTGACTTAATTACCAGTGATGGCGAGGCAAATGATCCAAGTGGTAAATAATTTCCGGTATAGAACTTCTTTAGAAAAAAATCATTTTTATGTTTGTCCTTTATAAAACAATCTTTGTAAGAACACGAAAAGAAAAAGAAAATGATTATTTTTTTTCTAGAATCCTAAATAATAGGAATCTGGTGCAAAAAAAATGCCTGAAAAGCTTCCAATGGATATAAAAAAAAATAGATAAATCTAACAAGGAAAGAAATTAATGGTCCGGAAAATAATAAAAAGAGCAAATCGAGAGGAAATAATGATGATATGAATGTACTAGAGCGGCATCCCAGACTTCTCAACACTCTTAATTTCATTCTTTCACATTCTGACATTTCTAAAGCAGGGAACATTAGAAAATCTAGTGTCTTGCACAAACACTGCCCAAAAAAGAGGAAGACAGCATCATTCATCTCTCTCTCTCTCTCTCTCTCTCTCTCTCTCTCTCTCTCTCTCTCTCTCTCTCTCTCTCTCTCTCTCTCTCTCATAAAATTGAGAATATCCATTCTCACACAAATTAAACCTTTTATATCCATTGTTATCAAGGTGGTTCATGTTCAGTGGCATAGCCCGCATGATATACTACACTGAATTGCATTCTCTTTTCTTTCTTCTTCTTTTCTGTCCTTTCTCCGAGCAAATTTGTTTCCCAAAGTGGCAACATATATTGCCTGAGATGACAAACTCTCCACTTCCCAACTTACTCCCAGCCACTTGGCGATATCATTTTGATATTTCAACTTATAATAATGTCGCAGGTCAGCGCCTAGAGGAGGAAGTATTATTTTCAACATCTGCCCACGTCCCAGTTCTCTTCTCTCTCTCTCTCTCTCTCTCTCTCTCTCTCTCTCTCTCTCTCTCTCTCTCTCTCTCTCTCTCTCTTTCACCCGTTGTCCAACGCCCACATGCGAACACACAAACGTACAAACTTTCATTGATACCCACACACCTGCGCGCGCATCCCCCAGCTCTCTCCATTCATTAATCCGGCTGGCCGGGCGTCTCTTCCCTGCCCCTCCCACCAGACCCTTGAAGCCCCACCCACCTTCCCACCTGCCCTCTTGCCTAATACCACCTCTCTTTCAACAGTGCCATTCCTCTTCACTCTTTTTCACCACGTTTCTCCTTCGAACTCATCCGTCATGTTACGCTTTTCTTATGCCCTTTGTTTCTTCAACTCAAATTATATACCTGTTTATAACTCCCATCACCCCAGTTTTCTCCTGCATCACCGCCACATCACTATCCCTTGTTCTCTCTCTCTCTCTCTCTCTCTCTCTCTCTCTCTCTCTCTCTCTCTCTCTCTCTCTCTCTCTCTCTCTCTCTCTTACGCCTGCGCCGCCCCAGTATCTCGCAACATTCAAGCGACACTGTTATCCCATCAGTCCCGCCCGCACATGCTCTCTTCCCACAGTCACAAAGAGAGAGAGAGAGAGAGAGAGAGAGAGAGAGAGAGAGAGAGAGAGAGAGAGAGAGAGAGAGAGAGAGAGAGAGAGAGAGAGAGGAGAGAGATGAGAGAGAGAGAGAGAGAGAGAGAGAGAGAGAGAGAGAGAGAGAGAGAGAGAGAGAGAGAGAGAGAGAGAGAGAGAGAGAGAGGTTTCACACCCACGATAAATAGATGGTTAGTTTTCACACACAAGCCTCTATACAACATTTCCAAGACCTGCCTTTTACTAAAACCTTTTCCTTACTTCACTTAGTAACTTAAACCTTTACCTCATTTCTCATCCCCCACCACCATTTTTCTGTCTACACTTCACTTCACCTCAGCTTGCCTCTCCCCTCTCCCTTTGTACTCAGCTTTCACATACGCCGCTATCAGTATCCCTCCCTACCATGACCTATCTACCACCCTTTCTTCCTCATCTAACATACATCGTTTCCTTCACTCAAAGCCCCTAACCTTCCTCACACAGATCCTGCCTGGGAGATGCGAGGATGGGCCAGCCCCCGTAGCGTCGAGGTAGGACACGTGGCCAAGCTAACCTGTGAAACATCCTCCAGTGTGCCTCCCTCCGTTGTCACCTGGCACTCTTCGGGCGCCACTCTCACCCAGCAGTCCTTCAAGCACTCTCAGGGAGAATTCGGTGGCACAGTCACGAGGTAAAATAAATGAACAACAAGAGGGGATTACTCGCTGCTTAAATACAAAGACTGGTGCCAAATAAATGATTTCACATAATTCATAGGGTTATGTTTTGCCGAGTTGTCGTTTTTTTTATCATCTCTTTGCTTGTCGTACCATAGATCCAAGGTGCGTGTACGTGTGCGCGCTGAAGACCAAGGGCGCGTCATCACCTGCGAAGCTGACAACGGCCTGGGTGTCATCGTGGCCAGCAACATCACCCTCGACGTGCTGCGTAAGTATTATCAGCCTTGCCTCGGCCACTCGCTTGCTTGCTGGCAGGCATCCATCTTGCTATTCTGCATTGTCTAATTAATCATTTATCGGCTTCGTGCAACTGTTATTCCACGTTTTGTAAGATATTGTAATGTCTTTTTCCTCTTTTTTTTATTATTATTCCTGGACTTGAACACGCACCCTCTCTAGAATTTCGTGTCCATTACCATTGTCTCTGTATTAGGTTATTTGCTTTGTGTGAACGAGATGTTCCGTTGTTTTATCTCAATGTACTTTCAGTCTAAGTCATGGATGAGTATTTACTTATTTTCTTCTTTTTCTCGGTATTCTAAATGTTTTTCATTGTTTCAAATGAGTTTTCTTTTATCTTTATCTCGTAAGTTAACTATTTCATGTAATAGTTGTTGATATTTTGTACTATTACTACGTCTTTCCTACTCCCGTTGCTTATCTCTTTCCAAGTATTGTGCTGTGCGTGCATCCGTTGATTTGCTTTTACTTTTACTCTTCGATTTCCAGAGCTTCCCCCGCTGCCTACAATTGTTCTACTTAACTCGCCGCTCTTGCTGACCTGCTTGCATAATAGACAAGCGCTGGCGAACAATGATTCAATTGTTACTTTACCCCTACATTATCAACAAATTTACCATTTCTCAATACTGCATTCCGAAGGGTGGTTGAATGAATATTAACTAATACATTATTCTAGAAAATGAAGGTAAGGCATTATTTTCATGGTAATATTCCGTTGATTCATAAATTAGCAGGTATTCACAACTCGGTCAGTCAGTTTCATTCCCGCCTGTCCTGAGCCTTCGTCCATCATCGAGCAGCATTTTCTTAGCTACTCGTATCAAAACAACGGCTGACGGGGCGGGAGCGTGGGAGAGGACGGACATTTGGAAGGAGAGCTGGTGGGACCTCGTCAGTTGTTCATCTTTAACACGCGTTACGTAAAGAAAAATAACCATGGGTTTTTGCCAGTTCCAGTAAAACATACGAGAAAAATCATTCCACTGGAAACACACACACACACACACACACACACACACACACACACACACACACACACAACACATAGTGTAGTGGTTAGCACGCTCGGCTCACAACCGAGAGGGCCCGGGTTGAGTCCCGGGCGCGGCGATGCAAATGGGCAAACCTCTTAATGTGTATCTAGCCCCTATTCACCTAGCAGCAGCAGCTAGGTACGGGATGTAACTCGAAGGGTTGTGGCCTCGCTGTCCCGGTGTGTAGTGTATGATGTGGTTTCAGCCCTACACGAAGATCGGTCTATGAGCTCTGAGCTCGCTCCGTAGGGTAAAGGCTGGCTGGGTGACCAGCAAGCGACCGCGACAGTGAATTACACACACACACACACACACACACACACACACACACACACACCTTGGAACAGAAAACAAAAACACCCCTTTCCCGGGAACTGTACAGATCATCTCGGTCGAGTCTGACCTCGTTACAACATACCACTTCACTCCACTCCATTATACCCACTTCAAGCTTTACCTTACCCAACACCATAGACTCACTTCTCATTATTTCTACAGACGGTCCCATGTGGGTCTTCACACCTGTCAAATTCGTCGACGTGCAAGAGGGTAACGACGTGACTCTTACAGCATCTGCAGAAGCCAACCCAGGCCCTGTTAAGTACGTCTTCATATCCTAAAGCTAATTACGAATATATCATTTCCCTTGACTATTGTTGTTATCAGTGGCAGGGATGCTCCCAAATCACTCCCTCCTTCTTAACATCATTTGCTCTCAAAATGCACATTCTAAAATAGTAACTGCACTGGACTGATCTTGCCGTTCTCATGTTACAGATACAAGTGGTATCACGGGCGCCAGAAGCTGGATGGGATTGAAACCGAGACTGGAGATGGATTGCTCATGCTTGAGAAAGTGCATCGTGACATGGGCGGCAACTACAGCGTCACAGCCAGCAGCGTGCACGGAGCCATCAGCTCTTCCTTCACCGTGAATGTTCTTTGTACGTTTTACCATTATTGTTTTCTTCTAAGATAAAGACTAGTGGTCGTGGGGTACTTGTCCAAAATCACTACAAATTCAATTCTATTTTCGAGACATGTCATTGGCTAGAGCTCCTCGCGTTGATTACTTTGAAGTCTGAACCCTATATATAGTGAGTCCCATGAGTCAGTAAAAGTAATTCTACGTCATTGGCTAGAGCTCCTCGCGTTGATTACTTTGAAGTCTGAACCCCATATATAGTGAGTCCAATGAGTCAGTAAAAGTAATTCTAAGTCCAAAATACTCTATACACATATGCTGCATTTTGTTTTATTTTGTGAGGAATTAAGGTTTTGTGTAGTGGGCTTAGCTCCCCCTTCGTTGCCCTTTACCCCCCCTTACCTCCCGGCTAGCTACATACTACGACGTTGCTGCGCGGCATTACTTGATACCAATATGATAGTTAACATTTTGACATCAGTTAGTAAGTGTTGCCATCAACTGACTTCCAGTCACATCACCAAATTTATCGGTCAGGTTTACCAAGTTCAGGAACAGGTTTAAGTTTTGTTTATGTAGGTCAGGTCTTGTTGGATTAGGTTGGGCTACGTTACAGCTATCTGAAAGCACACCAAAATTGATCTGGGGGGAAAAAGTAAATTCGTCCAACATATAGTTATTTTGAACAATGTATATTTACCAAAATAACCCGCTGATATCTTTCTTAATGTTTTATTTAAGTTTAAACAGTTTTCGCTTTTGAAATACACACACACACACACACAGCGGAATAAGTCAAGAACCCACCACGAATAACAAGGTTTTCACGATGACAGACGGTCCTGGGAACATGTCTGTGCCTGAGCGTGTGCTAGCGGACCGTAATGAGACTGTAAGCATCCAGTGTGTGGTGGACGGCAATCCAGCCCCTAACGTAACCTGGAGCAGGGCAGGGGACAACACCAAGTAAGTGCCCATCAAACTGACATGTGGTATAAGGAGTGTGATGAAAAATATTGAATTTCTTTCATGATCAAATCTCTCTCTCTCTCTCTCTCTCTCTCTCTCTCTCTCTCTCTCTCTCTCTCTCTCTCAATAATGATGTAACTTACATGAGTGGTGCTTGTTATTACTTCCTTGAACAGCCACTTGACATGCACTTCCTTCCGCAGCTCCATTCTGGCCGCAGGCGTCGGTGAGGCTCAGCTGGTGGTGGACTGGGCCACGCCAGCTGACACAGGCGTCTATCTATGCCATGCCTCTAACGAAGTATCCACAAGCGTGTCTCCCGCCCGCACTGTTCTTGTCGTGCCTCGTGAGTATATTCATAAAACTAGAGAATGTTTTAGTAGGGGACTGTGTGTAGTCCTAACGGTGACTGAACGGTTCAACGGTGTCGACTCACTCGACTGACGATTCCAACGGAAATGACGTCCACCTACATGATTCTTTCGAAGACTTCTATAACCTCGTACTCTTTATATTGATTTCAGCAGGCCTATAAGCACGGACGATTTAAAACAGTAGGGGATTCGTCATCCATTCTCAATATGTAAAGCATTGTTCCTTGTCTCAGATTTTTTTTTTTTTTTTTTTTTTAAGTAGATGCAAGGAAGATGTCACCAATACTTTACGCACATTGAAATAACATAAACAACAAACTCTTCACCTTTTCTTCATGCAATTCTTTAATAATTTTCACTCCTTTCTTCTTAACTACTTCACGGTTCCCTGTTCAAGAACTATTACTAATACCTAAGGTCTCTTCTCGGCATGCAGAGGCCCCTAGCAGACCGACAACTAGTCTAGATGGCTGGGAGGATGATATGGAAGAGGATGGAGCAGTGTGGACAGGCACATCATGGGCAATAATGGGTGGTGTGGGCGTACTGGACTGTCGTGTGCGCGCTTCTCCTCAACCATCTTTCAAATGGACAGATGCTGACGGCCTTCCCATTACCACAGGAGACAAATACTTAATCCATTATCCTCAGGTAAGGGGAACATTTCACGCTACCGGACTTTTATGTTAACAGTTAAGTGATATTGACATTTCGAATTAACACGCCATTTATACCTATTATAACCTAGAAATTCCATTAAAAGCTTAATTGAGGGTGTGTTTAGAGATTAGACTCTCTCTCTCTCTCTCTCTCTCTCTCTCTCTCTCTCTCTCTCTCTCTCTCTCTCTCATTAATTTTATTCAATTACCTCATTTTCTGACACGTTCCTTATTATTCAAGATCATTTTTAACAGACCTGATACTACATTCCCTTCATTCTCGTTTTATTTTGCACTTTTCTATACTCTTGAGAACTCTTTATTAGTCTGAAAACTCAACTAAACTTATTTTACTCCCCTTAGTATTTCTCCCTAGTAAAGCGTTGATAAAAAATAGTGACTGCTCAGAAATATAACATTATTAATCTGGCACTTTGTATTTCCAAGATTTTGTTTTACAGTATGCCTTAGTGTGGCATCTCCTGTCTGATGGCTTTTTTTTCTTATATGCATCACAACTGCAAAATCAAATACAGACAAGAGACCTATAAGGTTTTAATTTTTCAGCTTGTAGATGATGTTATAGAGTGGTCATCCATACTTGAAGTAAGGGACATCAATCAAGAGGACTTTGATAACTTTACCTGCACCACCACCAACTCTTTGGGATCCCTGGACTTCCCTCTCTCTCTCAATCGACACTCTCGTCCTGGTGCTGCTCCCCTTGTCCTAAATGTAGGTCCCCTTTTTTTAATTGAACAATGTTAATAAATGGCATAATTTCACAGGAAACTATGAGTACATATATGTATGTACCTCAAAATTACAATTAATTAAGATTTTGATATATATATATATATATATATATATATATCACTCTCTTATTGATGGCAAATGCTTTGCCTCTGAATAATAACCATGCATGTGCAGGTGACTGTAGTGAGCGACTCTGGTGTGATAGTGACCTGGAATGATGCAACTGAGGGTCCAGCACCTGCAGGCTATACAATCAGACTACGCAGTGACCAACACCCTCAGTATCAGGTCAGCAATACAGCCACACACTGCTATTTCTAATTTATCATGTAATGCTGTGCTCATAACCATCATGATGCACATTGAGACTGTTAAGAGTTCATTACTTGATGTAATAAAACCAAGATTACTGGTAAGAAAAGTTAAAATTTGTAGAACATCAATTGAGGGCTCTTATTTCCATGCGCAGTTGGTAGATGTACCGGGAACCAACACTAGCAGCTGGGAGGTGAAGGGCCTCTCTACTGGGGCCAAGTACTCCTTCACTGTGCAGTCTTACAGCCAGAAAGGCCGTCCCTACCACACCTCTCCTGCCATTGAAGTCCTCATGAAAGGTACACTTTTACTTTTCAATAAATGCCTTTCACTTCAGTTATTGATCAACACTCCAGAGATCCTGGGTGAATCTTTCATTTTTTCATAACTGAATCATAATACAAAGCATTCTTTGAAATATGATACATCAATCCATTTATTGTAAAGATCCATTACAATGTATATTTCCTTTGATAGCTGATTATGAGATGGATGAGGAGACTTCAGATGAGAATGAGAAGACTGAAGATGAACAGGTGGTAAAGAGGCCTCAGGGTATTTCACTGTTCATGTTTGTTCTCATTGCACTTACGGGAGCTGTCCTCTTTGTACTGAACATCACAGGTGTACTCTGTTATCTCCGCCGTCGCTCCTTCTTCCAAGGCCTGTCAGGTAAATTTTTTTACCAATTGTTCTTGGAAACTACTGGGCTTAGTTTCTGCATTTAACTTCTTATGTTCCACAACAGTACAATACAAGATTTGTACTTTAAGTTTACTTTTAGCAACTTTAGATCCACAATTTTTGTGAAGATTATGTCATACAGTGAATAAGTAGTTGCCTTTAAGGTTGATAATATTTGCCTCTCAATCTATCCACTACAGACGGTTCCTCACGCAAAGACTCGGCATATGAGGTCCCATCTCCATCTCTGGTCGACCACCTATCACTGAGTTCTACTGAAGACATCCCACCTCCTGACTACGAGGTAACACCTCCGCTGCCCCAACAGGTAACAATTCCGCTGTCCCGGGTTATAACTGATTGCTTGTCCTCGTCCCGGTGCACGGCACTAGTGTCCAGCCAGTGTGAGGCCGAGGAGACTTTCTTTCCACGGAGAGAGAGAGAGCTTGTTGGCCAGGGCTCAGAAAGGGACGGACAACATCTGTGGCCATAATTTGTGGATCTTCAAAGGGGCTGAATCCCTGACACATACCACAAATATGTATTGCAAACATTGACATGCACTCGCTCATATACAAATGTTCAAAGTACACACTTTCAAGATAATAAAACCCACCCGGGACCTCGAAATAGATACCTGCATTACTGCTAGAATAGCATTACTAGCATTAAGTAGACGTGTGTACACTTCTGGGCTGAAAGATTTACCCCTCCCTGTCTATCTACTATGAGCAAATTCTGTGAGCAAGCTCTAGGACCTTTGACTTCATTCAAGATGACTATTTAGCCCTCGGCCCAGGATTCCTCTCTCCCTCTCGACCTGATCCTAGCCTTCTTCTCCCAGTGCTAAGATCCTGGTGTCTTGTTTGAATTCAATTTTCACCATCCTGGACTGCAAAGAGCTCCTAGGCCTTGTGTTCTCACCCTTAGTTTGGTGATGTGCTTCTGTCTTTGTTCAGTCCTACACTCCTGCATCCAGTCCATTCATTCAATTAACAGATAACACTGACTTTCAATGTACGTACACAAATATACTTCCTTGAAAATTATGTCACATTAGATACCAGATGTGTGGAGCGACTTTTCAAAAAATATCTTTCTTCATAATCTATTACTAGTACATCAAGAATACACTGTCTCCTAACACTTAAAATTTCTAATGCCCCTTTCACCGATATTAAATTGCAATTTGAATTCAAACAAAATTCTGACCACAATTCCAAACATGTGTAATGACGTAGAAAAATGTGCTCCATCTACAAGATATAAGTATTTGTAGGCCTCTCACAATCACATGTTAGTGGTACATTCTTGATCATCTCTCACCATCAAAACAAAGACAGCTTGCCTCTTTATATCCCTCAAGTCATGCATCATTATGTTACATGTTTCCAATTTTACATCAAATTATTAAATTTTTCACTTTCTTATAATGCATCAATCCATACATGAAAATACTATTACATTTTTTTCAGACATATTATTTAAACCTACCTTTATCATGCAGGCTTAATGACTCCTTTTTTTCTCCTTTCTATTCCTCATTTCCTCCTTCCTTCCTCCCTCCCTTCCTGAGCTGCAAGACCGTCAGTTGTACTCATGACTTGTCGCATTCCTTTCATGTGCATCTCAGTCACTCAGTGTTCATTAAACTCATGTTCCTGGCACCTTAAATTGACCAAATCCCAATGTTAGCCTAGAGAGCAAAACCTGGTTCTTGTTTTGATCCCAATTTAACTGTTGGGATATTCATAAATTATTGGAGTGTTTGCATTCTTTGTATGCTTTTTCAGGGTCACAATACAGTATTGATGAAATTTTACTTATGATTTTGACCGATCACAGATATGCACATGTCAAGGGTGCTGAGAATGATAACAATTTCTTTTCTGTGAACAATAGTCTACAGCATATGTATTCTTTTCCCTCACAGCAAGTGATGGGAACACTGGGCCGTGTCAGCTTTGGAGGTAGCCTAGGGGACGTAAGACGTGCTTCAGGTTCACGTGGTACTCCTTCACTGACCAGGAGTAGCCCAATTGTCACCTCCTCCAGCACAATCTCAGGTGGACTTGATCTGGATATTGATGAAATCATTGCTCCTCCTGATGACTTTTCCAATGAACTCAACAGTATGCCATCAGGTGAGTGGTGGCTCAGATAAAACCAAACATTTCACTATACAGGGATTCTTGAGTAACAACAGAGTTCTGTTTGTATACCACATTATTAACCAGTTATCAACAGCATATCACTCTATGCTAATGTTAAAGCAGCAAAGTCATAATCAAGGACAAATGAAACTACTGTTCCTGTAAAATAATGTATGGAAGACATAAAGTAAATGAAAAATAATGGAATAAATCACTAACAAAGAAACTTAGCAAATGACTATGTACTGAGATAAGTACTGCCAGTGTTGTAGCCATAAAACGGGAGAAGTTGAGACTATCACAAACCAAAGATACTGTATGTGTTGGATTCTTTTTTTTAGATCCCAAATATGACTTCATACTTACTTTTTGGAATATAGATTTTATTCCTTGTGAATCTCTAATCAATATTCCATATTTTAATCCATTCTCATACAATATTTTTGTTTTTGTTATTTTTTCATGATGTTCGGTAAATCTCTTCAGAAAAGTTTTAATGAAATGCTTCCTCTTATTCAGATGAGATCATGTCTGGATGCCATGGACACAGCTCCTGGGCAGACCTGGAAAACATGTCATCCTCAGAGCAGCTCGTCCCTCGCTCATCTGGACACAACTTGCCCACTGCTCATCACTCCAGAACATCTTACACTTCATCTACATTTCACCACAGCCTGGAATCTCTTGATCACCTCTATAGTCTAACACAAGAAACTAGACAACCTCTCACCCTTCCTAGGCCTCCATCACACATGATCTACCATGGGCCACCTCAGTTCCAGCACCTGCTACACCATCAACAGCATGAACACATGCGCCAGATTACACAGGAAAGCCAACAGCAACAGCAGCAACACATGATAGTGCAGCAATTCCCACAGTACCATTTTTCAATGCCTCTGGATGGTTCTCAGGCCTTTGGCTATCCAAAGCATCTAACACCGGAGGAGCAGTACTACTTCCAGCAGCAGTCTCATTATCAGCCACACACATCAGAACCATCAGACCCTATGTCTCCATCCTATGCCAGCCTTGATCCTTCAATGTTGTATGCCCAGCACTCAACATTTTTCACAGATGGGTCCCAGTCTGGCTCATCATTTCCTGGTTAGTTATGATTTTAATGGTTTATTGCATATTGTAAATTCCAATGCAAAAGTAACTCACTACTTACTGAACTTCACACATTTGTGCACATGAAATATAGATAGATGTAAGTAGATGTAACTTTATTGTGCATTCTTATCATTGTTGAAATATATTTATTTTGCTTCCTCCTTTTTCCTCACTATTTTTATACCTCTGATAAACTCATTTTCTCAACAGAACAACAGAGTGAAGGATCACCTCCAGTCCAGGCAACAGTGAGATTCTCCCTTTCTTAAACAATTCTGTCATTTCTGCCACCTCATGTTGAACATGGAGTATTTTGCCATTACCACAGAATTAAGAACTTCAACAAAATAAACTTGATCACCATTAAATGTTGCACCTAATCCAATTTCTTATGGCAATGCAAATCATTAGCTAATTCATAGTTTTAAGATTTCCAGTAAAATCCAGTCTTGATAGATTGACTGATGGTGATATTCATCATCAATATGTTCCCTTCAATACTCCATCATGTATCTAAATCATTGTTTTTTTCATGTTTCAATATATAAAGAACATATTTGTTCACTTGTCCTGAAATTAACCCCTGCTCAACTAATTATTGTCTTTCCCTTAAGATTATTAACTAACCTGTCAATACACACATATATATTATCAATAATTGTCCATCCCTGTTCTCTAAAATTATGAGCTATAATTTACCTACTAAGCAGCATTGAGCATGTAGCTGGTCTACAACAAATGCTTGAACATATAATTAACATAGTGAGCATTCTATGAAGGAGTTCTTTTAATGGTGATGTTGCAACTGCATTGAAAAATGCAGGGTGACCAAGGTATGGTATTTATTGTCCATTCGTCCCTCCAATCTAACTGTACATTCTGTAAATATCCATTACATATCATATCTGTCATCTACATATCAATTCAGTGATACTCATCAAAATCACATATTCACAATCATCATTATTGTGCCATGAACACATTAATGCATAATATAAATAATGTCACCACTTGTCAATTGTGTGGTCAAAATATTTAGGTACTCACAAGTCTACCACTGACTCTACAATTGTTATTTCTAATGTCTGTTGTCAGAAGTGGACTTCTGTGCTGTCTTCTTTTGATGGACTTCCTTAGATTAAATTCTATCTGTGATATCTTGCTATATATCAATGGTTCTGAATAAGTTGTGCTGAGGTAGTATATGGCCATGCATTTTTTACCTGTGATTCAAGGAATGTTAGTAAAATATTATATAGTAATAATGTGTGATATTTATGTTAATATGATTTGATATTGAGTGTTTTGCTGTGTTAGATATCAGTCCCCCATCTCTCTCTCTCTCTCTCTCTCTCTCTCTCTCTCTCTCTCTCTCTCTCTCTCTCTCTCTCTCTCTCTCTCTCTCTCTCTCTCTCTCTCTCTGTTTTCTTTTTGCCCTGGTTCACTGCATTTCAACTCAATGGGCAACAAGAGACAAATTAGCAAATGTCTAATAATAGGGCTCATGTCAGATTATGAACTTATAGAGAATTTATTCTTGAATGATGTAGTTAAATGTTTTGTTGAAAACTAATTCTTGAAAAATGTAGTTAAATGTTTAGTTACAATCACTTAGTTACAAAAATTTTTAATGTGATATAGTAGTTGAATTTTAAATTTAAAGGTGACAGGGTATTACAGATTTAGGTAAATGATATGTAATTATGTATATCATTTAGAATATTCTTATATGGTACAAAGTTTATATGTAAGATAGTGAATGTTACTATATGCTGCAAATATTTTAAGTATCCAACAAATTATCCAATAGATCTATAATTTTACAATGTTCCTTAGAATAATATTTTTACACAAGCACATTTTTTGTTCACATTCATGGCTTATTGCATTTTTCTAACTTAGTTTGTAAGCTCTTTCCTCTCTATTATTTCTTCATCAATTTATATGATTTTCATGATACATCTGTATGTATCCATATTCATACAAATGATATAGACATAATAACACACACACATAATTATTTTTCACATCATGATCTCAAGAATGCAACAGTCATCTCATGTTCCGTCTTCTCTGTTCCTCTTCCCTGCTTAAAGTTTGAGATACTAGTATCAAGTCCCTGTTGTTCTCACTTTTCTTGATACATTGTTCTGGTTCATTGTCTTAATCACAACCTTTAGTTTATGACTCCATAAAACCATCTTCATTTTTTATTAGTCGTTTCTACAATCTATTATTTTCTTGAACTTAAATTTTCATCCTCTACACATCATTCATCCCTGTAGCTTATGTCAGCTATCATCCCACCCTAATATCCACACCCAAGAACTAACATTCCTTCCTATATCAACATTTTACTATTCATAACCATAGGTGGGTATTAAGATGATAATTCATCATCATAATAATATTGGATCATCAGTTATCTGGTAATTGTTCTTCCCACTTTATTGATTTATCAAAATCATTGATACTTTTGGTTCAAAACAAGCAATGATTGATACTTTTATCTTTTCTGACATAAGCATGATAAAATCTTCACCTTTCAAAATCAAAGTTATTGGATAATATATTTAATGTCAGTTATTGGTTATTGTTGATAAGGTTCTCATCAACAATTCACATGCAACTATGTTCATTACTGTATTTTTCACTCATAAATCTCTATTTACCTATTGTGCAAGAAACATCTCATCACATTTTTCTTTGCTCTATTCACTCAATAATCTCCATCATGCTTGTCTGCCAAATTTTGTAACTACCTACATTATTTACTTGCAACTGATACATATTCCACTTTTCTCCATTCTTCAACAACCAGCCATTTTATTTGCTACCATTGTCATGCTTCTAACAATATGTTAAGTGTCAGTCCAAGACGGGGATGTAACTATGAATATATCAACTTTTTTTTTTTTATTTATGAATGGATGAGAAAAACAGTATCTACATATCACATACATACATCATTGTTATTATATTATTATTATTATCAATATTATTATTATTATTATTATTATTATTATTATTATTATTATTATTATTATTATTATTATTATTGTTATTATTATTATCTATATTACTATTGTTATTACAAATATTATCATTATTACTATTATTACATATTATATATTGTATACAAATATATGAGGAAAACTTCTATTGGCCTATTTTTCTGGATCCTTATGCCTCAAGTGTGATGAATTTCATTTCAGTCATGCTATGACCACACTCACATTTTCTTTTCTGACAGTGATTCATTCATGTGGGGATAAGATAAAAAGATGCCTCCATTCCATAGGGTATAAACACTGTTGCCTACTAGAATTATCAAAAACCAGATGGTTCAGGTACCCACAGCCAAAACACAACAACGAAATTCATGGATTGACCTCAGAATCAGTGCATGAAAACTAAGTATGTATATCTCTGATTGAACAATACAGTGCATCCTATGTCCAGCTGAAATTATATTTGACTTATTACATCAATAGGATGCATAGAACCCTAGAAAACTGGAATGATCTCAAAGTGAAAATATTCCATGCAAGAAGTACCATATATACCGGAGTATAAGACGAGTTTTTTTTTTTTTTTTTTTTTTCTTTTCTTTTTTTTTGCTAATTTGGAGACTCCCAAATCAAGGGGTCGTCTTATATACTGGTGATAAAACAAAAACCTATAACCCTGTGGTGAACATTAAGTCACTTTACCTTGAAATTCATTCTGCAGGCACACACGTGCATATATCTTTTACACACACACACACACACACACAATTCATTGGCTTAGCAGGCAGCTCCTCTCTAGCGGTCTGAGTTTACTGGCGGCGTCATTGTTTAAGCGGCGATCACACTGGCAGTTGTTAACACTATCAAGGCGTGTTTTCTGTCTAGGGAGGTGTAAAGTGTGTCGGTCAGGTCACGCTTCCCCGCTCAAATGCCACGTTTAGGATGGAAATGGAAATTATTCCATTAGATGCCGCAACAGCTGAGGTCATATGGCACTATTAGGGTGGTAACGGGAGAGCGCTACATCTCCCACTGGGCAACTATGTATGGCAAGGATTCGAACCCCGGGCCGCCAGCACCGGGGGCCCAGGACGAGCCGCCTTAGCCAACTATGCCACCCAGCCCCTATGTTTAAGATGGGTGGGGGGGGGGGGGGAGATCTTTATACATAAAACACGCCTTATTTTTACTTCAATGGTGATATGGAACAAAAGTTAATAATAATAACAATAATACTTGTCTTGTGCTTGCCAAAAAATACATAATATAAGAGGGAAATTTATAAGTTTAAAAATGTTTGACAGTGTCATCTATACTAATACTAATTATACAATACATAAAACATACATTAAAAATACATTATAACATACATTGCTGATTTTGTGTGTCACCTTGTATTCGACAGTTCATTGGTAATGAACCAATTTATATAAAAACAAAGACAGACCGAAACAGGAGTGTATAAAGGAGATGAAGCGGGTGGCTCCGTGTTGGAAGAAGTGACGGTTGTACATGCCGTATACATATACACGTGCACCGTCTGTTCCCCGTCCTCTGCAATGCCCACCAGACCGCGCGCCTTTTTATCCTAAGGCTTAATAGTAATTAAAATTGAGGGGCCGCTCGTCCATACAAAGAAAAATAGATAGATAGATAGTTATTGGTCCGGCCTCGATGACAAACCGGAAACAATGTAGTAATGTATGGTAGCAGGTGGTCCGAGTGGCTGGCATGCTGAAGAACGTAGTTAAGATGCATAAGTAGTGGTAATCTTTCAGTGGGGGTAAAGGTATTGTACAAAAGGTTTTTTGGACTTGTATTGATATGAGTACCGAGAGAATGAGGAGTTTTGAAGTGAATGATACATCTGAGCGAATGGTGAGGGAATGATCGAATGATGCTGAGCGAGAGAGAACATGTCTATATAAAAATGTCGGTGGGCGTGACTTAGAAGATGCGTGACCAGGAGAAAGAAGAGGGTTTAAGGGAAGGTCGGGTTTCCCGAGAGACTGGAAACTGGCAGAAATTTCACATCATTAAAAAATACATTAGATTTCCCTTGAGAGAGAGAGAGAGAGAGAGAGAGAGAGAGAGAGAGAGAGAGAGAGAGAGAGAGAGGGGGGGGGGGATGAGGGA
>CM035181.1:12008838-12036338 GCA_020233015.1 Callinectes sapidus
GAGACCACGGATCACCGCTGCCTCAATGACCGCTTCACCGTGTCAGGCGGCAGCAGCACCCCCATCATATGCGGCACCAGCACCGGCAACCACAGTAAGGCTCAAGGGGATGGCGCACACACACACACACACACACACACACACACACACACACACACACAGGGACGTCCAGGCAAGCAAACGGAGAATACGGGAACCAGAAGGGAAGAAATGTTGGAGTGGGAAAAAGATTGGTTTTGATTTTGGTCTGCTAAAATGAAACAAGACGTTGGATGCCTGCAAGGTGGAACAGATCAGACTTGGGGACACTAAAGGGATATTTTCTAATGGGGAGGAAGGGTGGGGGGGGATAAGATTGGGGAAGGGAAAGAAATTGCAATCCCGCAGACCAAGAATGAACGCCAAATGTTAGAAAGTGGCATATGAACATACACGATCCCCCCCCCCACCACAGAGAGAGAGAGAGAGAGAGAGAGAGAGAGAGAGAGAGAGAGAGAGAGAGAGAGAGAGAGAGAGAGAGAGAGAGAGAGAGAGAGAGAGAACGCAAATTATTCATCTTATTAGGAATGAAGTGTACAATAGCTAACAGCAACGATTCACTGGGAAATGAAAGGAAAGGAGAGACAATACAATAAAGAATGAAACAGGGAGCAAAAGTGAGAGCAAATGGAGGGAAAGGTACAAGAGAAAGGTAGAAGGTAAAGGGAGGGGGAAAACACTATCCTCCACCCACAGCCACGTTAATTATATATATTCAATTAGCGTCATCAATGCAGATGATAATAAACACCAGTTCTTTCTGATGAACACTTTCCGGATGGCCGAGAGCAGGCAGCGGGGTTTTCATGCGTGAGGCTAATAAGATATTACGATGTACACTAGCTGCTGGAGCCATTCCTAAAATCTATGCCGGTTTGCGACTTATTTGCTGCACGATGCAAGAGTGAGTTGTCATTATCCGCTTTGTTTGCTGCAAAGAAATGTGCTGAGTAAATCTTTAGTGAGCAAAGCTTTCCTTCTTTCATGTGCTTTTGTTATTTTTCCCTCCTCTAACTAAACACACCTTCTCTTAAGAAAAAATAAATAATAATAATTAAAAGATAGAGGAGACAGTCCCATCAAAATTTCAAACTCTTCTTGTCAGTTTCTCACAATTCAACCAGACTCCCTCTTGTAACAAACAAATAGATAAATCAGTAAATAAATACACAAACAAGCCAGCACTCACAAGCTTTGAAAGTTCATCTTTGAAATAAAATATTGCAGCCATTCTTGTACACAAGGAGAGTGAAATTATACACCACAATTCTGGACATCTTATTTTTCAAGGGCTTATTCGTGTAACACTTGGCAGGCTTCATCAGCTAAAACACAAATACATCATCATTTTGACGAAAAATGAGGTGAGTGTGCCGTAACAATATTTCAAAATGTGAATTCCTTCCTTACACACACACACACACACACACACACACACACACACACATACCGCGTAGTTTAGTGGTTAGCATGCTCGGCTCACAACCGAGAGGGCCCGGATTGATTCCCGGGCGCGGCGAGGCAAATGGGCAAACCTCTTAATGTGTATCTAGCCCCTGTAAGGTAAGTACGGGATGTAACTCGAGGGGTTGTGGCCTCGCTGTCCCGGTGTGTAGTGTGTGATGTGGTTTCAGCCCTACCCGAAGATCGGTCTATATATATGAGCTCTGAGCTCGCTCCGTAGGGAAAAGGCTGGCTGGGTGACCAGCAGGCGACCGCGACAGTGAATTACACACACAACTAAAGCAAAACCTTTCAGTGAATATAACAAAATCAAACAAAGAAGAATAGTGAATGAATACATCAATAAATGATCTTTGCATCGAGCAGTGTACGTGGATTTAGGGCGCACAAGCAATACCCAGGCCGTGCTGACTGTCATCACCATGGGACCTGCCTTTGAGCGCAGCTGGAAGGTGAAGGTGTCCCAGATTCCCTGCAACACTGACTACACAGGTGAGGCCACGTTATCACTCTCCATCAATGATAGTAATAAGAGAATTAATTTATAAACTAACCTACCCCAAAATAACCTAGCTTTAACCTAGTTTAATATAACCTAACAACTTCATATGACCCAACTTAACTCAATCTAATATCATAACGTAACATAATCTGATACAATTTTTCCTTACAAATCACTACAAAAATTTACACGTGATAAATTATAATCAGCATCTAAATGGACGCACCGAGAGAACAGAATAATCATTACAATAGCAAAAAGTGCGGTACGTCATTTGCCTTTTGAGCACAACATAACTTTTCATCATCCTTTCATCATTTTCTAAAATTTCCTCAAACCAACAAAACTCAAATCCCTCTATGTTCTTTCCCATCTCCTTTATGTATCAAGTTTATCATCTTTCCTAATAACAAGACATCATCAAACTACTTCTTTTCCGAATAATACAGCACTCTTCATTCTCCAAACCACCACCACCACCGTCGCCATCACCACTTTTATAACACAAACCAGCTTCCAAAACTTCTACAAAGTGTCTATCCCACTCAGCTCCCAACGGATGCCTGCAGTACTACCAGGGTGTGACAGGCCAAATTAAGACTTACAACTACGACGTGAGCACCGGACTGCAGCTTTCCAATCAAGACTACACTTCCTGCGTGCGCACCGAGAGGAATTTCTGTGGCATTCAATATACGGCTTGCGCGGACACCGGTAAGGAATGAAAGACGAAGAGAAAGTATTGCATGAGCGGGAAAATAATTAAGATGATACAAATCTGGAAAAGAATGAAAAGCCTGCAAAGCCTTTTCTTTCTTTTCTTTGGAACATTAAGTCAAGTTATGTGCGTTGCAAGAGATCGGAAATCAACAAAATCACATGCAAACAATCATCGAAAATACTTTATTAGTGGTGGTGGCGGCAGCGGCTTTTCTATAAGTATATTAATGGGGAGATGACGTGTAAGGAGATCATAAATAAGATAGTAAAGGGAGAAGAGCTGAGTGAAATTAAAAATGAGAGCTTCAAATCTGCATTCTCAGAAGAGGGGGCGTTTAGAGCCAAACATGGAGGAAGCACATGAGGGATTTCAAAATGTTGCGATGCAGAAGCAATATGTCAGACTGTTGGGAAGTTTGGATATTAGGAAAACAATAGGACGGGATGGGATGTCAGGCTGGACACTAAGGGAATGTAAAGATCAATTAATACAGCCAATTTGGGAAGTGATTATCAGCTCAAAAGAGGAGGGGAGGGTGCCACAAGAGTGGAAGAGGGTTTCCATAGTGCAAAGGAGAAAAGACTGACACTAAATCATAGACCTGTGTCACTAACAAGTGTTGTCAGCAAAATCTGATAGATACTAATTAAAGAGAAATGGTTGAGATATTTGGAAGAGACTGGAGTTATATCAAATAGACAATTTGGATTCAGACAAGGAACATTGTGTGACGAACCTGCGAAGTTTTTATACAACAGTAATTGAAGGAGTCAAAAGCAGAGATGGGTGAGTGAAAGCTGTCAACCTGGACATCAGAAAGATGTTTGACAGAGTTCCACACAAAGACTCTTATGGAAATTGAAACATATACTGTAGGTGGGCTGAGAGCGAAAATATTAGAGTGGATGCAAGATTATTTGAAGGATAAAGAAATGAGAACTGTAATCAGGGAAGCAACTTCAAGTTAGAGGAATGTAACAAGTGGAGTACCGCAGGGGTCAGTCTTAGCACTGATAATGTTCCAGATATATGTAAATGACATGCAATATGGTGTGACTAGCTACATGACGACAAATGAATGAAAGTTGTTAAAAGCAGTGATGACTTTTGAGAACTACAAGGTGATATAGACAATATCTATGAATGGAGTAAGAGGTGGAAATCGGATTTCAAAGCAAAAAAAAAAAAAAAAAATGCCATGTGATGGAGCTAGGCAACAAGAGGCCAGAATGGAGTTACAGATTGGGACAGGAAGTTAAGACCAAGGAAAAAAAATCTGGGTGTGGTGATACAAAATGCACTGAGCCCAGAGTGGCACATAAGCCAACTATTCGGATCAACATACAAAATATTAGCCAAAATTAGAGTAGTTTTCCGCTATATGGATAAGGATATGATGAAAAACATGTATGATATGTCCGAGATTGGAATATGCAACAGTGGTGTGGTTACCAAACATGAAAAATGATATAAGAAAATTAGAAAGGATCCAGAGTAGCCACAAATATTGTACAGATAGTAAATGGTATTGAAAAGCTAGACAAATAGGAACTGGTGATGATGAAAAGACACTAAACAGACGAGAGGACACTCGAAGAAGAGTCTTTGTTTAAGGACATCAAAAACTACAGTTTTCCGCACAGAACTGGATATTTTTGTAATGGATCAAAGGAAGAGGCTGTTAAAGCAACCAACATAAATAAATTCAAGGAAATGTTGCGTGTATGAAGATATGAGACACGACACTATGAGCCCCGCTCGAACCCTGTATAATACAACTAGGTAAATACAATTAGGTAATTAGGTAAATACACGCACACACACACATCGCGTAGTGTAGTGGTTAGAACGCTCGGCTCACAGCCGTGAGGGCCCAGGTTCGAGTCCCGGGCACGGCGAGAAAATGTAGTGTGATGTGGTTTCAGCCCTACCCGAAGATCGGTCTATGAGCTCTGAGCTCGGCTGGGTGGGTGACCAGCAGGCGACCACGACAGTGAATTACAGTGAATTACATACACACACACAGCGCGCGCGCGCTCAGGCAGGCCACAGCAGTTGATGCTCCATGACACACACAAAATACGTATTCCTTTTCCTTTTTTTTCCCAGTAAACACCGATCCAGAGTCCTTTAGTCTGACGGGCAGCCCGACAACGCAAGTGGGAGCCGTGGTGGGGCAAGCAAACTGCCAAAACGACTGGCTAATCATTCCATGCCTATCTGACTCCTCCGTCGATCCCACTGCCAACTGCGTGGATAGAATTTGTGGTGACGCCTTTAATGTGCGAGAGGGAGTCACCGTTGGAGACACCGTATTGTACAGTAAGTGCCACCACATCACTACCAAGGATTTCCTTGATCACTACTCTCAAAAGGGTATGGTTGAAGTTGCAATCATTTTTCTACTGTTTTTAGGGTTCTAGTGACAGATTGACAAATTTCTACATAATTAGCAGGATAAATACATGTACTCTTGAAAATCTGACATATCATCATCTATCTGGCCCTTGAAAAATTTATAGTTAATAAAGGCTTAGCGGAAATATGACCCGAAATATTTTTTTTAATTGTACATTTTTTTCAGTATATTTTTCTTATTTTTTTGTGTGTGCAATTTGTTGAAATATAAATTTGTAACATTTTTTTCCGAAATGATTTGGGAAAAAATAGTTGGAAAAAGTGACAAAAAATTGAATTTTAAGGAAGTGGCCAGAACCAATTAGAATTCACGAAATTGCTGAAATTATGAAAAAGAAAAAAAAAAACTTAGAAAGAAAAATCTCCGAGTATGCGGGGCAGTGAACTGTGAACTGCGAATGGGCGAGGTTCCATTATACATCAATAAAGTTACCTATATCTTCATATTTAGTATGAGGTCTATAAATGGTAGAAACAGTAAATATATGAGTAGGTAAAGTCACCTGAGCAGTGCAAATATATATATATATATATATATATATATATATATATATATATATATATATATATATATATATATATATATATATATATATATATATATTCCTTAAAGGATTGTTTGAGAGCTTAAATAACAAAAATATGTAATGTATACAAGAGGATTACAGAAGGAAAAGAAAGGGAAAAAAGTGAAAATAATCACTGATTTATAAGACAAAAAAAAAAAAATAAATAATAGAAAATAATAAATTTATGTAACTATTATAATAGTAGGCAAAAAACTTTCAAACTCTAACTCCCTTCAAGACTTCTGGCATCTGACCAAAAACACCTCCAATAATCTTACTTCATCTTTCCCTTCTTTATTTCATCCTGATGGGACTACTGCCATCACTTATGTCTCTATCCTGATGGGACTACTACCATCACTTATGTCTCTATCCTGATGGGAGTACTGCCATCACTTATGTCTCTATCCTGATGGGACTACTGCCATCACTTATGTCTCTATCCTGATGGGACTACTGCCATCACTTATGTTTCTAAAGCCTTTTCTAAAACCTTTCCTGATAACTCTGCCTTGGATGATTCTGAGCCTGTTCCTCCCTTTGACTATTTGATGTCTTTGATTAGATTTATCTGCAATGATGTTTTCCATGCCCCAGCTGCCCCAAATCCTCAGAACGTTTATGGACATGATGGGGCCCCTCCTATTGTTCTCAAAAACTGCATTTTCATGCTTTCACCATACCTGTGCAAACTCTTCAAGCTCTGTCCATTAACTTCTACCTCTCCTCTTTGCTGGAAGTTTGTGTACCCTCTTGCTTGTCTAGATTTCTTATTTATCCTCAATAGGAAGATACTTTAACATCTGCTGCTTAACAAGTTTCTATCTGATCACCATGGCTTCCGTTAAGGTTGTTCTGGCTTTCCTTACAAGTCTTGGATATCTTTTCTTAGAGATTTGGGTAAAACTTTTGCTGTTGCCTTAGATATATCAAAAGTTTTTCATAGAGTTTGGCACAAATCTATGGTCTCAAAACTGTCCTCAAACATTTCTATCCTCTCTGTAACTTTATCTCAAACTTCCTCTCTGTTTTATTGCTGTTGTAGTAGATGGCCATTGTTCTTCTCATGAATCAATTAACAGTGGTGTTCCTCAGGGCTCTGTCCTGTCATCCACTCTCTTTCTATTATTCATTAATGATCTAAACCAAACTTTTTGCCCTATCCATTCCTATGCTCATGATACTGCTCTACACTTTTCCATGTCTTTCCAGAAATTATTAACCCTTCAAAAAGTTAACAGATCAAGCAAGGATGCCACAGAATGCCTGGCTTCTGATCTCTCTAAGATTTATAATTGTGGCAGATAATTCTTAGTAGTGTTCAATGCTTCAAAAACTCAATTTCTCCATCTATCAGCTCAACCTTCCAGACAACTATCATCTCTTCTTTAATGGCACTTAACTTTCCCCCATCCTCAACACTGAATATCCTCAGTCTTTCCTTTACTTATAATCTAAAGTGGAAACTTCATGTTTCATATCATGATAAAACAGCTTCTATGAAGTAAGGCATTCTGGGGTGTCTCTGGCAGTTTTCACACCCTCCAACTGCTAACTCTGTACAAGGGTGTTATCCACTCATGCATGGAGTACTCTTTGCATGTATGGGGAGTTCCACTCACACAACCTTACTAGATATGATGGAATCAAAAGTTTTGTCTTATCAAATTTTCTTTGATTGTGTTCAGTCTCTCTCTCACCACTGAAAATGTTGCATCTCTTGGTATCTTCAATCGCTTTTTTCATGCTAACTGCTCCATTGATTTTGCCAACTGCATGCCTCCTGTCCTCCTGCAGCCTCATTACACAAGGCTTTCTTCATTCTCTCATTCCTATTCTGTCCAACTTTCTAATACAAGAATTAACCAGTACTTTCGATCATCATAAAATTTCTGACTTCCTATGAGTCCTATGAACTTTATTTAAAGGAGGAGATTTCAAGACATTTGTCATTGGGTTTTGGTTAATTCTGTGGATCTTTAAGGGGGTTGGCAAATTAGAAAGCTTTATGTTTTTGTAGCACTTGACCAGCTTCCCCTTCTTACATAAAAAAAAAAATCAGTAATTATTTAATATTAGGATTTATTCAAGTATCTATCGTCCTTTTAACAAGTGCACACCAACCCTCACCTCTCCTTTCTCCCACAGGTTTTGTGAAGCCGTTTACGCTGGTCTATCACACTGATGACACAGAGGGCAATGCTGCCATCCAGGAAGTGGGGAACCGTGGTTACTGTCTCAACTATGTACAGCAGCCATGTGTGTGAGATTTTCCCACTGCATACTATTTCTTTCTATTTATTCATCTTATTTATCATACTGGCCTATACTCCTTGATGAGGAAGGCTACAGAGTACAGATATGACCAGTTGGATTTTCAAGGTAAAATTTTTATTTAATTCACCCATTAGAATAAAACACTTTTTTTTTTTTTCAAGACCAATAATTTCAAGCCCTACAGACGTAGGCCATCATATTATCAAGGATTCTTCTTTTTTTTTTTTTTTGTGTGTGTAAAAGATGTAAAGATGTTGAATTACCAAAACCATCACCCTCTGCAGTATCCTCGTGGGTGTCTCTTTTTACTGCATTGATAGAACTGTTGAACTATAACCATGACAAAACCCTTGAAAATCCATTTACCTAACTTGTAGTGGAGGATGTAAAAGGAAGATAAAACACTTAAATGTTTAACATGTGGTCTCTTAACCATTATTTATAATGAAATTCCCACGATGTACTTTGTTGTGGTGATATTAATTCTGTCTTATGTTCAATTTGTTATATGAAATAAATTACAATAAAGCTTAAATCAATCATATATAACTCTCAAAATTGTTCATTGCCATAAAAAAAATTCAACTTCCTGTAAGTCTTCCACTTCCTTCATTCACTACATTTGTGTTTCTATCTTTCATTAAAACCCATCAGTCATATTAAAAAAGTGTCCATAACATTTTCTTCTATTTTCTTCATTTTCCTCCTTCTTTATTCTCTTTTCTTCATCTTCCTTGGAACAAATTATTTCCTAGGAACAAACAATCCAAGTCATAATAAATGATGGGAATGTTTTTCTTAATTACTTTTCTCAAGCTATTACATTACAATAATGTAAAAATATAAAGAATTACATTTATATATATATATATATATATATATATATATATATATATATATATATATGGTCGGGACTTAATACTCTTAACTTATTCATTACTGTACAAATGGCAGTTTGAGTATTAAAAGTTCAACTGTGATACGTATAAATCAGGTAATTTGTTCTAACCTTAGCAAAACCCTAAGTTTACAAAAATTTTAATGCATTTCTTTTTTTCATTTTTCCATTTCTTCCTTTGCCACAGATTATTTACCTAAGCTGTTTTTTTTCACATCCATCGCCACATCAGCTACCTTAATGACCTCCTTGTTTTTCAGTACGGTGGTTACTGTTGATTTTGCCATACAACTCTGTCATATATATATATATATATATATATATATATATATATATATATATATATATATATATATATATATATATATATATTTACACAAACTAACATTGCTATTAACTGTTTACAAGCTTCACCTCCATGACAGCATGGTTTTTAATGCAAAAAGTGAAGATTTGTATGAAATACCAAAAATACAGCAGAAGATGAGGAGCCAAATTCATCCGCTGCCAATTGCTTTGAGTAACGATCACAAGAAGAAGAAGTGGCCATTATTATCGGTGATCAGCAGTGGATGAATTTCCTTCCTCATCTTCTGCATTATTTTTGGTATTCCATGTAAAACTGTACTTTTTGTATCACAAAATCATGCTTTCTTTAGCTTCTTATTGCTTATGGATCCTGTGTGTTCCTGCAGTGTAGTTTCTATTCATTTCATTGTTCTTTCTGATTTGTCTCGTACTCTTTCACCAAAAATCATTTCATTGCCAATAATTCTATGATTCTTTTCAAGTGTGTTGCTTTCACCACAATATTTTTGTTTCATCTCTACTGCCTTCTCATAATGGACATCATTTTTGTGTTCATATACAATACTGTCATGAGGATCACCCTGACTCCGTGGCACCAAGTGATAAAGATACTCTGCCTGAAATCATCACCTCAACACTACACTACAGGTATCGGTATCGGGGAATCATTGTCTCCTTGATATATTATGGGGTTCACTAGCCATGATGAAAGCACTGTGGGGAGTGCTGACTGTGGTGGGTAGTAGCTGTGGGCATGTGACACTATATCAAAGTTTGTAAACAATTTCATATGATTTCAATTACAACAGTAGGTATATTTATAACTTTCATGAAATTGACAAAAAATCATAAAGTCATTAACAATAATCAACATCTGCAAAAGGTAGCAGAACAACACAATACAGTAGGTGAAATATAAGGCCACTAACATTTCTTTTCAATTAAATATTTTTGCTTAACAAGATGAACCTAAAAACATTTTCTCCAGGTTGTAGCTTTAATAGTGAGGCTTTTGGACATGAGAAAACAAGCTATGAATTTGTTGATCCTCTCATCTATATATCAAAATGACCAGTTCCATATTTTACTGTGAAAATGTATAGTGGGAAATGTGACTTTGGTGAACTTTTTTTTTTAGGACAGAGAAGGGTAAAGAGAGCAGTCTTGGCTGGGGGTAATCACAGACACAGATATACACATCCATGGTACTAGTTCTCTACAATCAACATAACTACCTGTAGCATGACAATCTGCTGAGAAAGATAAGATCAAAGAAAGAAACATCAAGGAATCTCCAAGCTCAATCCAAAACTCATGCTAATAAACAATGAAATACTCAAGGCCAGGCTGGAAACATGGCAGTGAACAATAGGTAGATAAGATCATCCTGATGAGGAACAATATTCATGAGCCACACAACAAGAACAATCTCATCAGCTACATGGAGATTCTGATGTTTAGTTTCATGCTGCATCTTTTTTTCCCCAAGTATATTCCAAGACCTTTAGTTTAGTTCAGCTTTGAAGATAAAATAGCACACTGTTTTATCAACAGTCAGAATGGTAGTGACAAGACTCACACTATGGAGACAATTTTCCATGCAGTAATCAGTATTATGTTTAAGAAAACTGTAACAGAAAGGATCCATGCCATACCACAAAAACAGACTAAAAGGTAAGGCACAAAAAACATTAGAAAAGATTAATAAATATAATAAAAATGTCAAAGCATTGTATTATAAGAATCTTAACCTTAAAAGTACCAGCCACCTTTTTTATCTACTCCAAATAGCAGTTATGATGCTGGAGGTCTGGAAAATTGTGATACAAACAGACTGTTATGTAAGAACACATCTTTTCTTTTGAACTTTAAAACTGGTTCATGTGCTGCAAGACTCCACATTAGAAACAAGACCAAGACTTGCATGACTGCTAGAATCTCTGACCTTATGAGCTGCAATTCCTAATAAAATGTATTATTATTATTATTATTATTATTATTATTATTATTATTATTATTATTATTATTGTTATTATTATTATTATTATTATTATTATTACTATTATTATTATTTCTATTAAGAGAATAAGACACCTTAAACAAAAGGACAATTTATTAAAGAAAATAATCTAGGCTGATTCAAGTATCACTTTTAGTAAGGCATATGTAAGAGAACATTTCCTGCCCATTTGTGCACTCAGTATATTCTCATGTGTGTGCCAGATATACCGCCTTTGGTAGAATGTAAGCAAATACAAACTAATCATTGGAATGCAGCCATATTTTCCAATAAAACAATTTGTATATATGAAACAATTTGCAAATATGAAAACTAAAAGAAGAGATAAGTAGAGTCTAATAATGGGTGAGTATGTATTAACAAATACAGCACAAAAAGAAATAAAGCATTAATCCTGCAGATATATTGTATAAAAATATAGTGTAAGTGATGCAATAAGTGATTCTGAAATAATGAGGCATCTGAAAAATGCTTTTTAAAAATTTACTTAGTTTGACTTTTAAAATATACATTTCCACATTACAAAATATGCACTCACCTTTATGATAACACACAATTTAGATTTAGGGAATTCAGTCGGCATATCTCACTTTAACCCTTGCTTTGGATTTCACACCACACAGCAAACTGATACCCTGAAGGCCATTTCTAGCAGGTTTTGTGGCACTGATTCATGGTAGCAGACATAAATCTCTCGCTGATAAGGGGCTGACAGTAAATGTCTGAGAAAAAGAAGGAAGAAAATACAATATATCATTTACATATCCCTGCAGAATTGACTGGAATCTATTTGGAACCAAAATTTATCAGGTACACAGATTAGCATCTAACTTTAAGAAGAATAATCTTTACTTACAAATGAGATGCCACCAAAAGACCATGATTAAATTAAAGAAAAGATTCTATAATAAGTACAGTTGATTATCAGTGGAGAATGGCAAGAGGAGTACAGCTAGTGACCATTCCAACAGAATTTATCATCCCTTAAATATTAGAAACATTTTACAGGATACAATATCATCATTAAATCTTAATGATAACTCACCTTGTAGAAAAGGCAAGATCCTATAATGTTTTACAGGGAGAGAGAATCTTCTGTGTCAGTCTGTGTCCTGCCAATAATCATGTACTACTTGTAGTACACAATGTGCCATGTGCAGATGAAGCAGACAAACAAAATGCATAAGGATTCTACAGTTTTCTACAACTTCTACAGAACATCAGGAGGGTAATATCATTAATTTGAGTTTTAATAATACTCAAGAAAATTCAAAGCCTTATTAAAACATATCACATTTTTCACAATGCTAGAAGAGAGAGATAATCTCACCTTATCTCCAAAATCTCTAAATTAAAGTTTACTGAGACAGTTGTCAATCTGAAGCTGAAATAAGTGACAAAAACCTCAGTACATATAATAGAAAATACGTACAATCTTCTAGCACTCATCCTCACAAATGTTTCACCATCTCTGGTTTGCTGAACTTTGATATATAAATATGTATCACATTTTGTTACTTCTTTGCAATGCATCCATTATAAGACTAACATCCACAAAATCAATTACAAAAACTTCCACGGTAAACTATTTACTACTCTATACGTCATAACATTAAGAGAGATGCAAAAGTCATCCATCCTCTTTCATTCTCAGCATAAAATTGCAACAACCATTCTGCTGCTTCTGGTGATGAAACAGATTTTTATAAACATTACGAAGACAACCTTACATACTCAGCTTATCCAGTAGCTTGCAAATTCTTGTTCTGTTAGCTTTACATTTTATTCCCTAACAATTACTAGGCATGTTTCACTATAGTATGGTTACTACACATCTCATAGATTATTCATATCTGTGTGATGTAGTACTGAGGCTTACCTTTGTTCTTTTTCATGGTCATGTAAGATCGGCCAGCATGAATATGCCATTACATAGCTTTGGGGAGTTACTGGAATCATGGGAAGATAAGGATTGAGTTGTTGTTCCTCCTTAGATGAAGACATGCCCTCTTGCAGGCTTTTGCTTAACACAGTTCCTAGGATATGACTCATCAAATGGGCAAGATATCCTTTGTGTATACAGGAACCAGCACCCCTGTTTGCAAGAGGGTAATAGAAATTGTATACACACTAAGTATTAAGTATCTACAGCTGAATGCCACTACTTGCTACTCAGCTATTGCTGGAACCAAAATGCTAATATATCTAAGTAACCACAGCACAACAGCAGAATAGAAATTAAAGCATTTGTAAGAATTGGAGTACCTAAAAGTACTTATTCAATATCATTATCAATAAATGTCAAATTGTAATGCATGAGATTTATATATATATATATATATATATATATATATATATATATATATATATATATATATATATATATATATATATATATACGGTTAACAGATATTTTCTATCTTACTTGACTAAAGTTCCATATTCAAACATGATAAAGATAGAAATCTGCTCCATGAGGCCCACTATATCATGGCTAGACACACTGTAAGGAAAGATTGATAACAATAACAACAGAAAGGAAAGTTTCTAAAATAGTCAAATCAAAAGAAGGCTAGTATTATCTTGTCTATGCATCTGCTTGCAGAAAAGATGATAATTAATAGATATTTTGTTTGCTAACACATCTGCTCTTGTGGTCTCTATAATAAAGGGAATGCATGGGAATTTCAGTGTGTAACATCTTTCAAACTTTATCACACTCCAGTTATTAATTATCTATATGCTAATTAAATTTGAAGGGGACAACTTCTAGATTTAGTTAGTCAAGTTAATCAATCAATCATGGGGGGCATACGCCCGGGGGGCACGTTGCCTTGCCTACCCCACGGCGCCACTCCTGGCGGTCACGCCTTGCGAGTCTCCATGCAGGCTCCCTTCCCATACCGAGTGACTCCCAGCAGGAGGCATCGACTTGCCGCAGCAAAGAGTTTTGTGGGCATCCCCTGGCCTCCTCCAAGTAGGGTTGTGCCTTACGGAAATAACCCGACAAGCAGGGTCGGCTTCCGGGTATCGCGCCACATGCCCATATAGCCGCAGTTGGCGCTGACGGACTATGCTAAGGCGTCGAATCGGTCTCACGGAACAATCGCTGATTTGACACAAAGTCATACCAGCGGTATCCCATGATCCTGCAAAGGCATCTAGTACCAAAGACATCAATTCGCCTCTTCAGGTCGGTGTTCAGTGTCCATGTCTCACAACCATAGAGTAAGACAGGGATCACCACCGACTTGAAGATCCGAATCTTTGTTCGTCTGCACAGGTATCGACAACGCCAAATACTCGTGTTGAGCGAATCCATAACGCCGTGGGCCAGGCCAATCTGCCGTGTGACATCTTGACTCGACCCACATGCTACACATATAATTTCATAGTATATATAATAATTCATACACATGCATATATTCATATGCAGATACACATATAAATTTATGTTACACATACAACTCATACATCGCCTTACACGTGCTTGCCGATAAAGGTGTTGAGATGAATATCATCGGTATCATCAGGAGAATGTAAACAAACACGCGCTGCGTGGTCCAGCTACAGCGGCGGCACAGCTCAATCGCCTTGGTGTGATGGTGTCGTGGTGGTGACTGGTGATAAACTTGCTCCTTTATTGACAAGATGATGGCGTCGAGTCCTCTTAGACAACCAGCTAAGAGATACTTGCTGTGGTGTGCTAACGAACACATCGAGTTTAGAATTCCTGTCAGTATATTAGTATTTAGATGTTAGTGGAGAAAGCCATCAGTCTAACAGACACGAAAAAAGGCGTAAACCATTGAGAAGTATATATAATTCCAAGACATCTTTCTATTATACACATTCCGTGGAAATTACTCGTTTAGTATTCATAATTAGTTAAACTTTTACCTTAGGCCCCTCACCTGCGGTTAGGAAACTTATATAAAAAAATATAAAAAAAAGCATGAGAAGAATACATCAGTGGGTTTCCAATATGTTAGCATAGGTTTGGTTTAATTGGAATGTATCAATGGCTGCATATGTGAAGAACACGAATCGAGGGATTTTTTTTAATGAGGGATTTTCCTTAAAAAATTGAGGGACTTTTTGCTATATTTAGAAAATTTTTCATAATGTTTTTTCACTGGGAAGAGTGTTCATTTTGTGTTGTAGACATCAAAATACAACCACTGATGCATTTTTTATTAAACTGATGACTTTCTCCACTTTTGCCTATATTTATTCATATTTAATTTTCTTACAGTCCTACAACTCGTTGAAATATGAAGTAATATGTGAATATGTATATATGAAGTATGGAGTGACATGTGTCACTTTTTGGGTGTACTGAAAGCCAAGTACTTGGTGGCAGCATACAAGTTGTATTTACCTCATTGCCAACAAAATATCCCTGGCTAGTAATGCCTGTAGGTTTACAAGGGCTTTGTTACTTACTTGTTACTTGTCGGGTCGTATTGTTGGCCTCGCTCCACCAGCAGTGATGCTCTGCAGGGCCTCTCTTAATATTATCAAACACTATGATTACTTTTGTCATGTCATCCATATCATAACACTGAGTGAACAAATGTGTCTTCAATTGTTTCTTGAAAACAGTACAATTTTCACTGTTTTGATCACTTTATGGCAATCCATTAAAAAGTCTTGGTGCACACCTTCCAAATGCTCTAAGGTCCATTGTCAGAATGCCTCTTGGCTCATTGAACCTGTATTGTTCATTACCATGCCTGAGTTCTACGGAAGTATTGAGTTGAAAACTACGTAGAAGATTCCCTAATTATCTTGCTTTTCCATATTTCAAAACTCAAAAGTTAGGAGGCATATCTTGTATTCAATCCTCACCTTTATTGGCAGCCAGTGTAAGTCAATGAGTACTGGAGTTATCCTCTTCCAAGATGGAAGACCTTTAATTAATCTTGTAGCTCTGTTCATTACATTTTGCAGTTTTCTTATTTCTTTATTACCCAATGTTTTTATTGATTTCAGGAAATCAACGCAATCTCATCCATGTTCAATATTCCTCTTACATGGATAGACAAACCAAAGGAAGATGTAAGTCATTCCTTGCATAATTATTATGTATTTCTGTGAAAGTTTGATGAAATTTGATGTTGAAATTGCTTGTTTTACCCTGGTGATGCAAACAATCACTTCCAAAGTTTGCTAAGCTTGATTAGTGCTCAAACTTTTTCGTGATACTGATGAACACATTAAGCAAATTATGTATAAGGCATTACTTATTAATCTACATTATAAGAAAATAAGGAATTATCTACGCATAGATTACAGGAGACTTCTGCCTTTATTAGATTTATTAAAAATCTGATGAACTTGCTTTGTTTTTCCACCTTTCTTCACTACAGCCGTATTTGGTTGTTGAAATGAGGAATGAGGGAGATGCGAGAAGACTTATGTCTCGCTGCATGTTGGTGCGTTCCTGCTTTGAGCTGTGGTGAGTAGCACATCCTGAAGTGGGACTCACCCTCATAAAGTTGGAGCCCAGAATATTACAGAATACATGAGTGATGGTAGCACTAGAAATCATCACATTATATTATGCCCTGCTTAGCCTTATATACCACACTGAAGTGACAGGTATGATGTTATCTTTCCTCATTGTGATAACCAAAATGCAGAGGAGGAAAGTCCCAATTTCTTTGCTCTGCTGTCTTCATTGCCTTTCTACAGAATACATTTGCAGCTTGCCTTTCATCCTGACAGCAGTGTGTGAATGTCACATCTCCTCTTATCTTCTATTGCTATTTTCATGCCAACTGCTCTTTTAATCTTACTAATTGTATACCCCTTCTCCTTCCTTGGCTTTGCTCCACAAGGCTTTCTTCCTCTCACTCATATTTTCTCTAATTCAAGAGTTAACCAGTTCTCTCAATTACTCATACCTTTCTCTGGTAAACTCGGGAACTCCCTACCCCCTTCTGTATTTCCAACTTCCTAAGACTTGATAATTTTAGAGGAAGGTTTCAAGATATCTATCCCTTTTTTTGGCTAACTCTCTCAGACCTACAGGGAGATTGGCAACTAAGGTGACTTTTTTTATATGTATTTTATTTCCTCTCTTGTATAAAAAAACACCACTCAATGGAGGGAATAATCATTAGTGATTTCTATCTCTATACCAGGCCAGTAACCACAAACAAGGTGGTCCAAACTAAGCATCATACACTCATTCATACTCTTAGCATATATACATACCTTTTAATAACAATACAGTTCACCACATTATACTATCTATGACATAATTACCTCATGTCAAAATTAGGTAACTTTAAGGAATGAAAAGTCAAGAAGTAAAACCTGGTTTATTATAATTGTCTGGATCAGGACAGCTCTCAAAGCTCTTGGCTTCCTTATATGAGAAGTGTAGTATACCAAAGGATGAGTTTTGTTCTCTAGTGGGAATGAGTGGCACTTACACTGGTATATATGTTAATGTTGTTTGTCTTTGCGGTATGGGTTTGTTTCTGTTGATGGCAGTGTGATGTAGGTTTTATCACTTTGCAGGGGTCAAGGAAACACAGAGGAAGAACTCCACTCCAGCATCAAGTCCTTTCCACTTGACATGATGAAGCCTCACTTAGCTCCAGAAAAGACCTTCAGAGTTCGTGTAGAATCTTTCAATAAAACTTTGAAGAATGCAGAGAAGCTGAAAAAAATAGAGGTAGGTATTATTTTAAACTTTGGGGGTCTTGTCTCAGTAACATTAGGCAAGATAATTTGAAGTTTTCTTTTTAACCTTTTCACTACAATTAGAAACAATTAACAGTACCTAAGTATTTCAGGAAATCTTTATAAGCATCTACAGAAAACTAGTGGATGAAAAGAGCAGGGTTTCCAACTTTTACCCAGTTTAAGATTTGAGGTGGATGTAGAACAAGTAAAGATGTCTCAGAGTCATTAGTAATCATGGAAAGAGGTACCTAGTAACATAGAAAGAGTTGGATTTTACATCTCTTTTATGGAAAATGTTGCTGCTCAGAGATGAAGATGAGCCATTAAGTGAGCAGATATTTGTGATCAGATCTTTGTTTCTCTAACTCAAAGAACTCTAAGGAGAATTATATTGTCTAGATAAGATTCAGTTACTGAAAGCAGGACTTTTCCTTGAAATAGTTTACTCCTTAAAGAACATCCCAGTTTTGTAGTGCAGTTAATCTGCATCAGATGTACCTGGTCACATTCCTAATATATGCAGAAAGATTGTTTCTGTTTTGAAAATTATTTGTCCTTTAATTGACCTAATAGAGAACAGAGCAAATGTTAGGTCTTGGCATTGAAAACAATGAAGTTCTTTTTCCTTTTATAACTGGCAAAATATGGAATCCAGATAAACCTTTTTCTTCTTTTATAAATGTTTATCCTTCTTCCTTGAACTTGAGTCATATTGATTTTATTTTCAGTCTCTGAGCTACTTACCATTTGAGGGAAAGGTTGACCTGAAGCATGCTACCACTTGTCTTCACCTGCTGGAGTACTACGGCTTGAACCCCAATGAGATACATCGTGGTCCTTACAAGGTCAATTGGTGAACTAGTTTATCAAGTCTTGCGTGTTCATGAAGAAGTGTTTATTCATTCACTGTACAGCAATGAATTGGAGTATAAAAGAAAAAACTGCTTCCTATAAACCTTTTTGAAAGGACTGGCAACTTAGTGGGCCCTTTTTTTAGCCAAACTATTTTGCCCTTGGCTAGATCCTTAATGCATAAAAGACTTTTAATTGTGCGTTTATCAACTTTATTCATCAAATTTTTAGTTGATGCTGTATGAAATTATCATCATTATTATTATAATGACTGCAATTTTTACACCAAGAAAGTGAAAACAAAGTAAGAAACGTAGCAAAATGAAAAACTTTCATCTTGTGAAATGAGATCCCCTTATTTTACTGCAACTGTGAAACCTAAGGTCCCTTTTCAAGAATCTTTAGGTTTACTTATATTCTTCTGAGCTGCATGTACTTTTCCAGCTGTTCCTTGGAAGGTGGGTGGTGGATGGCCAGAGGGAACTTATCAATAAGTTTTCCTTAAAGAGTAGAACATATATTGGCAGCACTTCAATGGATGCTCAGCTCTCCTTCATCATGGCCAACTTTGCACAGGTTCAGCCCGGAAGCACTATTGTGGACCCTTTTGTTGGTACAGGTAGGAGTTGTTTACTGCCATCCCTCATTTATCAGTCTCAGTATCCATGGTTTCACTTTTTACACAGATTTCTGCCAATCACAGTCAAGTAGCAGAAGTGAATGTTCTTTGCCTTTTTTTCTTTGTTTATGCACTAATTTTTATTGTCCATGTGTGTAAATTGGCTAATCTGTTTTTCATCCTAAATGAGTGACTGTGATTGTCTTGTATAGAAAATACTCAAGCACTTTAAAATAGGAATGATAAGAGTTATACTAATTTGCTATGGCTTTAAATCAGTTCATGATAATTGTAGTCTTCTTTTTTATGATACCTTATCAATTTAAAACTTGTTAATGGATGGATAGAGATATAATTTACTTTTCATATAATAAGACAAAGGATCTTAGAGACTTGCCTTGATGCTTGAGATTTATCAGCCCACAATATTATGAGGTGAGGAATGTGATAACTTGTATAAGATAACAACAAAAGGCAGTGTGTGTGAGATGAGGGAGGTTTGTACTAGTGTCATGTTGTAGTGGTGATAAGCAGTAAGGCAGGTTAAAATTGGTTAAAAAATTGATAGGCTCGGTGTTGGTGGCGGCTGCACAGTTTGGTGGACACGCATGGGGCTGGGACATTGACTACCTCACTCTTCATGCTCGCACCAAACCCACCCGTCACAGCCAGGTACTGCCGAGTTGTTTTCATTTATCAATTGTTTTCCCAGAGACTACTGAGAAGGGATTTTATGGATTCCATTTTGTATTTAGAAGTTGATTAAAGTTTGCATCTAATCTTGTACTCATTGTTTTGAATATTTTAGCCGAAACTAGCTTAAACAATGTCTAAGGAAGGTATTTTTGTATGTATTTGCTCCTGTATGTCTTGTGATTTTGATGTCTAATTTTATATTTTTTTGGATTTTTGGCTTTACTCTTTTTGTATTGGTATCTTCAGGGGGCCTTTTTTCTGCTTTTCTGTAGGCCTTGACCAAAGTCTTTCCTACACACACAAAAAAAAGTAAAATTTACACATTTTCCACTTTAGTGCTGAAAATATTTTTGACCTAGCACTCCCTCCATAGAAAAAAGAGAAACATTTTCACATTCTTCCCTCTATAAAGCTGGAAATGTTTTGACAGAAAGAAAGGACAACTGGAGAATCCATCCTGAGTAACTTTGAGCAATACGGGCTGAAGCACAAGTACCTGGATGTTGTGGTGATGGACAATGCTCGTCCCTTCTGGAGGGATGTCCCCTATGTTGATGCCATCATTACCGATCGTAAGTCACTGTCACTGGGTTTGTATAGTTGTCATTTCTGAGTGAAACAACCATACTACTTGATATCTTACATAGTGGAGAGTGAAAAAGAGCAAGATTCTATTAGTCTTCACTTTGGATATATTTAATGATACCCTAGAGAGATCCATAGATAGGCATTGTCTCAATAAATTATTGTAATCACTTTGTAACTCCAACAGTTTCTGTAGGCTGAGCTGATCTTTCTAAGAGTTCAAAAGTTTTTGTTTTTGTGTGTGCATGTAGTTATTATTTTTCTATTGATTTTTTTTAGAGTTGGCACAGGGCAAGCCTCTGATTGAAAATGTCTGAACACCAAAGATTTGGAGAATTGACAGGAAATTTACAAGTACCTCAATGAGTTTCTCTGTTAAAAAAATAAGAAGGCAGGCTTCTAGCTCAGCTTTGCTTGCTCTTAGGCTCAAATTTTAAACATTTCTGTTCTTCATCTCCACTATTTCCAAAGGCTCTTTTTAAATTTAAATGAGTTTTTTCTTGTGTTTTTATGGTTCTAGAGGCAGAGTGACAAGATATCTACATTATTGACTGGAGAAACATGGTTGAAAACCCCACTAATCATCTTTGTATCTTTTGAAAATTGTTGTGGTGAGAGTGAATTATTTTTTAATATGCTTCTTAGCAACCTTTAGCAGCAGAAGCATTGCAGCTTACCTTCTTAATATTATTTAAATACAACTTATAGTATGTAGAGAGGGAAACAGATTCTGTCTTTAAACTTTTTTCTTTTTTTTTCTGAAAACTGTGATGTGGTGTGTTGAGTGAAAGTATTGGCAATGTATTTTTTTGTGCAGCTCCCTATGGTATTCGTGAGGCAATGGAGCGTGTCGGCAGTGTGAAGGGACCAAAAACAGCTGAAGACACAGTCAAACAGCAGTCATCCTCTCATCACTTTCCATCAAAAATGAACTACAATCTCTCTGATGTTTACTGTGACTTGATCAATTTCGCTGCCCGACACCTTGTAGTTGGTGGCCGGTTAGTGTTTTGGCTGCCAGTTTTCAGGTGAGCATCACTACTCCTGCTCATCCCTTGTCATTAACTGGTAACCACTGTGGCAGGGCATAGGAGGCTGACTGGATGTTGTTGTGCTAAGCTAGACAGTTATTGAGACTTCTTTCCTTGTTCAGGATTTCTAATTAAACCATTTAATTGTATGCTACCTGGATTGCCACATAGCTTTCTTATTTTTATTGTATTTTTTATTTTCATTGGATTATCTTCCTTACCATGTGAGGATAAAAATGTAATTAAGCATCTGATATGAATATAGATTTGAGGCTCTTGAAAATAGCAATGTATTTACTCATATCTTCAATGTACTGTTGTTTCCTTCTCCTTACTAGTTCATTTCAATAAGTTTGTAATTTCTCTTGATAAGGAGAAATGCTCAATTAAGCCTAATGTGTGTCTGGGTAGTATTTCCAACTCCCTCTGATTTTATTTTATTTAAGAGGATGGTTTCCAGACATTTATCTCCATCAGTTGGCTGACTCTTTCAGACCTGTAAGGAGGCTGGCCAGTTTCCCCCTCTAACATAAAAAAGTAGTTTGCTATGAGTTTATGAGAAGACCATATTATTATAGTACGTCAATTTGGCTTGTATACTCACTCATTAGCAAAGTAACATAATACATACATTCACTTTCAGCATCTTTATGATCTTCCCTCAGTCTTAGATTATAAGCAGTTTTGAATTGACAGGATCCAAAATTGAGTTGAAGTAGAGGTTGCTTGACTTTTGACTACCATAACAACACTCCCTCTCATTGTGTGTAGCATCTTTCCTCAGTCTTAATTGCAAATCAGAGGGTGTGGGATTTAGAGAAGATGCAAAAAGCAGTAGAAGTGAGTGTTACTTGACTTTAAGTACTGTAATGCTTTTTATATTTCAAGGGAGGACTATGATGAGAATCACATTCCAAGTCATCCGTGCCTAAGGATAGTGTTTAACTGTGAGCAGGTCCTGACAGTGCACGCCAGCAGACGCCTCATCACACTCGTAAAGACCAGACATCCAGAGGTATGTATGTGTTGTCAGTGAGGACTTACTGTGAATCCTGGCCACAGTTTAAGGGTAGGGAGGACTGCCACTTGGGGTAATGGTTCCTGAATGGGTGGACTTTCAGATGGGTCTCCTTTATCTAAATAGTCCACATTGTCTAAATAAAGAATTTAAAAAAGTGGCATTATATATTGAGAAATGAGTGTGGTTTATTTTTAGAGATAGTTTTGTAATCAAGTTTTATGTAAAAATGGTTTGTACACATGAAATTCAAAGTAGGATATTGTGTCTATAATTTTTTTGTACAAGTGCAGATTCTTTATGGTACATTGTTGTTTATTCATGTAAAGCTCTGTTCACCCTTTTACAAGTAACACAATGGTCATTTTCAAATTCTGCCACCACAGACCACCAAATGCTAAATAATTCACTTTCAAAATTTGTGTCGGTATGATCACAAATTTCATGTCTCAGTTTTGTATGACTGAATATTCTTAAAACATCATAAAGAAATATGGGATTTAGAATGAATTTTCTTGTGCATTGAGAAGCATATGTGTCTTTTATTTCCAAGGAAGGAGAAGTTGGCAAGTGTCAAGTCACTGATCTCAATGCTAAGTTCAGAGACAAGTTCTTCCAGGCGGCAACCCTGACCAAAGAAGAGAGAGCCTCCCTCAAGTCCATGTTTCCCCGCGACAAGCGTGGCCAAGGCTTGGCTTACCGTCTTGGGGAAAATAAAAACAAGACAAAGGTTTTAAAGATGGAGGCCACTTCAGAATGCAGTTCAGGTAATGCTACTGAAGATAGAGGTCTTGATGTAACAAGCACTTTAAGAGATGAACAGATAAATTCAAAAAGTTAGTTAGATGGGGTGGTATTAGATTTTTCTATTTTACTAAGGTGCAAGATATTTCCTTTTATTTTGTGTATCTTATCATGAGTTCTGGTCAACTTGTGATAAAGATTTGTTCATTGTTGTGTATTGGCATGGTTGAGTCAGGTTCACTGTGCTCCATTTCTTTTTATATTTGAAATGTTAAAATTTTGGTATCAGTGTCTTCTTTGAACAATATATTTCAGTGATTTATTGTGTAATTGTTTGTAAACCTTGTATTTTATAAGTCTTGCATTAGCAATCCCTTCACTGCCAGGCCAGGGAAACATGCTGCTCCATAATTACTCAAGTTCAAATCTTTTAAGAAGACAAAGGACTTCCATTTATACATTTATTTAGGTTTACAAAAGCAAAACCAAGAAAGTTAATTAGTCTGTACTATAGTCTGAAAATCTATTCTGAAGCATGACCCTTTGCTACTCATGGCTGTTCCAAATAAAAAAAGAAAAAAAGTTGTAGATATTACAAGTATATAACTTACGTTGTAGGGATAAAACGTTATAAAAATATTTCAGTAATTTACACAGGCTTATAGTCCAATTTGGTCTCTAGTTTCTTGTTGTCAGAGACTTTACGAACAGCTTTCATGAAGTCTTCCTCAATGACGTAATCTCTCTCATTCCGAATTGCAAAGAGGCCAGCTTCTGTGCAAACATTTCGCAGATCAGCACCATTGAAGCCATCGGAAAGCTTCACCACAGCCTCATAATCTGAAACAACAGGCAATAACATTAGTACTACACACATTAATAGTAGAGAATTCCTGAGTTGCAGAACATAAGTACATCTAACGAATAAAGAGATATTGTTGATGACGATGTCTTTTTTCAGACTTTAGTGACAGCCATTTTATATAAATACTTATTGACAAAATACAAGTCAGGCAATTTGTGTGTAAATCCTCTACTCATTACAAATGTCAGATTTACATGAAGGAAAACACAAAATGTAAGAAAAACAAAGAGATATAAGCCTGCAAGTCTACACACAGTAGTTCTTATATAATACATAAAACTACTATATTCACCCATCATCCACATCCATAATTTCACCTTGTCATCTGTTTAAAGCTCCTGACTGCAAAGTTATAACCTTTCTTGCATCAAAGCTTGAATCTGGTGCTTCTATTCTAGTCACTAACCCCGAGGACTTTCCCTGTCACCCTTGTTATATCTGTCATGCTGCTGAGATACAAAAGAACCGTACCAATCTCTCCTCTCTTTGTTATCGGTCCTGAGTGGATCTTGAGGATCTCTAGTCTGGCTTGCTCATTTGGTAGAGCAATCTCGATCTTCCTGTCAAGACGTCCGGGGCGCAGCAGGGCCGGGTCCAGGGTGTCAGGCCGGTTGGTGGCCATGATCATCTTGACCTGAAGTGAGATGGAAGCTTATCTAATTCTGGTTAACACTGGCACAGCTGTAGGTCTTTAGGAAATGTATTGTTGAATGTCATGTATCTACTTCCAATTCCACCGAGGATTTTTGAGTGTTCTATTTGAGGTCCCTCTTGATAACCACTGAAATCACTCTCTCTCAACATTGTATCCTATTTGCTTTTGCAATTGACAAAGTTGATCATAGATTTTCCACTTAACTTTCAAAAATGGCATTGCTGAACCTACTTGACATTCAAATAATTCTGAAACATTATTCAAAACTCTTAATAATCTATACATTCAATTCCTTTCATGCAACAACCCATAGCTCCCAGCACCCAATGTAAGAAGTTTTCAACCTTCTCTTTTCATCACCAGCATTTCTCCTTCAAAATTACAAAGTTAAAATCAAATTGCTTTTAATATTTATAGGCATCCTGTAAAAAGTAATAAAGATACAAACTTCACATACATATAAAATAAAAAATAGCAAGTCCTCTACCTGACCAAGGGAGTCAAAACCATCCATCTGATTTAGCAACTCCATAAGTGTACGCTGAATTTCTCTGTCAGCCGATGTGCCTTCAGAGAATCTTCGTCCACCAATGGCATCAATCTCGTCCATGAAGATGATGCAAGGCTGGTGGTCACGGGCATAGTTAAACATTTCACGGATGAGACGAGCTGACTCACCGATGTACTTGTCCACAATGGCACTGGATACAACCTGGAGGGAAAAACTATAGTGATATCTTCCCTTTCTATAACGACTTCATTTAAGAGGTAGGTTTTAAGACATTTACGCCTTTCATTTAGCTAATTCTCTCAGTTACAAGGGGATTGGCAACTAAGTGGGCTTTATGTTTTTTGTTGCCCAGCTTTCTCCAATAGGGTTTCAGCAAATGCTTCCTCATGCAGATGCTTTGAAGAAACTCTTTGCAACTGAACATAACTATGAATTTCATATTTCTATAATATAAAATAACTTCAGTGACAAGTCCATCAACTCACCTTAAGGAAATTGCAGTCCAGCTGAGAGGCAACAGCTCGGGCCAGCAGTGTCTTGCCGGTGCCTGGTGGGCCATACAACAAGCAGCCTTTGGGAGGGTTGATCCCCACTCGGTGGAAGAGTTCTGGGTTCAGGAGTGGCAGCTCTATAACCTGGAATTCATTAGGAACACATGAATCTGGGGAACATACCAAAGGCCCGCTGATCTACACAAGACAGCTCCTCAACATTGAAAACTTGCAGTCTGTTATCATTACCTGTGAACTGACAGGAAAGTTTTGTTGAATTATTACTTTACTCTGAGTAACTTTCATTCTCTATCCAACAATATTGAAAAATACTTGACCATTTTGGAGGGAAGTATCAAAACTCTAGAATCTGCAAGAGAACAGGCAACTAGGTGGGTCTTTTTTGTTTTTTTTCACTCTATATATTATTGCCCCTGACCTGCTTTCCTCTCTTACATAAACAAAGGAATGTTTTTATTTACTTCCTGCAGCATGAATTTACCTCTAAAGTTCTTGGATCTTGTCATCCAAGTTATGTTGAATTATAAGTTTAGTCTGAGTAAAGTTCACACACTGGGCAACAAGATAAGAGAAAGGAAGAGTTTGAACTTCTTCCCTGCACCGATAACTCACCTCTCTCAGTTCTCGGATCTGCTCGGCCAGACCACCAATCTTGTTATAGGTGACATCTCCTGGGTCTTCATGGCTCATGTTGTATACTAGTGGGTCCACCTCCCTGGGCAGGTACCTCATGATGGTGAGGGTGGTCATGTCCAGCGCCACACGGGTTCCTGGCTGTTCACACACAAACATCCATGAAGCAGGCAACAGGATAACATTTTTGTAAATAAACCTAAAATTGAACTGACAAATAATTTATCTGCACAATTTTTTTTGCAAAATGAAGGGTGTAGTAAATATTTACAAGAGGTCCCTTCATTTGTTAAATATGGCTATCTATCTCTTTAGATCTGTGATTTCCAATGTTTTTACACTTGCAACCCATTACCCAAAACCTGGAAACCCATGCAACCCCCTACTATCACCTGTTTGATTTTCATTTAATTTTTCATTAGGGAGGGAGAAAGAAATGGTATCTCATTTAAAAAGTTCATTAATTTTGTAATTATTTATTGGCAAACTAAATCACGGCAATTATCAAATCTTAACTCACAAAAAGATGATAATTATTCTGGTCAGCACACAGTATTAATAATGAGGAGTTGAAATCAATATTATCTCAAACAACTTCTAGTGTAGGTTGTGACCCCCTTCCTAAAGCTTTGCAAACCCACCAGTTGGGAAACCCTGCCTTAGACATTATAAGAGATGTGAAATTTTGTCTATTTTGATATCCCTGACTAACTAAACCAAAAAAATATACTTAATATAAGCTAACTTAAACCTAATCCAACTCTGTTTTTCTGGCACCGTGTAATGATTTTCATCAATATGAGTCAGTAATGGTTGAGCACATGAAAAACTTTATGAATGTGAAGTACAGTGGGTATGTACTA
>CM035181.1:12057226-12062226 GCA_020233015.1 Callinectes sapidus
CTGCCCTTTAATCAACGAGCAATTTACGATGACAACAATTCTGGAATGAAGGAGAATTAAACTTCATCACATTGATCCTACTAATTGTATATCAAGATCACGCTCACTCAGTACCCGAGTCAAGACCACACCACCACCACCACACCACCACCACCACCACAACAACCACCACCGCCACCACCACAACCACCTTCGCTAATCCCTCAACACGTGCTGATTTTCGCTTTATGATCCAATCGCGTGTTCAGAAACGTGTATTCATCTATTTAATAAAGTATTCTCCTTATTCATTGTCACTGTATAGCACGCTGCCGTGACTGCGCGAACGTTGATGAGAATGTTCCGTACATATCTAAGAAGCGTATCAATCTAGTGATTCCTTAGCGTGGCAGCTTCAGAAACCTGTATTTATTGTTTTAGTCTTTTTTTTTCGTTAGTATATTGCATGCTATTGTTAAGGTACGAATGTTGAAATGAGACTGCCTTGGGCCCGTATTAACAGAGATACTTAAGTATATAGCTATTTCTTAGACAAATTTCTGGTTCTAAAATCGATCTTAATCTCACGAAATTGGTGTTGTAGTTTATCCATCATCTCATCAGCAGTAAATATGAAGTTGCTGATGAGATCATGGCAGAAGTACAAGCCCATTTTCGGGAAGTTAAGAGGGATTCTAACCCCTTCAGTACCGAGACACATTTTCACCTTGCGTTTTGGATACGATTAGACGATTTTATCGACACTAAGAAAGGTTTATAGAGGTCGGAAGATTCATGGTCAGAGTCTCCATTATTTCAATCCCTACATAAGTTTCTGAAGTTGTATAAAATCCCCCAATAGTAATCAAAATGAATATGAAAATGCGTCATTCCATGAAGGGGTTGATATGATTGTCATGAATCTCAGCAGTGTACGCATGAATAATTCTTCGTGACATCTGTTGCTGGATCCAGGACAGAAAAGCATATTATGAATTCAAAGCTAGAGAGGATACAGTGCAGGTAGAGATCAGGAAAGCAATCTAGACCTGACAATAGAGAATTTACGCAAGAATACATTAGTGTGCTGTTTATGGTATATATAATGGCAGTGCAGTGTTTTCATATATATATATATATATATATATATATATCTATATATATATATATATATATATATATATATATATATATATATATGTTAGCTGTCTTGATTCGAACTCTTGGTATTTAAACACTGCACTAATTTTCAGGGCAAATTGCAATTTCCTTTTCTGTTTCCGAGTATGTCAGTAATAAATGCCCGTATATGTTTGTTTGAATGTATGTATGTATGTATGTATGTATGTATGTATGTATGTATGTATGTATGTATGTATGTTTGTATGTATGTAATATATCTATGTATTAAGTATCCTCCTCAGAGCATGTAAAATATAAACACAAAGCTAATACGTATCCAGTGCATATCTCAATTCTTTCCTCTTTTTTCCGAGTTCATTTTTTAGCTCCCTTTTTTCAGGAATCTTTGTCACTCATAAAGGTCTGTGGAATGAAAGCCCGACCGTGCATCACCCGTATAGCGACTGCCCATGACCACCAGCGGAGAATGTAGTTCACCCAAGAGACCATTTATGCGACCGTCCTCTCATTAACTCTCTCTCTCTCTCTCTCTCTCTCTCTCTCTCTCTCTCTCTCTCTCTCTCTCTCTCTCTCTCTCTCTCTCTCTCTCATGGACAATCTTTTTTTATTTCAACTGTGTATTTTCCTTAGTTCTTGTATATTTTACGAGTTTTTTTTCTTTTTGTAATTGTATTCTTCTGACTGTCTGCTATCATTATCATTTTGTTATTCCAACTCTTCCCATTTTTTTTTACTTATGTTTTAGCCTTCCTCCATAATATATTAACACAAATTTTCCTTATTTTTTCTTTATTTAACGAGTTTGTTTTGTTATTGTATACCTCTGACTGTCCTCTATCATTATCACTTTGTTATTTCAACTATTCCCACTTTTTACTTATGCTTTAGTTGTTGTTTTTTTGTATATGTTAACAGAAACTACCAGAACAATTATACGAGTATAGATAGAGATTAAGAAAAAATAAGGCGTGGTTCTTTCTCTCATCCCCATCCTATCCAGCTGTCTGATGCAAGAGTTAACCAGTACCCAATTATTCGTCACTTTTCCTAGTAAACTCTGGAACTCTCTATCTGCTTCTGTGTTTCCAACCTCCTATGACTTGATTTTAAATAAGGACGTTTCAAGATATTTCTCAGTGTCTTTTGGCTAACTCTTTCGGACCTACAAGGGAATTGGCAAATTAATGCGCTTTTTTATTGTCTTATGTTGCTTTTGGCCAACTTCCCCCCCACGTACATAAAAAAATAAAGCAAACAGAGTTATTTAAAAGCTTCTGAGTAATGAACACAAAAGACGTGAGAAATTATGCACTTTCATATAAGGTGAGTGAAATATGAAAGTCATCTCCCCCAAAAAGTCATAACTGAAGCTACTTTTGAAACGTTCCCTTTCATCAGCGTTTATGGGGAGATGAGTGAGGCTACTTGTGTGTATGAGCTCCGTGTGTGGCGCCATTCATTTATGTGAAAGCGCAGTGATATTAGACTCAGGAATTATAATTGAGGAGGAGGGGTGGTGAAAGTAAGGCATGGATGAGGTGGGACCTTTAACTTCTACAGTACTCCCTTTACGTGAATTCGAGAAAAAAGAATAGTATAGAAGATGCAGATTCCTTTTTTAACACCTTCAGTACTGGGATGCATTTTCATATTTATTCTGTTTGTTGTTTGTCAATTGTATACAGCTTTAAAAACTCTTGTGAGAATTAAAATAGCGCAGACTCTGACAATTAATCTTCTGACCTCCATAGACCCTTTCTAAACTCAATAAAATCGTGTAATCACGCGTGGTAAAAGTTTGTACCAGTACTGAAGAGGGTTAAACCATCACTGAACGCACACTTAGAAACCACAATAATTTCCACTATGCCTTGAGAAAAAGTTGTCAAAATAATGCAATGGAACCAATATAGTCCTTGTTTGAATTTACTTTTAAACACTTTGACTATAAACAGAAATCTATATATACTGCACGAGCTATCCAAGAAAAGACACTACACTACGCTTTTTTATTGTCTTGTGTTGCTCTTAGCCAGTTTCCCCCACCGTACATAAAAAATAAAGCAAGCCATCATTCACATTCTCACCCCGTGAAGTGATAACTGAGGGAAAACGCTGAACACAAACATATAACAACAAAATCCATAAACACTTACCTAAGAGAGTACTGTTGGTGATGATTTGAAAGATCTTGCCGGGGTCCATTGCTGCCTGCGATGGTGGTGGTGGTGATGGTGGGGGAGGAGGTGGTGAGATGAGAAGTTACGTCTCAAGTAGTAGTAATCAGGAAGCTGTAGCAGAGATGTTGGTAGTAGCAGTGGAGCCTCTTAGGGTGGGTAAGCTCGTTCAGTAAAGCTTTTGCTACGCGCCATTTTTATACAGTTCACAGCAGCACACGTATCTTAGTTGTTGGTTAGCACACTGGCCTGTTTATCATGTCTCAATACAGTACTTCTGTATGGTCTGGTGTGCTAATGACGGATTTTTTTTTTTTTTTTTTTTTTTTTTCCTGTTTTATGAGGTTGGTTTATGGAAACTCCTGTCTTCTGCTCCTTGACCTCGGTCCTGCGGTGTGGATGTGAGCCAGTCACTCACGCAATCAGTCTGCTCGCTTTAAAAGTGTTCCTTCACTTTTCCCGAGACTGATGGAGGGTTCAGCTTCACTTTAACCTTTTTCACACTCCTTAAAAGAGAAAAAGAATTAAAACTAAAGCGTAAGTTATAAAAAGCGATGAAATCATAAAAGTTAATCACTCAATCAATGTAGACATTTTAATATGTTTTACTCTTCTCGAAGCCAAAGAAAGATTTAGCTTCACGTTAACTCTTTTCGAACGTCTTGAAATACATAAAAAGAAAGGAAGTATACATAGGTTCATATATTTTATGTAAGAAGGGGTAGCTGGCCAAGGGAAACATAAGACTATAAAAAGCCCATTAATTTGCCAGCCCGCTTACATGTCAATCATCCTGCCAATCTGGTCCTTCCCTTTCCCCGGAACTTGTCTTAACTTCAAAGCTTTTTCGAAACCTTTAATGAGATAGGGGAAGGAGAGCAAGGCGCTTAATTCAATAAAGTCAATAATTCAATTTATTCGCTATTGAGATGTTCCTCCACTCTTCCCAAGACTGAAGTAATAAGTAGAGCCATTAAACAGAGAAAAGGCAGTAGAGGCAAAGGATTCAAGTCAACAAAAGTCGGTCAAACTGCTAATCAAGTCCTTCCCTCTTACTGAAACTGATCTCAGCTTTACGTCAAGATTCTGTAGAACACTGAAAGAGAACAGAGAAGTAAAATAAAAGAGTTCATATGTCTTAAGGTGGCCCTTCCCCCCCCCCCCCGAATTATTAAGAATCTTTTTAAAAATCAGTCTTCCCGATTTATTCACTAAGGCTGTCCTAGAAACCCTGAATTACCACCTTGTGAAACTTATTTTCCATAAATTAAATCCTTTCTCCCCCCAGGAAGCCATTTTTTAAATGCCCCAGATTCTTGAGTCATAGCGTGACAGGTAGGCTATCACTTGCTGTATCGTTCAATGCTTGTATCTCCGTAAGTTTTAAATATAAACTATTTCTCTTTTTGGATTTTTCAACATCTAGGATCCCGCTCCAACACAGAGTTGGGGGAGCAGCTGTGCCTCGCTTCACAAAGCGGAAACATCAGTCGACACCCAGACCGCCATGACGCCTCTCTCTCTCTCTCTCTCTCTCTCTCTCTCTCTCTCTCTCTCTCTCTCTCTCTCTCATTTTACCATGCAAACTTCCTTACAGGAAATAAATCGATGAAAATTAGAATCAGGAAGATGATGGAGCGGCCTAGAGTGTGATTTAACAACAAGGAAATGTAGAAGGTGGCATCTGTGAGGCCTATGTAA
>CM035181.1:12079206-12117661 GCA_020233015.1 Callinectes sapidus
GACTCTATCTCTCTCTCTCTCTCTCTCTCTCTCTCTCTCTCTCTCTCTCTCTCTCTCTCTCTCTCTCTCTCTCTCTCTCTCTCTCTCTCTCTCTCACTGAACATCTTCCCTCTGTCCTTCCTATACTGCTGTACTTCTTTCCGCATTGAACTCATGTCACATTTAATCTCTTGTTCCAACTCATTCTGTGGGAGATTTTTTTCTCAACAGGACTCGGGGAAGGGGAGGAGAGGAGTGGCGAGAGGAGAAGAAGAAGAATAGGAGAACAAAGTATAAGCAGTAATGAACATGTGACTCAGACGTTCATGGTGGTCAACACATGCAAAATTCTTATCACTGTGCCATGAGGTGTGTATATGTGTGTGTGTGTGTGTGTGTGTGTGTGTGTGTGTGTGTGTGTACGTGTGCGTGGAAGGGAGGGAAGAGTCGGGACGCGGACAAGACACAGCCGCTTCACCGTCCTGTGTCCTGCTTATCAGTCAGCAGTCACTCCCTGTCCTGTCCTCTCCTGATCTGACGATGACTTGTTTATTGTTATATCATTTTTTTTATCTATCATCATTCTCTCTCTCTCTCTCTCTCTCTCTCTCTCTCTCTCTCTCTCTCTCTCTCTCTCTCTCTCTCTCTCTCTCTCTCTCTCTCTCCACGACTATTTGATGAGATGATTAGCGGTGTTTTCATTGGAGTTTCTCCAGTTTATGATGACAAAATCTGGTCAATCTTCCTCTCAGACTTTAGAAATGAATGAACTAACTCTTGTCAACTTAAATGAAGCTTTTTGAGATTGTGGAAGTGAAGCATAGTGTTACGAACCAATGTATTATGACGAGTCAGCAGAGAGAGACAGTGGTGGGCCAGTGAGGTACTCAGAGATAGAGAGAGGGAAGAGTGAGAGAGGTTGAGAGTGCTGCCTTACTTCCCCGCGTTCCTGGACAGATACACGTACCAACTGATTGCCATGTAATAGTGCCTTTGCTTAGGCAGTGTGTGTGCCAGGACTTTGTGTGCTTAGTTGACATTGTGGAAGCCTGCTGGGATTCCGTGGAAGAGGTGTGAGGTGGCCCGACCTGCCGCCACCTGGCTGTGTGTGTCCCCTTGCCGAGCGCGCCTTTCTCCCCGTGTTACGTGTACTGCTTGGTGAGTAAACTGGCCAAAGTGAACTCTGTGTGTCTCCTGTTATAGGTACATTTTGCTACACTTTCCCATCCGAACCGTGTGGAAGTTATTTAACTGATGAACATTATTAATTTGCTTCTCCTCTCCTCTCTCTCCAGCGCCGCCTCCACCGCCCCTGCTGTTCCCCGTCAGGAGCCAGCTGATGCTTTTTGATGTCTGCTGGGCCGTGGTGAGACAGGCAAGGAGACAAGGTAAACTACTTGTTGCCCTGTTTATTTTTCAATGAGTATGCTGTCTTTACTATTTGACTTCTGATCTCCCTAAAGTATGAGAGTAAAGTTGTTGTTATTCGGTCATTAAATTCATCCTTCCATCCATCAGCAGGACACAACCTTCCGTGTACACAACCATTCTCTTTTCCTCAGTGACACTCCACACTGAAGTATCCCCCTCCTTCACTAAACATTCTCGCTCTGTCTTTCCTACACTTACAATACCTACTTCATAATTATATTGTACTTATCTCCGCATTGAACTCTTGTCACATCTAATCTCTTGTTCCAACTCATTCGTGAGATCTTTCTTCCACAATTCTTAATAATCATATACACTGGAGGCGGCTACAATAATCATACAACTACAGGGAAAGAAAGGTTAAAAAGGCTTATTAACAATGTATGAAAAAGCTACACCAAAAGAATGAGTAATACAGCCGGTAAAAGTGACAATGGGTTGTTGTCTGTAGCGCCTATGCCCGAGAGACGCATGTTTATGCCACCCAGCGTAGGGTACCGGCCTGGTATGTAGACACTTAGACTGAATAGAATACTAAGCATGACAATGTTGATAATCCTTCGTGAATCTGGCCTCGACGTGATTGGTAACATCAGAGAAGCAATTAATTCATGCCATCCCCCTACACTAACACCGACAAGTAAGCGAGTCTTGTGGAAAACCTAACTTATATACAGAAAGAATATAAATAAATAAATATATAATTTTACTTTTGATGTTTTGGGTATATACGAGTGTGATAAGAAATTTTGGTGGATTGTAACGGTTAACGGAAAATATATATGCTTTTTATTTAACTGCTATAAATTATGTTTCGTTGACGGTGTCAATGTTAAGATTATTATTTGGACAAAATAATAACTGTTAATTAGGTTTATTTTGATAATGCTGTAATTTACAATTTTGTCAATAAACTAACTAACTAACTAACTACACCTTTGTTGCCATAAATGTTTTCATCTTTATGGCTTTAACATGATACGATTTCCTACATACTAGAGCTATCCTTTTTTTTTATAACTTTCTTTGAGTAATAGCATGGCCATCCCTCTCTCTTCACCGACGCGATCACTAACAAATCAGCGAGCCTTTCTGCCTGGAGAAATGTAAACACACCACCGGCCAAATGTCATATCTTCAAAGTTGTCCTTTTTATCTTAATCCTAAAAATTATGCATCAAAACCCCAAAAAACTGTAATAAAATGAGGATTCGTAATGACCTAAGATTTCATCGGACGAATCAGCCTTATAACTTGCCAGAAAATTAGGAAAAATAGGAATGTCCCTTACTCAATACAGTCTGTGCAGCTCAGGGGGTCTGGAGGAGGGGCAGCGACTAGTACACGTAAACACTCCTTATTTCTTGCGTTACTCTTTATTTGACCCGTCAAGATGATCCACAGCCTCTTCATTATCAATTCTTCCGGGTAAGTTACGAGTGCTGGATAGTAATTTGACAGACGGCGCTGAATAGAGTAATAAGGTAGTTCAATATGTCAGTCAGACATCTCTACTACCTGATATGTATTGTAGTCTAGAGAACATTTCCTTAGAGCCGTAGTGTCGTACCGCTGTACTAAGGTGATGGAGGATGATCTGTAGAATGGTGTGTATCCTGACATTGTGATATTATTCACAGAGGGGAATTTATAGTGTAATACATCCGCTACCTCTTCCATCATCCCCCTCTCCCCCCAACTCCTTCAACAAGCTAAGGGGCCTTTGGGGAATCGGGTTTCTTTTTTTTTTTTTTTCTTTTTTTTTTGGGGGGGGGAGAGAGGAATATATAAGTGATATCTGGCCTTTGAAAGATCGGTAAAATTATAGTTTAATACAACATTCCCTATCTCTACCATCACCCCACCCCCCCAACACCTCCAACAAGCTTGGGGGGGCTTTGGGAATTCGGGGGTTTGGGGGGGGATGCATATATGAGCGATATATGACCTTTTAAAAAATCTATAGAAATTTCACTTAAAGTTTCACAACTTTGCCTAAATTTAGGGAAATTTTCTTAAAACTAATGAAATATTTCATGATATTACGGCCTTTTTTTTCTAGTCCAGGAGGCCTGTGCCCCCGGATGCTCCCTCTGGGATACTAACCTAGCTAGGGGGGGGGGACTGTACCCCTCGGACCCCCTCCTTTAGGACACTAACCAAACCCCAACATAAACCTAACCTTACGTAACCTAGCTGGTGGGGGCACAGTCCCCTCAGACTTACGACACTAACCTAAGCCTGACCTAACATATCCTATCTGGATGGACTGCTCTCCCCTCCCTCGCACTACAATCCGGTTCTCTTATTTGTTTCCTACAATATGCCCTATTTCTACCAATACGCCCTATAATTTCATATCTCACAATACCTTAAAGAGAGGATGAAGGTCCTGGTTGTGGTTCATCCTCTACTCGAATGTCGTAAAGCTCACTTTCCTCCACGGTGGCCATGGCTGAACTGAGCAAACCAATGTCCCTAGGTGCCTGTCTCCCCTGCTGTGCCCCACCTATGAATACATATAGCAAATTCCCATTGGTGCAGCTTGCGGTGTTAATAAGTGGTGGCACGTCATTGGACCAAAGAAATATAGACGTAATAAGAATCCTATTCGGCATTTACCCTCAAACCCCAGCTATAAACAAATGCAAGTTAGAGTACTGTTCATTTCCGTGTGTGATAAAGCTCCGGAGGGCTCGCACCAGAGCTCGCTACAGCTCGCTGGACTTTGAGAAAACTCAACAGACACAGCACATTCTTGGACCTTTTGCAGCGTTATTATTAATTTCTGACTGGTAGTGTACGAATTGGAAATGTTGTAAATAGTAAGAACAACAGCCTGACAATGGCCAAAATCATCTAGCGTTCATTGCATAAATCTATAATAGAACTGAAAAATCTACGGGAATTTCATTGTTTTATTAATTTTCTTAATCTAAGAACATTTTCTTTATCATTTTTTTTTTTTTTTCTAACCCTGTGGGGCTGTGTCCCCCCGAACACTCCCACTATGATGCTAACCTAACCCTAACCTAAACCTAACATAACATATTGTAGGCAGGGCAGGATGCACCCCTTAGATTTATGTTCTTCTCATATACAGCCATTGATGCATTCCAATTAGATCAAAGCTTTGCTAACACCTGACCTGTTAAAAGCCATTGATCTACTGTGATTAAACCAAATCTATGCTAACACCTAACCTAATGTAACATAGACTTGACATAATATATATATCCTAGCTGGGGGGCTGTGTCGTGCAGAGACCCTCACACTAAAACCCAATTTTCTCATAGTATCATCCAATATGCCCTACCTCCACCAATACACCATCCTCCAGTATAACTTCATAACTCAAAATACCTTAGCGAGAAGATGGAGATTCTTGGTGTGGATCATCCTCTACCCAAGTGTCGCTTTACTTAGTGTCTTTCATGGTGACAACAGGAGTGTTCGTGAAAAAGCTACGTGTGCAGCAAACCCAGCCTGCGGCGATTCCTCCACGCCTTACCCTGGCAGCCACATTACCAGACACTGCTGTCAAACCCAAGTTTAGAAAACTTGTTACACTCGTGACTCTGAACACATACTGGTAGGATGCTGTGTTCCCTCAGAAATTGATAGCTTTTCAGTAATCGAATTTGCAGTCTTCACAAGTTATTTCAATGGTAGCCATAGCTGAACTGAACACACAAATGTCTCTGTGCACCTTTTTGTCCAGCTGTGTCTTATAAATACATATAGCAAATTTCCATTGCTGCAGCTTGTGGTGTTGAGAGGTGGTGGCACATCATTGGACAAAAGAAATATAGACAAAATAAGAATCATATCCAGCAATTACCCACAAACCCCAGCTATAAACAATTGCAAGTCAATGTACTGCTCAATGGAGCTCCAGAGTTCACTGTTGTGAAAACTGGACAGACAGCACATTTCTGGACCTATTGCAGTATTATTATTCATTTGCGGCAGGTAGTGTACTTATTTGAAATGTTATAAATAACAATAACAACAACCTGAGGTTTGCCAAAACCATTCAGTGTTTATTGTACGAAACTATAGTAGAACTCTCACAGATACAGAACAGCTAGTAATGTCTCTGGGTAAAATTACTGTGTTGAACCTCCTCACCTTTTCCTCCATCCCCCCACCCTCCATCCTTTCAAACTGTGTTATCCATTTGATTTAGTTTTCTCATTGGTATTCATCTGTCATCAGTTAACCAGGTCCTTCTGAGATGCTACCAGCTATACACAGCATGGTAGTGTCCTTGCTCGCCCAACATGTAATGCTTCAACTAAAATTTTTATGAGGAACTCTATTCAGATTTCTGTCTCCAAAACTCCATAAAAGGATTAGAAATTTCTCTACATAGGTGCTGTTTTTGACAGGGACGTGTTCATGGAGAAGCACTGGAAGAGTGTCATCCCTCGCTCCATCTGTGACTACTTTTTTGATGCACAGAGAAAGGCCAATAACAATGAGGACATTCCCCCAGTTATCACTACGCCCCACCACTACCTCCTCAGCATCCTACGCAGCAACCTCTTCTTTGTTGCCGTTTGCATGACTGAAGGCAAGTTTTGTACCTCTGCTATGTCTTATGTTATTATTATAGAGTACATTACCACATTTACCAGATTTAAGAGAGGTTTCTGGCTAACTCTCTTGGACCTGCAAGGAGATCGGCAACTAAGTAGTTCTATTTATTTTGCTCCCTTGGCTAGTTTTCCCCTCTTGCATTAAAAGTACATATATATGGTTCACTTCCTTGTCTTGTGGTATGTTTAAGTTAACCTTTTTTTTATTTGCTGTCTTTACTTGTGCTGATATACATACAGTGCTCATAAAATTCTGAATAAAGTTCTATCTTATTGTCATTTGTATTATGTAAGATTTAGGGATTTATATACTTTCCAGAGTTGGTTAACCTATTTCTCTTGATTTGTTCTTATATTGCTAGTATGAATATGTATGGTACTGATGTGATTCTAATGAAATCTCTGTTATTTTTATGAATATCATATATATGTCTATACATTTTTTTCAGAGGTGGTTTGCTTTAATTGTGTATGATATGGTTTTGTTATTTTTACATGTTTTAGTCGGTTCTAGATATTATTCAGATTCTAGTGAAATCCTTCAATCTATGTGTTCTGTGGCTTCCCTTCAGGCAGTCCTTCCCTGATTTGTCGTTTATTGTGCTATAGTGACCTTTTTTTATCTAATGTCATAATTGTACAATTACTTGTATAATATGGTACTTAATAATGCTATTGAGATACTGCAACCCATGTTAGTTAGATTACTTGTATAATATGATACTGATATAATGCTATTGAGATCCTGCAACCCATGTTATAGTTGATTGCATTATTTGCATATGATATTGTTATTGAGATCCTGCAACCCACCTGTTCTTTGCTTCCTTTCTGGACAGTTCCTCCTTTGTTTGTCATTGAGTTCCTGCACCGAGTGGTGGATACATTCGAGGACTACTTTGGGGAGTGCACAGAGTCTATCATCAAGGAACACTATGTGGTGGTATATGAGGTGAGCAACACACATGTGGGTTTTCTTTTAACATAATAAGGGAACACTGGCCAGGGGTAACAAAAAGAGTAAAAAAAGGGCCCTCTTAGTTGCCAGTTCCCATGAAAGTCTGTGAGGTTAGTCAAAAGAGAGGGATGAATGTCTTAAAACCTCACTTTTGAATGAGTTCAAGTCATAAATAGATGAAAATACAGAAGCAGCTAGGGAGTTCCAGAGTTTACCAGAAAAGGTTGAAGGTGGTGAACAAACTCATAACTTATCACCATTGTTAACTCCTTCTCTAATCTCTTTATGTTACCTATTTATTGGTTAAAGTGTCAACTGTTTGTGGTTGTAGATATTTTCTGTTCTATGTTTTATATCTTCCACTGACCATCTGGTTTCCTTTGATCTCCCCTCTAGTCTTCTAACCATCTCTTAATTTATGTCTTGTTGAGCTAACCACTTAATGTAAAAATAAGTAATGTACTGTATTTTGTTGTATAGGTACTTTAAAAAAAAACCATCATGGATAAGAGGAAGGAATCATCATCCAGTGCCTGTAGTCTTTTCAGCGAGATTGTTCAGGATTATTTGTATCATGTAACAAGTCCCATTTTATCATTAGTAGTGAAGGGTTAACAAAGGTGTCTTCTTCAGCTACTTGATGAGATGCTGGACAATGGCTTCCCACTGGCCACTGAAAGCAACATTCTGAAAGAGCTTATTAAACCACCCAACATCTTACGCACCATCGCCAACACTGTCACCGGCAAGTCCAAGTGAGTATAGCACATGCTATGACTTCACTTCTGTTGGATTCTATCTTTAGACTCTTTGTTTTCTTTAGCATTCTTATTTCCTCTAATGTTGTTGGATGGTTTATAAGTCTCATGTTTTGCAATTATAGGTTCTTATCTAATGTTAATTTTTACCTTGTTTTTCCTTCCTCCCCATGCTCTCTTCAGGGTTTCTTCGGCCTTCTTTCAACTACTTTTAGGCCTAACTTTCATTTTTTACTCAGAATTTACATTTTGTTACTTGTTGGTGATGGGAAAATGTTTAAGGGTATTGAAGTATGGAATGGTGTTCTGTCATCATCACCATTTTAGTTTCAGTGTGTTAGTGGTGTGCTGATGTGGAATTTATGCCTTGTGTGATGCTTTTGTGTGACTTATTTCTCATTGATGTGAAGGATGTGTATGCAGGTTTTAGTTACATGGACCAAAGTGTTCTATTTGTTGACGATAATTGGGATTGTTTTTTTTTTTTTTTTTTTTTTTTTTTTTTCTTGTTTGCTCAAGAGAAAATTATAAACTTCAAATGTGTTCAAACAATTTTTGGTGATGTGTTGTGTGAATATATGTCCTTATTTTCTTTCTTCACTTTTTTGTCTTTAAAATTGGTGCTGGAACAAAATTCATGTAACTAATACTAATATTTTTCCTAATCAACAGAGAGTACAGGTAAGCTCACAATGTTGGTATGTAGACTTGGTATTTGCTCCAATAGTTCTAACATGACCCTTGGAACACCAAAGCATCCCCAACTGTATAGGAAGAATGGAGGGGAAGCTTTATATTATCATGCTTCCTCATAACAAAGGACAAGTGTCAGTGAAGCTTAGGATAACAGCAAATGGCAGTTGCAATGCACGTACAAATACTATGATGTGAAGAAAACCATTGTAGTATTGTTTGTACAGATTTTGTATGCTGTTGCTAATACCCTGTACTGATTAGAAAGTATCTCACACAATATGCACAACTGGAAGATAGTATGAATCACCTTCCATCCTAGTGTGTTAGAATTACATGACTTAATGTAGTGACTGATTCATGAATGTGTGTGTGTGTGTGTGTGTGTGGGGGATGGAAAAGGTGGAAGCCATTAGCCAGAGAATAGTGTAAACAGAGTAGAATTCTCAGCAAGTAGACATTGTAATGGGAAGGCATTCAACGATGTCCAGATACAGTAGCTCAGACGATCTAGTGAAAGGTCCACTCTTATAGTTTAAAGAGTTGAAGCGAAGAAATCTGACAATTGATTTTTGGCTAATGTAAGGTTTTGCAGTGATGTGGAAACTGTTTAATCTGTGCTTGGTAAAGGAAGTAGAGAATCATGATTTAGGAATGTAAAGAACAGAAGACGGAGGAACTGATAAAGTGTTAGTTTATATTTGTAGCCATGAAATGAAAGTGACAAATCCATTAAGAGAGAGAGAGAGAGAGAGAGAGAGAGATGGGGGGAAGGGGGGTTAAGTTAGAAAGAACCTTTCCTTGGCAGGAAAACAAACAAGCTTCTCATTGTGAATCATAAAAGATGCTTGGAATTAGTGATCTGTTTACAAGACTAACATCTCCTTGTATAGATAACAGACACCAGGCATCTACAAACAAATATTCATGTCCATATTCATTTTGACAAGCTTTCCCTCACATTTTAGCCTCTTGGCATGTTATTAATATTAACTCTTAAGCAAACTGTCATGGATGGAGCACTGTGCCACCCAAGTCCTGGAGAGGTGACCTAACACTGCTGATCTCCCTCCATCTCTATTTGTCCCATATTACTTCTCACAATTACCATATTACTACTGAGTATATCACTTTTTGGGGGTATTTTCTATGGTAATGCTTTACATCAATCAATTAATCTTTTGTTGTGTACACTTCTTAAACTTTTGGAATTTTTGTTTCATATCTAAATTTATAGTACTTTATAGTATCCCTTAATTTAGTTACGTTTTATTTAGTACAAATCCACACTAATTGTACAGTATTTAAGTAATGAACTTATTGTTCACTTGTCATTAGCATACCCCATGGAAGTACCAGGAACAGAATTATGAATAGAGTATGCAACAAATAAGGTAACTATGAAACATAGTGTCAAGAAACATCATAGACTATTAAGACCAACAATAGAGGTGCATCCAGTTAACATGGTGTGCATTCCTGTTCCTCATCCACAGTGTGAGTGCCACGCTGCCCACCGGCCAGCTGAGCAATGTGCCTTGGCGGCGGTCAGGCGTCAAGTACACCAACAATGAAGCCTACTTTGACGTGACGGAGGAGGTGGACGCCATCATTGACAAGGCTGGTGGCACTGTGACAGCTGAAATTCAAGGCTATGTGAGTAAAGTGATTTCTCTTGTATTTCTCAATTTTTTATTTAAATATTATAGACTTTTACAAAAATTTACAGGCTAAAGGAGGTATATTGAATACCTCCTATCTGAAAGCATTTGGGAACTGTTACCTCAAGTGGAAGCTCCTCCTACCATCAGATGGTGGCAAGTACTTGAACTCATGCACTTAGGGATCCCTCAGCTCCCAAAACACACACTGTTCCATTGTACCACAGCAGCATAGTGAAGTTACTTTACTTTCATGATTTTAAAGGTTTAGGTTAGTGTTGGAAATGGATTTTTTTTTATTGTAAGAGTTGGTGTATACCTGTTTATTATTCTATATCTTGTTTTATTTAATGTTTCAAATTTCTGTTTAATTACTGTCATAATACATTATACTAGACTCTCTCTCTCTCTCTCTCTCTCTCTCTCTCTCTCTCTCTCTCTCTCTCTCTCTCTCTCTCTCTCTCTCTCTCTCCCAAAATATATATTTTTATGTATAAATTCATCATTTCATTCACAAGCTTTACAGTTTTTACTTGAAGATCTTATCAATTAAGTGGCACGTTTGTCTGTTGTAGAAGTTCTGTGGTAGTGTTGCAGTATCCACAAATTCATAGCATTCTTTTCTAACTTGCACAGATTGACTGCTGTGTTAAGTTATCAGGGATGCCAGACCTTACCCTCACCTTCATGAACTCTCGGCTCTTCGATGACATATCTTTCCATCCCTGTGTCAGACTCAAGCGCTGGGAGGTAAGCCAACATTTATTTTCTATATTTCCTATTCTGATCTCTCCAGGATCTTATTATCCAATTGTGAAATGTTGCTGCAGTTTAGATATGTGAAATACAGGGATGGAATTATGTAAGAACTGGCAAGGATGTGAGTCAAAGAGGAAGATACAAGGGATGAAAACAACTGATGGGACTCATGCATGTTGCCAATCCTGTACTCTCTGGAAACAGCAAAGAAGAAAATGCTTTGGATTGTGTCTAAAATATCTTTGTCATTGTATCATGTAGATTAAGAAATTGCCCATCATGTGTTCTCTAAATTTTTACATGCTTTATGTGCACATCATAGGTTTCAAGACATTTATCCCAGACTTTCAGCTAATTCTTTTATGCTTTCAGGGGACTGGCAATAATAGCGGGCTTTTTTGTTTTTATTGATTTTGTTGCCCTTGGCTGGCTTCCCAGTCTTACATAAAAAAGATAGATATCTTACTCTTACACGGTTGCCATATGCATGTTCTATTTTGCTTATAGTGTCAGGATGTTCAAGGGTGATATAGAATAATTTGGATCTTGGTGATTATCTTAGCCAGATTGGTGAGGTGTTAGAGTTAAGTTTCCCTGAATGTGTTGACAGAATTTTGATCTCCTGTGAAAGCCTCCCATAGAGAGTTTATCCTTCTTTCAGGTGAATTTTTTTTATTGTTTCCATGATGTTTCATAGGCATGGTATTGTGTGTCTAAATAGACTCTGAAAGTAAACACCAGTGATCTGTCTTGTGTTGTTTATATCATTGTTTTATCACAGCAGATGAGTGTTGTATTGAGAACATTTCTGTACCTTTCATTGGTAAATAAGTCTTAGCATTCTTTTATTTTGTATAGAAGGGATCTTAGCTCTTACTACCTTCACTTTCTCTACAGTCCGAGAGGGTGTTGTCATTCATCCCACCAGATGGAAACTCTCGTCTGCTTTCCTACCACATTGGCCCCCAGTCAGTGGTGGCCATCCCTGTGTACATCCGACACAACATTTCCTTCAGAGACGTGGGTGGTGGCAGGCTGGACATCACTGTGGGTCCCAAGCAGACTATGGGCCGAGTGGTGAGTTGTAGCCAGTGTTGTTTTGCTGTTATTGAATTTACCAGTACATAATCTCAAGATGTGACGGATTTCGAAGGAAGTAGATTTAGAGGAAGATGGATATTTAGTTGATATTGATAGATTTAGTGTCTGAGCAGTGATAAGAGGCAAAGCTTAAAGAAAAAGACTACAGGAACAAGGTAGTTTGCATGTTAACTGGGATATGCAAATAGGTTTCCAGTGGATGAAAAGCTTTTATCAGTAAGCCAGTAAGCTGGATCCAATAGATTAATGATTGTATTATTTCTGAATAGGTGTGTAGTGTGTATTTGAATGTAGACAGATGAACTTGGATTGTATTTCAGGTGGAGGGTGTTGTGTTGGAGATACCTATGCCAAAGTGTGTTCTCAATTGTAACCTGACTGTGACACAAGGGAAGTACACCTTTGACCCAGTGTCCAAGCTGCTCAACTGGAACATTGGCCGCATTGACCCCACCAAGCTGCCAAACATGCGCGGCAATGTGAGTGGAGCGTGCTTCTTGCTTCTTTTGCTGCCTCATAATGGATGTGATTTTCCCTTACATAAAGATAAATGTATACTGAAATTTTAAAGTTTTGTGTGTTTTGTAATTTTGTTACAAGGATTTCTGTGTTCATTTTCAGATCAGTGTACAAAGTGGATCTCCTCCCCCAGAGAGCAACCCAATAATAAATGTAAGATGCTCAAAATATATAAAGTTAGTCTTGTATCTTTCAATAATTCACCTAATTCACTACTGTTACTTCCATAACTTTCAATTCACTACTATTACCTTCACAACTTTCTTCATCTCAGTTCAGCACATCATAACCTTTTATTAAAGTATTTCCCACGTTTTTCTTTCACAGGTGCAGTTTGTTGTCACACAACGGGCCCTCTCTGGTCTCAAGGTAAACCGTTTGGACATATATGGGGAGAAGTATAACCCATTCAAGGGTGTTAAGTATGTCACCAAGGCTGGTCGCTTCCAAGTGCGGACCTGAGTTCACCAGTGCCTCACCTACCACCAACAGCTTAGTCATTTGTTCTGACATGACTTACTCTCAGGCTTACTGTCATACACAGCCTAACATCAATAGGTGTCCAAGGGCTGAGATCATTATCACCGACATAATTCTTCAGAAAAAATGTGTGGCCAGCAGTGCTATTTATGTCTGTTTCTCTCCACCAGAGGCCAATGGAGCTAAGAGTGTGTATCATGTGTGTATGAATGTATAGTGTTTTATCTGGACCACCTTATATGTTATATATATATTTAGAATTGAATTATGATCTGACTTCTTGGACATGTGCTAATGATAAGCTGGATGCAAAGGCTGCCCAGTAAATGACTTGAGTGTTTGTCTTCAATTTCCAGCACATGATCTGAAGAAATATACTATTTGATCTGTATTTAAATATTCCATGACTATTGTTATGTATACTATTGTTGTATGAGTTACACTTTAATTATGTTTGAGTTTCATATCATTCTAAGAAAACATTCCAAAAGCATATTTTTCAGTATACCTTTATTACAATGCACTGTAAAGCTCCTGACAGTGTTGCATATTTGTTTGGCAGGTAAGATGCCAAAGTCTGGAGTGTGTGCTGTAGCTGTTGTGTGGCCTCAGTGCTCATCTGTCTCATTAGCCCTTGAATCCTTCAGTGCCATGATGTGTTTTCATATATTCTACTTATGAAACTTATGTTGCCATTAAAATAGTGAAAATTGGCCATTAATCTTCAGACATCCATAGAACTTTCCTAATGTTCTAATCATACCCAAAACTTGTGGAAAATATGCATCACAGTACTGAAGGGGTTAAGCATGTGGTGGGTAACATTCCTTAACTCTGGATATTGACCCATTAGACCCAGATTTTCTCAGGTACCCATTTGTTGACCAACCTGAAGGAAGAATAAGTAGATGGGTGAGCTGTGAACTGACTGCCCCAACCTGGATTCAAGCCATGGTGAGAATTGGTGCTATAGATTTATGTGTATATGTATTAAGTATTTTTCATTTTATTTCATTATTATTAAGTTTCAATTGGAACACTGATAAGTTGACAAGTAATTGGAGTGATGACAAGACTGCATACAAGGACAGAGTCCACTTGTAGTCTTATTGTTGCTATTCCTGTGATAGTTTCCCAGGTGTTTCAAGGATGGCATAGGGAAACATCACCAGTTCTGTGACTCATCATCTGTGTAACTCTTAATACAAGTATTCATACTAGCTATATAACTCACAGCTTATATGAAGTTATGCATTCTGAAGCATCTCTGCTTTTTTACTGCTAGCTCTGTACAAGGAGTTTATCTGTGTATGCTTGGAGTGCTCTTTGCATGTATGGGGGGCTTCCACTCAAATTTATTAGATTAAGTGGAATCAAAAGCTTTTCGTCTTATCAATTCCTCTCTTCTGACTGACTGTTTTCAGCCTCTTTCTCATCACCAGAATGATGCAACTCTTGCTATCTTCTATCAGTTTTTCATGCTAAATGCTTTTCTGATCTTATTAACTGCATGCCTCTCCTCCTGCAGCTTCACTGCATAAGGCTTTCTTCTTCTCACCCCTACTCTGTCCAACTTTCCAATTCAATAATTAACGAGTACTCTCAATCTTTCATACCTTTTTCTGATAGACTATGGAACTCCCAACCTGCTTCTATATTTCCAACTTCCTATGACTTAACTTTAGGGAGGTTTGATGACATTTATCCCTTTTGTGGGGCTATCAGACCTGCAAGAGAACTGGCAACTAAGTGGGACTTTTTAATACATACTTTATGTTGCTCTTGGCCAACTTTCCCTTCTTACATGAAAAAGAAATGCACCATCAGCAGAACTTCACAGATGACTGGCAACATAATTTAGCTAAATATTTATGTGGATTGATCTACATATGTCATTGACATCTGGAGAATTTTTGTAGACATTAATTAATTTGATATTCTGTAGACTCATCTTATTCAAACTTGGATATTCCTCCTTCACTGCAACTTGGTCTTTATTTCATCATGCATATTAATCTCTGTTGAACATCATGTGATAGTTCCAAGACATGATAAGACATGAGAGCATATCCTGGTTATATTATTTTTCTCATTATATTTTCTTTTTAACCTCTCTCTCACACTATTCCACGTACTGAGTCTATCCTCACATTTCACTAGCAGTCACCCATATCCACTTAACATTCTCAATAACTTGGCTTTCTGGCTCTCAATGATGCTATATTTCATTTGATATTGTTGTGAACAGAGGAGCCCAAGGAAAAAGAGTAAAGGCATAACCAGAAGGATTATAGATTAGGTCAAGGATAGGTGAATGTCCAAGACAGTCAGGAATATGAACAGGGTGTGTACCAGTTGGACTAACTCCTGGAGAGCAAAGTCTCTGAAATTGGAAATCTTCACAAAAGGGAAGAATAAGGATGTGCTTCACTTGAAAAGTTATGTAATCAAAGAAATTTTTATAGTTAGAGAAGTTGATAAGATGTATACAGCATAGATAGATTTAATCCGAGTGGTTCTTGTTAACTAGATACAGTGGTTGATTCAAACACCCTTTGACTTGAACAATTCCCAATCCGAACACATTTGGCAAACAAATTTTGATCTCCAATCCAAACGCGGCCTCTCATTTGAACACAAACACGTGGTGGCCGACGCTGCCTTTCCGCCAGTCGGCCGTCTTGCTTGCACGTCTTCGCCGTGAACACCTCTCTCTATTGTGACTCGGGAACAGCTTTCAAGGCACTCCGGCCCCTAGTTGCCTTGGTTACTCCAGCCCCCAACCCTGGTCACTTTCTACCTACCACCGCAGTCAATGACGCCTTCTACTCTGGCCACTGGGAAACTTATTTACTAATGAAGATATATTTACCACTTTAAACAACCAACGAAGAATAAATTGTTAAATATCATTGTCATTTACGCAAACCACGATATAATAATTTGCATTTTTATACAATAATTTATACTTTTCTTGAAATAATTCCTGTTAGAAATGATGCTGTGAGAATATATTCTACTTGATGAGAGAGAGAGAGGAGGGGGAGAAGGGAGAGAGGATGGCAAGTGGCTGGAGGAGGGAGGGAGTGGGGGAGGGCGGTCTACTCGGTCTGTTTGCGTATCAAAAGGGAGAGGATAAGGACAGAGGGAGGGGGAAGGGGGTATACAATGCAATGTGTTCCTGTATTTAGTGCATGGGAGGGAGGCGGGGACCCGGGGGGAGTCTTGTCTAGTCTTCATTGGAACTCGGGAGTTTCACACCTAAGTAAATAAGTATTTTGTTATGCCCGTTTGGCTTTTTTTTCCTTTACGCATTTCTTGTCTGTGTTTACTTTATACTCTCAAAATGTTAAAGATATTTATGGTTCATGATGAGATGAGGGGAAAACAAGGTGCCAAAATGTTAAATCATGTTGCCACTCTGGTGGGTCAGGACCAATTATATTTTTTTCCATTACTTCTTAATAATGGCTATTGCATTTTTAGGTATTTTTGAGGTATTTAGGTATTGCAGCGATGTTAAGGGACCAATTTCTCGCAATAGGTGGGGTTATGTAGTGTTTTTTTTTATTTAAAATAAACTGGAACGGATTAAATGTTTTTACATTAATTTCAAGGGTAAAAATACTTCCTAATTCGAACAGCCAAAAAGAACGAATTAAGTTTGAATCAAGAGGTACCACTGTAGTAAGAAGTTCAGAAGATTCAAGAACATCGAGCTTTGGATTGATGATACTTAGTCCATTCTATTATTTGAAATAGGATAAGAAATGGATAAGATATTCACAGAATATATTTACACATTTGCAGATTCTGTATGAAAATGATAAATAATCACCTAATAATTTGACTTGTACTTCAGAGCAATCACACGAAAAGCTCAAAATTATAATGGGTTTCTTTTTAAAAAGTTAAAAAGTTACAAATTATAAATGCTATACATGATGGGATGGTATGTCTTTATCTTCAAAATCAGTCTGACTCATCACAATTTTGCAATTAAATATCTCGGAAAATGCCTCTAAAAAGTGTGGTTCCACTTCCTGTATGGTCACCTCCCTTCCCAGCTCCTTGGTGACACTCGTGACACCCTTGTCTGGGATGCCACATGGCACAATATGGTCAAACCAATGCAGGTCTGTGTTGCAGTTGAGACCTAACCCATGAGTCGTGACATGGCGACCTTGCAGACCTGTTGACAAAAGTGCAAAATAAATTTCTTACTTGTTTCAAAGTAACAAGTACCGATATAATAAATTAATGAAAACATAACACACACACAGACATATATGATCCAAATGGTTAAGTTTTCCTCCATCATAGAGTAACAGTACTTGGGAGCCTGGACACACACCTAATGCACATATTTTGTTGTCTCCCACCCACACACCAGTGTGAGGAGATGTCTGTGCAGTGATGCCAAGTGCCCTCAGTGTCCGTATCACCGTGCGTTCCAGAGCACACACGTACCTACAAACAATAGCTTTCATGTGAATTCCACTCTCTTATATACATACACAATGCAAAAGTGTAGACAAGACAAGGAACACGACCTTTACAGCGGCACTTTCATACCACCTCTTAGCTTCTCTGGCTCCAACAATGAAATGAGAACATTACTGTATGCTGCCTTTGCTTACCAAGATCATCCTTTACATATATCTGTGAAATATCTATAAAACATTTTTCTCCAGTCAATAGTTTTCATTATTTTAACAATTCATTCAAATTTTTAAAAATTGCTCCACATTTGTACCACTTGATGCCAGGGCTGAAGGATCTGAGGTGGAGGATAGGGTAGGCTGTCAGCTGTCCTGGCCCATGGAAGGTAATGAGGCCACCACGGTTGGTTCGGTAAAAATCTGCTCCAGTCTGTCGCAGTTCTGCTTCTACTTCTGGTGTATAAACATCTTTGCGAAGTCCTGTTGTATACACTAGGAGAATACATTCTACATTAGTGTTAAGATGATAACATAGCAGCTGTGTATCATAAAGAAAATTAAAACACTATGAATCAGAATTTCAAATAACTTGGCAAGGCAATAAAAAAATATTAAGAGATATATTTGGAATTCAAACAAGTATGACGAAAATGGAAAAATCCAAGCATCTCAGCATCACACAGAGTATTAACCATATTGTACTGTCTATACTCAACATGCCTCATCCTCATTTTCTTTAAATGTGAATCCACACTTGGGCATGTCATCTAACTTTTCTGTTGATGACAGGTTAAAAAGTATAGATAGATAGGAAATTAAGGTAATAGGATGGTAGTTTAACAGTCATTCTTTTTAGAAACAGGCTGAATGTAGGCAAACTTACGATAAGAAGGATGATAAATATTGGTAGAAAGAGTTAAAATAGTCTGATTTGGTAAAGTGCCAGCACAGAAGCAAAATTTCAGAGAACAATAGGAGGGACCCCATCAGGTCAATAAACCTTCCAAGGATTTAAGACAGATACAGCATGGAAAATCCTAATGTCAGAAATCACAAAGGTTCTGTTAGTTACAGTTGTAATTTGAAAAGCATCTGCTGAGTACTAGATGTTCTTATATTTAGCTCATCATATATATATATATATATATATATATATATATATATATATATATATATATATATATATATATATATATATATATATATATATATATATTATTTTTTGTTTTTTTTTTTTTTTTTTTTTTTTTTTTTTTTTTTTTTACAAAATAATAAACATGAAAAAAACAGAAGCTCCTAAAATACAGGTTATGTTAATTTCCAATCCCACCCTTAGTGGCAGACAGTCAAGACTGATTTGGACCTGAGACTCTTAGATTGTTGGCCAACAATGCCAGCAGTGAGTCAGTTATGTACACTCTGAGTGTGCCATCCAGGGTTGATCCCCAGCTATTCCCTATCATGTCCATCCTTGAGACAAAAAGTCCAGTGCCTGAGAGCAAGAGGCATTACAGAGGCCTCACATCCACCCTCACCTGGGTCATGCTCCACTAGCAGCAGCCAGTGGCCTGGGTCCCTTCCACACCTCACATTATTCATCACCTGCATTGCCATCCTCTTCTGGAGTTCCCAGGCAGCCAAGTATGGCATGCGTCCCAGTTTGTGCAAATAAATAACCTTACTTCCCATGGTCACAAGGTAGGAAGTATTTAAGATTATTAAATTTTGCACTAATCTGATGACCAAATTTCTTTAGGTTTTGTCAAGTTGAAAATATTTTTCCAAGGCCACTAATTATAATATTTTTCCATCGGAGCTTCACATTGTTCACTTCTGGAAGCGGCCCATGCTATTGACAAAAGGGTCCTGCATCATTTTGAGCTTGCGCCATCCCTGTCTCAGCAAATGCTCCACACGAAGGATTTCAGTCTTTGGAATGGTAGCATTTTTTCTAAACTCATATTGAACATTATCATAGAACCCCGGCTTCTTTTCAGCTGCTCGGAGACACTGCTTGTATAGGCGAAGAACTTCCAGCTGAATCTTACTGTGACGAACCATTTTCACTGGGTGGAGAGAAAGTTTTTTAGTTTTATGTATCTACACATCAAAATCATGAAAATGAGTAATAATCAAAATGTTTAACACAATAATTCTAAAGGAGATCTAGCTTAAGGCTGTCATAGTATCTGAATAATAAGAGAACACAAAACACTTTCACTGACAGCCATGAACTCATTCAAATTAAACAAATTATGAGCCTTACATAAGTTTTAATTATATGTATATCTACACCATTATAACTAATCTAACCCATCTTATGGATGAGAATAAGACGCAATGTATATGGTGGCACTTGTTCATCCAAGATACATTTTTAATTAATCTTGTAAGGAATATCTGCAATACCATCCATAACCTAGTCATTCTCAAGAATCACAAAAGGACAACACAAGTGGTAGAGAATAAACCTTTGCCTACTGATTTCTAGAGGTTAGGTTAATTGAGGCTAGGCAAGAAAGTTTTCATTTTAAGAATATTGCACCTACTTCCTAGATTTCTCTGGAATGTCTTTTGGCTGTAGGTTGTGTTGTATTACACTGCAATTTTACCAGTTAGGATATCATAGTAAGGGATATGTGGAGCACAGACATTAGTTAGTACGGTTAGTGACATAAGATAGGTTAGGATAGCAGAGTAGGGATCATGTGGGGGATGGGGAATATTCAGTGTTTGTCGATTAAGATTTCCCTGAAAGCAGTATTTCCTCTTAGATTTATTTTTTATCACAATATGTGCCTTTCAAGGGATTTTACTGGCTCAAGGACATATTTTGGGTAACTCTTGTCTGAAATCCCAGTGATCTGTAAATCATTACCCATGAACTAAACCTTTACTCTGTGAAGGAAAGACTTCTTCGTGCAGAGCTTATCAAGTATTAGAAAATCCTCCACAGACAATCAACCATCCACCCAGACACACTATTTGTTCTTGCCACAACAGTGGGCACTCGGGGACACTGTAACAAACTCTTTCCCAATATACCACAACCTGGAATCAACACAGATCTTTTGCCCACAACTTTCCTCCCAAAAATGCATCCTTCCTTGGAATTCTTTGTCTGCTAGTCACCCAAATTTTCTGGTATCTTTTAAACAGTTGCTACAGGGTGCTTTGGGAAACCTATTGTTTGAGTATGATGAATACTTATATTTTGTACTCATTCAAATGCTGTATATGGTGTACTATCTAGTCATTACTTATATAAGTCTATTGCAAGTCATTTACAACTTGGTCAAGCACATCATCAGCTCTGAACTCCCCACTATTCGACTGAATTTTTGCTAATTTTTTAGGTACACTTTCATCAAGCATTAAGCACACCAGACAAATCAGCCAGGTGAGGGAAGTGGCTGCCCTGATTCTCGAGGTGTACCAAATTTGCCTGTTTTCGCCTCCCCCTACCCTAAAACACTGCTATCCTACCCGGTCCTCTAACTCGCTCGTCCTGGAGAACCGCTATCAAAAAGATTTGTTACTTTAATTTCATCCTAGGTCGCTAATTTTATATCACTCACACGTAACACATCTTCACATTTGCTGGCCAGTGTTGCGTCATCGCTGCCTCACACTACCACGGGAGGAAACACTATTATACTCCCTTTTCTCCACACCCTCCACCCCATTCATTATCTCACTTATTGAAATTACTACTGTTACACTATACCAAGTGAATTAATGACTCTTACCAACCTAGCTCCCTCCCATTTCGGCATACGCTAGCCTGTGGAGTGTAGCAGTAGCAGAAGCTAGTGATGTAACTATAAACAATGCCATGTTTTGTACGGGGACTCAAATGTTCGTCTTTCTATCCGTCACTGCGTCAGTAGTATTGGGGTAAAGGAGACCATTGCATATCTAATAGTGAAGTGTGAGAGATACAAAGATAAACGAAGCAAGCATGTATTATTAGTAATGGAGAGAGAGAGAGAGAGAGAGAGAGAGAGAGAGAGAGAGAGAGAGAGAGAGAGAGAGAGAGAGAGAGAGAGAGAGAGAGAGTTTTCTCATTAACTGCAATATTTCCTCATGATTATATGATGATTGCGGTTGTGATGGTAGTGTTGGTCGTTGTTTCCAATAGAGGTGGAGATTGGATCATGTCACGAGTTCTGGGGAGGCAATGGTGGCGCAGGAGGAGTGGTGAAGGGATGGGTGTGTATAGGGCATGGAACCTATGACTTGTGTAGAATCCTTGCTATGAACCATTCGTGGAAGAAGGGGGGCGTGGCTGAACCGTTTGGGGTAGAACGCGCACAATGATATTATAAGTATCCTAGAACGGGCATCTGTAATGTATACCGGTTTGGGCAAGGTTAGGTAAGGTTGCAATCTTCTCAGTTTCTGTTCACTATCATTGGAGCTATGTACAGACGGTTCCCTACTTAATGAAGCAGCCTTCCTACCCTGATTTTTACCTAAAGCGATATGTCATCCCAAGGGATTGTAAGAAGTAAATATAATTCATTGGCCAGAACTCATGACGTATATCAAGTCACACCTCCTTTCTCATTTTCAACCCCTCTTCATGTCCGTCTCCCCATCCCCACTCCCTCCTGGTTTCTACATTTCTCATATCCTTCCCTATACCCTCCATCTCTCTCTCTCTCTCTCTCTCTCTCTCTCTCTCTCTCTCTCTCTCTCTCTCTCTCTCTCTCTCTCTCTCTCTCTCTCTCTCTCATCCATTCATGATAGTATACATAACGTAACACACACACACACACACACACACACACACACACACACACACACACACACACACACACACACACAGGAGGCAGTAAACCCCTGGAGAAGCAATAATTATGATGGGGGTGTTGTGAAATCATCATGAAAGCCAGCTGTGGCCTCACTGAACGTTTCCCTTTGTGTCTCTCAGCAAAAAGGGGACAGTTCACAGCCTGCAATATAAAGATTACTCTCTTCATTTACATGAAACTACATGCACCGAGTCACACATACATTCTTCACTCAAAAATTTAAATTGGAAAAAAAAAATGCCCTTGTACCATCCTTGGATCCCCGCCTAGCTGCCTGTTGGGGGCCGACGCCTCAGGGGGCCTTTTTCACAGTTTTTGTTGCTCTTGGCCGTTTTTCCTCCTCCTACATAAACTTCCTTCATGTGTCTATTCCTTTCTTTTCCATTTCTTTCCGTCATTTTACTTATTTTTTTTATCTTCCTTCTATTTTGTATTATTCTAAGCATTCGGCTTCTTCAAGTTTGTTTGTTTTTTCCTTCAATTCTTTTCTATTATGACCTTAAATGTATATGGACTGAAGTTCTTTTCACCCAGAAAAGTCGCTATGATTTTTATATCAGTACACATATGTTTTATCATATTAATTTACAAGTACATACTGTTTATCGTCACTCACTAGAAATGCCAGTCTTGATATCCTTACTTTACAATAACAAACCCTCTCTGATCCCTCCCTCACTCCCTCTTTTCAACTTATACGACATCCGGAGTCCACATCCTGCCCAACATTTACTCCAACTCTGAGGACCAGCCACCAGTGCAGCGGAGACACGACTGTTTCATGGACCTGAGTGCCGCGCCTAGGACTTTTCCTTTCCCCCACACAGCCAGCTTGGACTGAACGAAATCCTCTCTCTGTCTATTCTCTCTCTCTCCTGTGACTCCAAAAGGTAAAGTATAGCGTCTGTGTTTATGATTTTAGTGAAAGAATAAAGAATTGAGTTATTACTAAAAGCTGTAAGAATTGTAGATGAGGAAGAATGAAATGCTCCATAAAAATGTGTTTGTAAGGTCTTGTTGATGAAGAATAGATATAGAATTATGAAAGGACAATTAAGAGAAAGAATGAGGCCATGAAATTTTAAAGAAAGGTTAGAAAATTATCAAATAAAACAATAGTTATATCTATGAGAAACCTAAAAGAAAAAGCATTCTACTCCGATTGGTTAGAAAAAGAAGACAATAAAAAGATGTTCATACTTGGAAGTTAAGAAAATTATCATAACTATTTCACAAGACTTTTACAGCAACACATAATTCTCAAACGTTTCAGTGTACCTCGACTACTTTCAGCATATTCTAGTGATATATATTATGTTTCCCAAAGGTGTTTTAGCGGTATTAGTGAAGATCTAACAAGCAGCGATATACTTTGTGATTTATATCAATAACGCACTGATTGAATGACGAGACGAGAAAAAAAAAACAAAAAAACATCCAACATATTTTACCTCAGACTGCGAACTGAATTTCACTCAATATACAGCGGGTGAGTGAAGGTTGTGTGAAGAAGTGGCAACGCTTTATGAACTTCAATGGCTTCAATGAATCAGGTGTAGCTTGTTTTTCCCCTTAACGCTTCACTTCGATAGCATCAAATTCTACACCAACAATAAGAGGAACACCCATGAGAACTTGGCTAATAATCCTTGTGGCTTTTGAAAAATAGCCCTTAAGAATAACTTAACTTAAGACTAATTAATAATTGTCCCCGCAAGGGTGTGGTTTGATGGTGTCACTGAAGCAACAGCTCGGGAAATTACGTCTTTACAAACAAAGACCCAATGAAATCAATGGCTGACTATTTATTTTACTTTTTTATTATTAGTCATCAGGGAGATATGGGGTATTTTGTGAAGCACCATAACTGTTACATTTTGTGGAAACACTATTGATGTACAACAAAGTAAAGTAAAATAAATAAGATATTAATGAGTATACACCCATTGCAGCGGTACATTTTGCAATGCTTTGTGATAATAAAAAATAACTACCGAGCCTTTTCGTCTTCGTATAAGTCCATCTCTTGTTAAAAAAAAAATTATACATATTGGTAATAATAATAAACCTACCATATTTGCAGCTTCTCAATAAAAATGTACACCGTCTCAATTCTCCCATATCTCTACAGTTTCCTCTCAGAGAAAAAAGACATCTTCACCATAATTTCACAATTCCTTCCTAATGAAAATTTCATCCACTCATTTATGCTTAATTCACACAGATCCAAGGCAGGGCAATGGAGGAGGAACTGCTGTGTGGCGTGTGTCGTGAAAGCTACAAGGCAGGGAAGAGGGAGCCGGTGGTACTGCCCTCATGTGGCCACGCATTCTGCCGGAGCTGTTTGACAAAATTAGAAAAGGACAGTGCTGAATTGATGAGCTGCTTCTCGTGTCCCACCTGCAGAACGCCTCACGAGTACCCACCTGTGAACTCTCTCCCTCCAATATTCGCTCTTCTACACCTGGCAGAGAGCTGCGGGAAGACCCAAAATCAGGTGAGATGTGAAGAGTGGTGACTTAGTGGTGTCATGATTCTCTCTGGGAGCTTAACAAGGATGGTCAAGATAGTGGGGAATGGGAAATGATTTTTCTCTCTCCCAGAAATAATTAATATACTTTCTCTCAGTCTCTGTATCAGTTTTCGGTCATTTTCTGTTTTCTTTAGTTTTTTTTTTTGTGTGTCTGCTTGTGTTTCTTCCTGTGCATTTATTTGTTTGTTTGTCTTTCTTACTATATGAATAAAGAAAACACTAAACAGCTCTAGTATTGAATGCAACATTCTATCAAATTTTGTCTATGATTCTACGTAAATACAATTATGTAACTGTTACGTGCATGACTGAAATTTTGAAGCTATATTTGATTCAGGCAGATGACGAGAGGAAGTGTGAGTCTCATGGATCCCCGGTGGAGTTTTGGTGCTCCGAGTGCCGTGTGGTGTTGTGTGGCCACTGCCTGCTGGAGGGCCACGTGAAGGAGGGCCATGACGTGCAGGCGATGCAGGACTTTGTAAGCAATCAGCGGCGTTACGTGCAGATGACGGGAGCCAGGCTGAAGTGGGAGATGAACCAGAAGCATCGGAAATTACTCAGGGAGATGGCTGGCCTGGTGACTCGCCTGGTCTGCATCGCCCACCACTCTCAAGTCTTACACAACCAAGGAAACAGACTGGCCAGATTACAGGAGGAGGCCACTCAGGCCACCACCATAGAGGGAATGTTGCTGGCCGCCACGCTGATGGGAAGTTTGGAGTCTGAGGTGAGAGCCACGCTGTCAAAGGAAGCCTCCCCAGCAAAACAAATGCTTCTTAGATGTAGATCCTGCACTGAGGCCACCAAATCTTCTCCGACCGCAGGCCCCCGACAAAAATCTGTTTCTGAGTCAGAATTGGAGGAAGGAGATGTGAAAACACACACATGTCAGGAGGACGCCGGGGTGACCAATGTTCCGGCAGCCTTGGGCAGCGAAGAGACCGTGCTGGCGGAGACAAACATCTCCCTCCCTCAAGAAGAAGTTGCATCGGAGAGTGGGTTCAGCGAGGACGGGTACCACTGCCTGTCTGGCGAGGACAGTGAAGGGGAGATACTAGAGGAATTGCCAATGACGTGCAGGGAGTGGACGTGGCCTATGCAGTGCAGGGTGACGGTGTGCGACGGACGGAAGGGCAGGGTGACCTGGGAAAATGGTCGTGTGCACGCCTATGCTCTGGCTAGCGAGGACGCGGCCAACCACATACACTTACAGGTAAAGTTTCTATGTAACACCTGGTTATTATCTTATAAATTACTTGATCCTTCTCTTCTCTTAATCTCAGACACATCTATATTAAAGAAATGCTTAGATTAGTTACTTATCACGCCAATATACTCGTATTCATGCAGTATCCTGTATGAGTATATTGGCAATACGTTCTTCTCCTCTCGTGCTGTCATGTGGCCTTTTGTCTTTCCATAGCTGCCGTTTTTGAGATCTATGAGACTCGACACACAGCCTGAGGTGTTTTTGGACGTGAGCACAGATGACCGTCTTTTGGGCCGCGTGTACATCAAGCTGTGGAGGCACCTACGCCGCGCCCACCTCTTCCTCAATCTCTGCATGGGCACCTACGGGCCTTCTTACCGCGGCAGCAATTTCCACGGGGTCGCCAAGAAGGGTAGCATGGGGGAGACGCTGGCTGGGGGCAGGTACCTCACAGATAACGGAGGCGTCAGCGTGCAGAGTCTTATGGCGGGGCTGGAGTGGGAGGGCCAATATATGCGGGAAAAGATGGCCGGGCTGGTGGTGGCAGCCAGGGCGGGCACTCCGGAACAGGACGCCTTGTTTCATATCTGCACGAGAGATGATCCTGGGCGCAAATTCGCCTGTGCCTTCGGGGAGGTGAGCTCGGGCATGGAGGTGGTGCACGCCGCTGTGGCTCTCCTCCCATCGCGTAGCGTCAAGATAATCGACTGTGGCCTTGTTCTGCCTCGCCTGTCTCGTGCGAGGGGTGGCAGCGACAGTCAGCCTTGAGTGTGTACACTATGTGATGAGCCAGTGGAGAATTAACTCAGCATCTCTTGGTGCAAGCTGAGGATACCTGGGTGGCACATACACAAATCTGCCTTTTTTCACTCCTTTTGTTGGCCGACACTAGTGCTTTCTTATTTTCTTATTACATGAAGTTAAGAGTGCTATCTGATATTGATTTATTTATCGATATACTTAGTATATGAAACACCGGATTCATTAATACGTTTGTAGTTAAAAGTCTGCTTTACCTACATATACTTGTTAACTATACTAACACATCATACTAATTAATTACTACTAACTGCATGCTGTTTTTTTCGTTGCTAACCACGGAGTACCAGAAGTAATTGTTGTAAGTGACAGAGAAAAGGCTGACACTATGGCGCTTGCAAGTGTGCCAACGTTCAAGGTGTGATGACATACCTATGAACGTTACAAAGGCAAGAAAAAGGCTACTAAAAAGGTGAAAGCTAGTGTCAATGGGTGTAAATGAGATCAAGACAGACACGAGGAGTACGTTGTTTGAGGAGCACTATGCTAGGTCATGGTGATGGAGGTGTGTCTGTGGACAAATTGACAACTGTGATAATTATTGTTCTCTTGTATAGACTTTAGTCCCAGTGACAGAAGGGAATGTAGGAAGCACAGTGGGATGAATATGTAGAGTGTGACAGGTGAGGAATGTGACAGAGCAGTGACTGCCAATCAAATGACAATGCATGGAGAGTTTTCAGAATGTTGTGAACTGCATGGATGAAATGGAGCACAAGGTTAATGAAGTAGAAGTCGTTTATTATTATGAAATATATAAAAATATATATATATAATTGTCTGCATAACATCTCCTCTACTTTCCTTATCCTTTTGGCTGCTTGGAGTAGTTCCTTGAGTATAATAAAACAATGAACTGGGCATTCTTACATCATATCGATGAAGAAAATAAAGCTTTCACCAGTAATGGAATGACTTCACCTTGGCCTGGACTTTCTCCACGCCGGGAAATGCCGGATCGTTAACCCTGGGGGCTTTCCTGTCTCCCCTCGCTGAGGGGTCACTGCTGTGGCTTCTAAATCAGGTTCTAAATCAGGTTGTGATTTAGCTGTAATCTTCCCTTTTCAATTTGATTTTTCAGTGAAACAAAAAAAAAAAAAAAAAAAACGTAAGAGACGTACGTGGACAACTACCATTTCCTGAGCCTGGTCACAAGATTAGCACTGTACAGCAGTATGCCCCCCGCCCCCCCTGGTAGTTAGGTAGGTGTGCATTTGCATACAAGGTTACGTAGCAGGTGGTTACATTGCCGTGCTTCACCTTATGGCCGGTGCAACGTGGCAACAAGCTGATATCCCTTCTCCTTAGCCGTATATTTTGACAATGTAGACCATATTTTTCACCAGCAAGAAGGTGGTGTTGGCGGTGCCAGGTGGGCGGCGCAGCGGGACAGAGCAGCAGTGGTGTGGTGGGTGGTGTGCGGGCAGGATGTTCCGTGGCGGGGCAGCTGTGGCGGTGCCCACCACTCCCAGGCCGGTGGGGCGACTCAGCCTCCTCTCCCAGCCGGCAGGAGGATTTCTGCAGCAGACCGCCGGTGGGTAAAATGTGGTTAATTACTCTTCTTCAGAATGCATGAAAATAATCCATTTTCATCTTTACTTTTTAGTGATTCTTTAGATTGTGAAGAACATAATATATTATCATTTTAAAAGGTGCCTTGAATACAGTGTCAATGGATATTATTTGTACTTTCCTTTCAGTTATTTACTTCTTCATCCACTGTTTCATGAAACCGACTGTGGTACAGATTTGACTATCATATTATTTTAGCATGTGACTAGACCTTAGAACAAGTCATTGACAATCAACGATATACTGTAAATGCATGTTTTCTCCATACGTGAAAGTGGATTGAGATTTCCTTCCTTGCTGTCAGTTAAGTCATCATTGAATGACGTGTGTGTGTGTGTGTGTGTGTGTGTGTGTGTGTGTGTGTGTGTGTGTGTGTGTGTGTGTGCAATAGTAGTAGTAGTAGTAGTAGTAGTAGTAGTAGTAGTAGTAGTAGTAGTAGTAGTAGTAGTAGTAGTAGTAGTGTCTATCTAAAGGATCCTGAGTGACAGTCACAATAAGACTCATCCTTCTGTTAGGAGAAATATAATGTATAATCCGTCACGTAGTCACGCCATACTAGTTCTGGCATTTCCCGTCAGCATATAAATCATTTTAAGTATCTAGTTCCTATAAACACTGAGGCCTTCCGGTGAAGCAGCTCGTCTCGCCTGTGTATCCTTTGTCACAACTCTACAGCAGGATCCTTTCGCAGAAACGTGACATTCCCGGGTCGTGGAGTGACAGGCAGAAGGCGAGGCAGCCTGTCACCGCGCGTGCCCGGGAAACTCGTGAACTTACAAGGTCTTTGGTGGCAAAAATAGAGGTGTTGATGGACTTAAATTGTACGTGTGAGGGAAGGAGTTGAGTTTGAGGAATGCGTTTTGGGGCGTTAACTTTTTCATTAGTTTTCGTTTGTCTTCTTGTCAACCTTTTCACATGGTCATTAGGCGATGTAGAATAGCGTCAAGTCTTTGAGATGTACAGGTGGCCTCTTCTTTCGGGTTCTCACGTCAGCAGATCAACCTTTTAAGTACAATGTGCTCTGTCTCCTGCGTCTTCTTCAGTCACATTCATTACAAGCGTGTCTTCTTCCGGTGCATTCCCAGTGCATGGCGTTTCGTGGTAGATAAAATTATTCATATAAAAGCAAAAGAATCATCAAAAGAAAAACATTTACTCCTTTTTCTTGCCTCTTAAGTTCTTGCTTTGTGAGGAAATCTTCATATAAAGCAGTTTATTATTCCATACGCCATTTCTTACTTTACTTGTAGACGTGAAATTCACCTCTCTTCTCGATAGCATAACAGCCACATCATCTTCAGTTTCCTCTTAATCTCAGAGGACAATATCCTCCAATACGTACCCATTATTCTCTTGCATACTCTGGCTGCAGCAAACACTGCACGGTGATATATCTGCATCTTAGTTTTGTAAAGTTAGCCTTCTCATTTACCTCAGTTTCTTAACTAGGACCGTTACCTTTCGTTCTCTAATAAAAAACATTTTGAAAGACGAGAGAGATCATTAGTTTAGTTTAGTGTGTGTGTGTGTGTGTGTGTGTGTGTGTGTGTGTGTGTGTGTGTGTGTGTGTGTGTGTGTGTGTGTGTGTGTGTGTGAACGCATGCTGAGCGACCGTCAATACTGTCAGAAAACATGTTATTATCAAGAAAGAGAATAAATAAAGGGAAAGGTTCCCTGACACATAGTGGCACTCATAAAAGAGGCACACGGGAGGACTTAAGATGAACATTAAACGTGTAGGACGAGAGGCGCGGGCACTGACCAACTGACGTGGCCATATCCAGGGTGGGCTTGACTGCGCTATCCGGTAACATCCAGTCAGTGCTAGGATACTAGACACGAGTTCCCAGTGTTCATTAAACCACCATCTATTTATCAGGAAAGAGGAAATAGAGATATAGTAATAGTGGATGAGTAAATGTCGATAGGTTTTAAGGCCTTATAGCAATCATTACCTTATCAGCTACTTTTAAAGATGGTACATTAAATAAAACTGAAATGATGGGTCAGCACACACTAAACATTGATTTCTCTCCTTGTATCTTTTAACCATTCAAATCGGAGGGACACTTCAGTCACGCGTTGCCTTATCTCTTCTGTACGTGAAGGCAGTCAAACGAGACAACAAAACGAAAGGACATTTGAATGAAAATAGATAAAATAAAAAGATTACCAAGTCTTCATTTCGAAATAGAAGAAAAAGATCGCTGAACCAGAGACTAATTTCACTTCGATGCATCATAGTTTATTCATCTGGCTAAAGGTCTAATTTATAGTTAAAGTCTACCTGTGAACAAATATTAAAGAGGGAGACACAAAAGGAAAATAAAGTGAAGCCAACCAACCTCCACCAGTGGCCATAACCTTGAAGTGATTTATAAATACCACTTGAGTCCCGTATATTTTAGTAGACGATATTACCCAAGTTTATAATATGAAAAAAATATATATATAGAAAGTCTTGCATCACAGTTCACTCTACGGGGAACCAATCAGTAATAACTCGCGTTTTTAGCTAATGAAGACAAACAGTGAGTGGTTTGAAGCAATGGAGTAGCAAAGGAGAAGAGGAGAGGGATGGTGGGCCCTGGCACTGCTCCAAGCTAGGGGAGTACGAGTACGTGGGACACCTTCAGGAGCAGAAAGGCAGGCCGGTCTGGGTCTTACTCTGCCTCGTGCTGTTCCTCATTACATTTAATGGTCATACTGATATGCGTGACGTCCGTGCGCCGCTCCCAGTGGTGGCTAATTTATCAGGGCTCCTCGTGGCCGCCTGTACACACCAGTTAGGGTTCCCAGACGCCGGTGATGATGATCTGTGGTGGTATTTTAAGATTGTTTTTGTGTCACCCTTGCATTCCTGAGACGTTTTCAAGGCAAGTCTTTCATCGTTAACTTTTACTTACGTAGGTAGATGACACACACACACACACACACACACACACACACACACACACACACACACACACACACACAGGAACGCATGGCTTAATATGTAAACGTAGTTGTAGCCCTAAACACCATAGGCAGATATGAAGACTTCACACACACACACACACACACAGGAACGCATGACTTAATATGTAAACGTAGTTGTAGCCCTAAACGCCATAAGCAGATATGAAGACTTCACACACACACACACACACACACACACACACACCATCTCCTCAACCACTACCACTGCAACAACAACAACAACAACAACAACAACAACAACAACAACAACAACAACAACAGATGTCGAACCTTACATAGAAGAGGCGGCGTCCCAAACATGGTCACATTCCGGCACACTTTGTACAAGGGATAATAATATTCCCGTAGCAGCGGCGGGCCAAGCGCCCCTCTCCCCCCACCACAACCACCCCTTACCACCACCACCACCACCACTGCCGCCACCTCCTCCCTCCCATACATCTCACCGCGGTGCAGCTGGCGCCGAGATTCATACTTTTCTCGCTTAAATAAGGCAAAAAAGTTAATCTGTAAGGGACGTGTTGCGTGTCACGAAAGATTTAAGTATAGTGTGAGCTTCTTCTTGGGAACGGTGTGAAACTTGGTGAAATGAACTGAATAAAATGTGTGGAGGAGTGTACCGTATTTACATATGGTTTATAGCGTCTATATGAATACGTACTGGGAACTTTTTATTGAAAGTGTTATGAAATATATGATGAGATATTTATTGTAAGTATATATTAATTGACATGTAGGTGGCTTACAACAAATATCAGTATAGACATTGCAAACTCGTTATTGGAAACATCGTACATGCTGATGACAAAAACAGTATAGATGTGAGGAGTGTGCCTCAGTTAACGTGTAATACGTCACTGACATGATTTAGCCCATAAGGGAGTAAACAAACAATAGTAAACTTTCGATAAGAATAACTAACTATAGTGAACTGAACCGAATCCTCTTAAATGATTCGTCTCTGTCGCACATGTTGTTCTAATCCCCAAAGTGACAGATGGAACCAAACAACACCATGGCGACACAAGGGGGAAAAATAGAAAGAGAGAGAAAAAATGCATGGTTGGAGCAGGAGGTGTGATGGGTGCGGCAAACATGTGGATGAAGTGTGAAGGGAGTGTAAGAAAACATTATCAGCCACGGACGGAAGGAGGAGAGGAATGGAAGAAGAGAAAAGAGAGAGAGAGGGAGGCAGACGTGGCGAGGACAAAAGGCACCTTGACTGTCACTCCGAACGTAAGAAGAAAAAAAAAATGTATGCAACTTGGCAATGATCACTCCCAGGGAAAGATGACCAAGGAGAGAGAGAGAGAGAGAGAGAGAGAGAGAGAGAGAGAGAGAGAGAGAGAGAGAGAGAGAGAGAGAGAGAGAGAGAGAGAGAGAGAGAGAGCTCCCTTCCGGTTATGTATTGCACTTATCGTGAATGAATGAATGAATGAATGAATGAATGTGTGTGTGTGTGTGTGTGTGTGTGTGTGTGTGTGTGTGTGTGTGTGTGTGTGTGTGTGTGTGTGTGTGTGTGTGTGTGTGTCCTTGCCTTTCCCTCGCACCTGTGGCTGACAGAAAAATAGTGGAGGAGAAGGAGGAAGAGGAGAAGGAGAAAGTGATGACAGAGGCGGAAGGGGGTGAGAGGGAAAGAGTGATGGCAGGAAAGGAGGAAGGAGGAGGAGAAGGGAGGTGGTGACTTTCCGTTGGTTGCCTCACTAGGATCGGCATCGGTAATGGTATCAGCAGCCCCGGGTCTAATATAGGGTAGTGAGTCAGACTAACTCAATCCGTGGAGGTGATTCCCGGTGCCTGGGAAGCAGTCAGTGATCGGCGCGGCTGCTCACCAGATGAGACATGTTCGGTGGTGTCTCTGGTTCGTATTTGTGTGTAAAGGTTTTAGTATACCACATACTGAAACGCTTTTGTGCCACACCTCCACTACTTTCCAAAGGTTTCAATTGAAGTTGTATAGGTTTCTGCGGGTGTTTCTATTATTCTACTGGCAGATTAATAAGATTTCAATATCATTAACAGGTGAAACACTCGTGAAATGGTCCTCGTAAGAGAGCGAAGCGTTTCTGAACTCATTTGAAGTGAGTTAAATGGGTAACAGTGCAAGTTAATGTGATTTCCAAGGGACTTCTTTTCATACTTTTAGTGAAACTTTAAGATATGTTTTGGTTGGTGAGATTGTTAATCAGCAATGATCGCTCAATGATTGTCTAGAGCAATAATTCTTTGTTGTTGAATGAGGCTGTTTTGCTTTGAATGATTGCCGATGGAGTCGCTAACAGACCGTTGGCTAAGGATATTCACACGGCTGGGAGTGGATGAATGTGATCGCATCGCAGTCATAAACGAACATTTGACTGAGGAGTGCCAGTGTCACCTTGGCTCTCAAGTTTTCCGATGAACAGGAAGAGATCTCTATGGAGGAAGTTTCGATACATCTCACAGAAAAGTGGAAAAAATCAGCAAAATTGTGGTCTACACGTACGCGGATTGCAATTTTTTTCTCTTTTCTATAACTCCTCTTCATTCCTCAATTCAAACATCAAATGTTTTTTTCCTGCATTTTTCTCCGTACATTTGCAGAGAAAATAAAAATATCTTCCATGTCTTCAACTGGAAGTGTCTTTTTTGCTGCTACATGATTTGGTAAAAGCTATATTCTTGCGTCACTTCCTCTATATACATGTCTGGCTGTCTGGCAGGAAATCTTAGGTGCTCAAAGCAAAATATACATCTTCCATCATCATACAACGGTAATCGTTGAACAATCATCAAAGAATGATAAACGTGATGATCTGCAATATCACCAAGATTTATGAGAATACGGGGATGTGTTTTTTGAGAGTTTTTCCGTGATCGTTCAATTAGGATTCTTCATCGTTATTAAGAAGACAAAGCTAGATGATCTCACTAATAATTTCTGTGGTTTTTCAAAATGTCGTATCATTATCAAGTGCTTTGGTGTTTTACCCTAACATATCTGAATAGACTCCAGTGGGAATTAATTGTATTTGCACGGTTTTAGTGGTGGTTCAACAAGGATTTTGTTTTATCATCAATAACAACATGCCCATGAGGACCCAATTTTTATCTATGCGGTCTTTGAAAATACCCGTAGATCTATATTCCTAAGCGTTTTGGTGTCGACTCCTCTCTCTCTCTCTCTCTCTCTCTCTCTCTCTCTCTCTCTCTCTCTCTCTCTCTCTCTCTCTCTCTCTCGTGTGTGTAATGGAGAGGAGGAAATTGGAGGCAGGAACGGAGGAAATATTTTGTCGCGCACTGCTATATCAACCTCGGCTTGTTTATGTAAGGCTCCACATTCACACAGACCCCTCCACCACCCACCCACTCGATTCCCTTCCACCTCCCGCCCATACCACCCATTCCACCATTCACGCACACCACCCCTCTCCACCCTCCTCGTATTACTCCCCCTCCCACCCTATCCCTCCCTCTCTTTCAATCACATATGTGTCTTTCCCCCCTCTCTCATGCTTCACTCACGCTCATCTCTCCCGTCAGATATTTGTCAGAATTCTGTGTAAAGAGAGAGAGAGAGAGAGAGAGAGAGAGAGAGAGAGAGAGAGAGAGAGAGAGAGAGAGAGAGAGAGAGAGAGAGAGAGAGAGAGAGAGTGTGTGTGTGTGTGTGTGTGTGTGTAGAGAGATATCAAGTTACTCAAAGTTATTTCCTAATGTAAGTGGATGTTGAGAAAGGCAGCTTTGAAGCCCAGACTAGTAATCTCTTTTGGCTTTTGAAAATAGTTTTTACGAGAGATCTAAATAACATACGAGTCTAAGAAAATAGGAAAACTTTGAATAAAACATAAAAAATTCAGGTGACGGTCAGAATAAAGCGTTCAATACTGGGACGCGTTTTTTATATTAATTCTATTTATTATTTGTCAATTTTCAACAGCTTTAGAAACTCATGTGGGGACGAAAATAGTACAGACACTGGCCATTAATCCTCTGACCTCCATTGACCCTTCCTACTGTTAATAAAATTATCCAATCTTCCCCCAAACTCGTGGTAAAAATGTGTCCCAGTACTGAAGAGGTTAAGAAAGTCGTCTTTAGAAAACAGTCCTTACGAGGGAGACCAGCCTTGCTCTTAAGAACGTATGTCTATGCACCATATTCGGCAACACAACTACGCTGCACCTCCACTATTTCATAAGGCTCTACTTAGAAATATACGGTTTTAATGGGGGCTTTTTCACTTCTAGTTACAGATGAACAAGATTTCTACACAGTCTCTATACAGTGTTGAGAATCCAAACAATGACTTTTGTTGCTTTCGAAAAAGGTCTTCCTGAGGAAGCCAAACGTTCCTAATATTGGCCTACTGGTATCTCCCCCCTCCTGCCATGCGTGGGTCGCCAGGTTACTATGTACATGTATAGTATAGTACAGTGTGTGGCGGATAGCTTACCTGGGGCAATTTGTATCTATCTGTACACTCCATCATTCCCTCAGCAATAATGATATGGCTGGCTGCGTGTTTCTCTTCATCCCTCGCCTGACGTGATGATAATGGAAGTCACGGTCAAGATGGAAGGAGTCATTATTTATAGATTGCGTAAGATACGAACAAATTATGGTTTATTTCTCTCCTCGCAGATGGATATGGGGAGGAGTGTTAAAAAGCGTACTAAGGGTTGCATAGATTCGGACAAGTGAGTGGGAGTTCGGTGGTGGTGAAGCAATTAGTAAAACAGATAACTTTATTCCTCTAATGTTTCGACAACTGTCCTCCTCTGATAGGAGAAAATACTCTCTGAGGACAACAGTTCTCGAAATGTTAGAAGGTTAGAGAAACAAAGTTCTCCTATATCCTGTGTTTCATCACCACCGTATTTCCATTTACATGTACCAATAGTTGTAAGCATATAGTATACCGAGAAATACACATTTGATATTATAATTTGTGTATCTCTCTCTCTCTCTCTCTCTCTCTCTCTCTCTCTCTCTCTCTCTCTCTCTCTCTCTCTCTCTCTCTCTCTCTCTCTCTCTCTCTCTCTCAAGTCAGTCGATCTATCTTTATATAACTTTCCCACTTGTGTATTCGTCTCCTTATCTGTTTGCTTATCAGTCATTATTGCTGTTTGGTTATTCTCTCTCTCTCTCTCTCTCTCTCTCTCTCTCTCTCTCTCTCTCTCTCTCTCTCTCTCTCTCTCTCTCTCTCTCTCTCTCTCTCTCTCTAGTAAAGAAATAAATCACCATCGTCATCACCACCATCTTCGTTGCTGTCGTCATCCACTACCACCTTCACAATCATCATCATCTAGTTCAGGTCCATCCCCCACGTGCACAGGATGGGAGGGCTGTGATCCTTCCACCGGAAATAGCGACTAAGAGGGAGATAAGAGAAAAGGTTAATTAAAACAGTCTTCTCAAGCTTTCTTTTTCCCAAGGCCGATTATGAGGCACATTACCACTTCACTTAATTCATGCACTTTTTTTATTTGTCAGGGAGATAAGACGAGGGCGGAAATGTTTTATTAGAGGGATTGCCCGAACGACATACCATTCCCTAAAAGAGGCAGGAATAGTCCAGTCAAAAGAGATAGTCAGTTTAATTATTTATTCGATAGACAGCCAGCGTCACGTCAGCAGCTTCGAGTGGGACAGTGACTCCGAGCCTAAACGTTTAGGGAGGGTTCATTTACATAATATGTGTTTACTAAGGCTCCTCACTGGAGTTTTCAAGCATTGCTTTAATAATTCTAATGAAAAGTCAACAAGGATTCTAATGAGAGAAATGAGTCTAGTGAAAGTACTTTTGGAATATTCATGTGCCCTTTAATGTGTGAGAGAGTCAAGTCCTATTCAGAAACGCTCCACACTTAAACCACCACTATTTCTAAAGATCACAGAAACTACAAGCAGGGTTTCTAAGGGTGTTTCTCCTGTCAATTATGTAGCAACCCTGTTCATTTGTCATTAGAAGCATTAAAACATCCTTTAACACTTGTATCACTTAATCAGGAACTTTTTTTTAAAATAGTGAAGGTGCAGCGGTGAAGTGCTTCTGAACATGGACGTAAGAGTTACATGTAAGGAGAGAAGAAAATGTTCACAATAACAATTGATCTTCCTTATAACACTTAAGACAAAGCGATCAACATTGCATTTATTTCACTGACCTACAGACGACTTACAAACCTAGTTTTGATCATCCACTGTTAAATAAGAAGAGAATAAATACAAATATAAATGTAATAGATAAGCAAATAGATAATATAGTAAAAGTAATACAATTATCTAATGGTATACAGCATATAAAGAAAACTGACGTCGAGTAATTGAAGGGATTGGGAGTACAGTCCCACGTAGACTCAAGTAACATAATCCTCCATACACTCATCTATCTCAACCCACACCACACTTGTTACACGTTTCACACATCACACACACATATATCTGATACGATATATGTGTGTGTGTGAGAGAGAGAGAGAGAGAGAGAGAGAGAGAGAGAGAGAGAGAGAGAGAGAGAGAGCACTGAGTAGGAGGTGTTCCCTCCCAGCAGAATGACAGCTGTGACGCCAACCAGCCCACCACACCAACATGGGCGTCTTGGCGCCGCTGCCGCAATGTTACTGTGCGGCCTTGACACATACTACCACCCACACTCCGCCCAGCCACTGCCGCTGCTACTGCCAATGGAACGTAACATGAGAGTTGAGGCAGCCAGGGGATGCTAAACTGTACTTAGGTTTGATGCTAAACCGTACTTAGGCATGAGGTGGCAGCCTATACCATAATGAAACCAATCCAAACATGCATACCATAAGCAGAGAGAATTTATCAACAACATCTGGAGTCATATCAGCACACATCGCAGAGGGAATGACTTATGTCGATGAATATTTGTGTCGTAGTGTTGGTTACCAATGAGAAATTTACCAATGAGAAACTACCATTCGTACATTTTTTTCTTCTCACTGACTTCTCACTTATCGTAACACTTTATTATTTTCACTCATATGATTCTTTTCCATATCGTTTTTACTTTCAATTACCTCAGCCATTCCACGTATTGTTTTTAGTTTTTTTCTCGTTTTATTTCTTGACATGGTCTTTGCAGGTTTGCTGTGATTTTGTTTGGCCTTTTTGTTTGGCAATTTGGCCTTTCTGATC
>CM035181.1:12122546-12140138 GCA_020233015.1 Callinectes sapidus
AGAGAGAGAGAGAGAGTTCCAACTAATGGCAACTACCCTGGAAAAAGGATGACAGATACCACTTTATTAAGAAATACATGTAGGAATAATGAATGCATCATCAAGTACATAGTCAAGCATACTGCTACTACTACTACTACGTACTATATTTCTCACTCCGGGCGACAGAGAGCGCCCCAGCGTGGCGCCGCGCAGGCCGACTGCCTAATCAACAACCACCACCACAGCCACCGCCACAGACGAGTGAGTACCGAGTGGTCATACTGCTTGAGTGATTCCCCGAAGCCATTCTTCACCTGTGCTAACGTGTGTGTGTGTGTGTGTGTGTGTGTGTTTGCGATGATGATGTGTGCGTCTTATACGGAGTTGCTTTTGTTCGAGCAATAATCAAACGTAACATATTGATATGTGGGGGGAAAAAAACTAGAACTATTTCTCTAAGTAAAGGGCTTATGATAACGGAACTGCTACTACTAAAGATGATGATGATGTTCATAACAATAGCAATGATAATAGAAATAAAGATCATCATCATCATCATCATCATCATCATCATCATCATCATCATCATCATCATAATAATAATAATAATAATAATAATAATAATAATAATAATAATAATAATAATAACAGTAATAATAATGATAATAGCAATAATACTTTACAATAAGATTAACAATAACTCTATTAAGGGTTCATTCTGAATACATCACCAGTTGACTTTCATTGCAACTAAAGAGGAGCCCCACTGCCAGCAAAGGAATAAGTTCCCTATCATTTCCCGCAGCCACTCCTCCAATGCAAGTACCAGCTGTGGATTAATAGATGGCAGTTTGCCCCAAAGGTTCCCTCGAGAAGACATGATGGTTCCTTCCTGTCTTCGCTGTATTCCTTAGCTTGACCACCGCGGTTCGCTTGTTTTATGGGGTCTCTGTGATCGACGGAATACTAACGAGCCGGTGATAGGGACAGTGATGACATCTTCTTCTTCTTCTTCTTCTTCGTCGTCGTCGTCGTCGTCGTCGTCGTCGTCGACGACGACGACGACGACGTCTTTGCCTTTTGCGGCAAGGGATGATGTCATGCTGGCGACAATCTTTCCGTCAAACAAGGGGACAAGTCGCCTCAGGAAGCCACTGCTGGTTCCCCTCTTCTCTGTTCTCCATCTGCCTCTCCTAACCACGCTCTATATTTGTATCGGCGAGAGCGAAGCGTCTGCCAAACCATTGTAGTATTATTTTCTTTTCATTACGGCAGGTGACTCTGGGCACCGGAGGCCAGGTGGCGGGCAGGCAGTGCTGTGACACTCATAAGAGGCAGCGTCACCGCTCGAGCGTGGACGGACGCGGCTAAATATAGGGTTGAGTTATGTAGGTGTTTATGTCGGTGCTTCGGTGCTGCGTGGTTGGCTGCTCCCGTGCTTTGAAGAGGTTCCGATTGTATGTATAAGTCTAATGTCATTAAGCCTCCGAACCTTATTGGAAAACCGTTCTATTTTGTAAGGATAACATTTTGAATGTAAAAATTTGCTGTATCGACCCTTTCCTTTCGCTTTCTTTGGAATTCATCTTGTGATCATTATGATTATTATCTTGCGCTATAGTCATATGATATCCAGGGTGTTGTGGGAAACCAAGCTTGTATGGATGACCAGCGGGGCAGCTCGTGTACACTGAGGAGTGGCAAGACTCTCTGACACCAGGTACAGTCGGCTCCCTACTTGATGAAGCAATTACCTATAATTCTAACAAAAGTGACATCTGTCATTTTTCTTTACCATGGTAGCTGCCATTGGCTAAAGCTAAGCTGATGTGTATCATAGGCCTGCCTTCTTCCCCTTTCCCTACACATCCCCTCTCTGTCCATCCTCCACATCCCCATGCTTATTATACTCTCTCTCTCTCTCTCTCTCTCTCTCTCTCTCTCTCTCTCTCTCTCTCTCTCTCTCTCTCTCACACACACACACACACACACACACACACACACGTGCGCATCAGTTAATTTTGTGGTGTTTTAGTGTTCAGACCACCATTACCACCACACCACCACCACACGCAAAGGGAGGAGAGTATGAGAAATGTAAAAACAAGAATGAGGGGAGGCAGACATGAAGCGTGATTGAGAAAAGAGGTGTGATTTAATATACATCACGAGTTCTGATCAATGATATTTAAATATTAGAATCTCTTGAGTTCAAATATCGCTCCAGACAAAAGTAAGGGTAGGAATAATGGTTCGGCAATAAGGGAGACGTCTGTATACTGCTATATAATGTAATATTTGAATTATTGAGGGGTTGTTAATATTTCGTACATTCGTTGCATTCTATGGTGTTAAAGCAATTCATAAACAACTAAACGATAAATGCAATGGGGCGTTTCTTCTACACGGTAACCTTAAGTGTGGCAACTAAGTGCATGACATCATAAAATATCCACCAATTTTATGGTAGCAAACAAGATTGAGACGTAGGTTTATATATATATTTATGGTGAGGCATTGTTTAGAAGTGTTGTCTGTAATGTGCTGGAAGGCATTGAATTACAGGAAAAGCAAGAATAATAGTGGTTAGCACGTACTACCCCTCTGACCTGCCACACTGATATTATTCTAGTCACAATTATTGCGTTGATTACATATTATGCCACGGCGACGTCACTGCTCAAGTATAGGCTGAGTTGGAACTGATCTTATCATTATGGTTGCATGATCTGGTATTACATGCATTCGTGACAACTTACCACCCTCAGCACTCAGCAGTTCCCCTTGAATATCTCAGTGTGGAAACCTTTGCAATGCAGGTTCTAACGTCACCTCTTGATTTAAACACGATAATATGAGCGCGCGCATTTCACCTTTGTCGGAAATTCGCGTTGATAAGTTTATGCCGGTGAGGGAAGGTGAACGGCCGCCACACACCACATATCAGGAGAGCCACCGCTGTCCCTCATCTTGGCTAGACACTCCTGCTGGTGCGCCACATTAATTAAAAGAGAAAAAAAAATCGTTAGGTAAACCCTTAAAATATCCTGGTAAAATTCATTGCCAAGTAGATTTCAGATCATTCTATTTTCTCTTCTAATTAAAGTTTAATCTACTCTTCATCACGTTTATATGTCATAGTTGGATGTAACGAGTTACCACTATGTATTTGTACTTACCTGCTTCTTTACGAGTACAGGTGTCCTCGAGGTGGGCAAGGCCGCTGCAGGCCAGCTTAAAGTGTCTCCCGTACACATGCCAAGCCTCGCAAGCTCAAGGAGTGACGGAAAGATAATGCCTGACGGCTCTTGAAATCGTCAGCCAACAAATAACTCTCAAATAGCTCGTACATGCTAACAAACTCTACTGTATGTAAAACCAAAATTTGGTGTAAAAATGTATTTTCGTGCCTTTAACTTTATTACTTCCATTACTATTATAGATATGTATTAAAAGTATCTTTAAGTTTTACTACTACTACTGCTGCTGCTGCCGCTGCTGCTGCTGCTGCTGCTGCTACTACTACTACTACTACTACTACTACTACTACTACTACTACTACTACTACTACTACTACTACTACTACTACTACTCTACTACTACTACTACTACTACTACTACTACTACTACTACTACTACTACTACTACTACTACTACGACCAACATCACCGCCACCAACACTTCCATATGCACCACTACTACCAGCACTACCACTATCAGCATCACCACCACCACAATCACTAGCACTACACCAGCACCTTACATTACTCACCCTTCTTCCGACAGATTGCGAGCTGAAGCAGAAATGGAGGGCCGGACTGAGCCACAGAATATCCCGAATCGAAATAGAGGAGTCCCCGAAAACTGAGATCCAGAGCGTCCCTCAGTGGAAGCGAAAGCAGGAGCAGGAGAAGAAAGCAGAGGAGTCTGAGAGAAAGGTAGAGCCGCTATGGAAAAGAATACGAGAGGCCGAGAAGAAACAAGAGTCAGAGAGGAAACAAGAACAGCCAGATAACAACAACATGATGCACGAGAAACAGAATGAAACACAGCCCGAACTGGAACGGAGAAGACCAGAGCCGTTGTGGAAGAAGAAACAGGAACCACAGAAGCTTGAACCCAAAGTAGAACCGGAGAGAAAACCAGATGCGGGGAAACAAGAAGTGACGAGGAACAATGAAATTAAAAACAACGTACATCACCATAGAAAACTGGAACTCCCGAAGACAGAAGAGGTGAAGAAAATAACACCAGTAAGGAAATTAGAACCGCTATGGAAAAGAAAATTTGAACCTGTAAGCAAACCCGAACCGGAGATAAAAGAAATCCCTGCGAAGAAAGTGGAACCGATCTGGAAGAGAAAGATAGAACCACAAGAAAAGAAAGAACTTGGAACAAAACAAGAACCGACAAAAAAACTTGAACCTCAAATCTCCGCTAAGCTAGAACCAACATGGAAGAGAAAAAATGAAGTAGGCGACAAAACCGAACAAAAAAGTAAACCAGAACCAAAACCCCCTGGAAAACTAGAACCAATATGGAAGAGAAAAATTGCAGTAGACGACAAAACAGAACCAAAACCCAAACAAGAACCGATGAAAAAGCCAGAACCACTATGGAAGAGGAAAAAGGAACCGGAGAAGGAACCAGAGCAGAAGACTGAAGCATCAAAAAACCAAGTAAGTGATGAGAAAATCAAAAAAGACCCAAATTCTACCGAAGATATGCCTGAAGAAGACGAAACCGAGGAGATCATATGTCCAATGTGCTCTGAGCTCTACGACGAGGAGGAATACCAGCCCGTCCTTCTACCCCGCTGCGGCCACACCTTCTGCCGAGCCTGCCTCACCTCTATCAAGGGCAAGGGTCACTTCCCCTGCCCCACCTGCCGAAAGCGCCATCTCAAGCCACCCATTGAAGACCTTCCTGTCCACAATGAAGTCCTCAGCAAAGCCAACGCCTACAGAGAGGAGAAGGTGAGCCGGGTGAAAGTTAAGCACTCTGATCATATTGTTGGGGTTGTCAGTTCTTTGCAGTTTATTGTTATTTGTGGTTCTTGTGGTTCTTGCTACTCCTTTTTACTTTGAAATTTAAAAAACTATGGCTAGAAGAGGGGATGTTATTTTCAGAAACTGTTGTCTGGTTCTGTTATCAATCATATATGGTATAATGAGTTTGCTTTTCACATGTAAATATTATCGCTTCTTAACACTTCTTGGTTTGAAGAATGGGATGTTATGCCGAGATAGCATAATTTATCTAGAGAGGCTTAAGTGTTTTTGTTTATTTTTTAAATGATAATGAGCGCCCAAAAAGGTCTGTTTAATATAGGTGTTATAAAAACTAAATAGATATCGAAATCAATAAATAAAAGAAAAAAATCCTTGCTCATAGATGACCAAAATGTTTGTTATTTTATTTCACGGCTTGCCATAATATTATTTTAATAGTATTTTTATTCTTCTCTTTTTAAACAGGTTTTTTTTATTGTAGATAGTAAATTATTTACATTCTACACTACTTTACTCTTCTCTACTCTCGTTAACGCTCTGGAATGGGAAATATATGACAATATCTTCTCCAGCTTATGACAAGTACTTACTGCATTCAGAGACTTGAAAGTACCTGCTTTCATGAACATCTTTCACTATTTCTCAAGTAGAACACCTTTAGTTTACACCCTATCACTTCAGTTTAGCCACTTGGCAACTTCATTAATTTTAGCGTTACTGTTAGATTAATCTACTTTTTGATCAGTACCTACTGTATTTGTTTGAAAAGCTTCTACTTTGTGTAACTTCTGTTTATTTTCAGTTCCTTTCCCTTGCTTTCAGTTCTCCTTCTTCTCTAAAGCTTTGAGTCAGGGAAGCAATGTAAGGGTGAGTGGTGTCTCAGCTTAGCTCAGTCTAGTCAAGGTGTATAGACTTCAGCTGTGTAGTTGCAGACATGTAGCTTAATGAACGTGGCTGGAGAATAGATAGTCCTGGCAGTTTACCGCTATCCTAACATGTGATGGTAAGTGCTCGTCGGAAATCGAGCATAGCTGATTGGGTGAAATAATTAATTAATGATCTAAATACATATTAGAATAGCAATAAACACTTTAACTAAATAATTTATAATTGGAATGAAAGTAATAATTCTTAGATGCGCCGGTTTGCGCTAGAAATGCTGATCACCTTGTTTTAGATATATATACGCTAGCTTTCATCATTGTCGGGGTGAAAAGTCAAGTAACCTGCCACACTTACTCCCTCTATGCTTTACCTTTTCTCTAATCCCAAGTTCTTTGAGAGACATACATAGAAGCTTTCAAGCGTAACGTTGAAGGAAAGAAAAGTTAACATCCAATAGCCAATCATTAATTAATATTCTGAAACATTGTTTAACCTCTGCCTCGATTTCATAGGCTTAGAACTATTTTGTAACACTTGGAATGATTTATAGGTTGTGTCCGATGAGAGAAAACTTAAAGTACAATAGTGAAGTAGCCTGAAACATTGCCATTGACCCTCTCCACAGGCAGGGAGGTGCCAGACTCACCAGAACCTCTTGTTGTACTGGTGCTACGACTGTCAGGAGCCGCTTTGCTCCTCCTGTCGAGTCATGAACGGCCATGAAGTTGTGAGAACGAGAGTGGTGCTGCAGGAAAAGCGGCAGGAAATGAAGGAGAGTGGGAAGGCAATTCTTGACAGTGTGTTGGAGGAGAGGAAGAAGATCATCAACTCAGTGAAGTCTTGCTCGGTACAGCTTCTCCAGGTGGGCAGCAAAGGAGAGGAGAGGCAGATAATGAGGGGATGGATGGGAGGGAGAGAGGGGAGCAGAAAACACATTTATTTGCCTCTTACAGTATCTACCTACCAATTATCGTTTCTAAGGGTTAGGCCAAGCGGATAAGTGTCCCTTCTTTTGAAAACAAATTATCATCTTATTTCTCTAATAAAATCTGTGAATGTATACCTCAATTCCATTCGTAATGCATTGCACTAATCTTGTGTGTGTGTGTGTGTGTGTGTGTGTGTGTGTGTGTGTGTGTGTGTGTGTAAAATCGGCCACCTCACATCTTTAAAGGCGTGCGAGGAGAGCGCCGCAGTGGAAGGCTCCTCTGGAGGCGTGAAGGAGATGCTGAGCGACACCAGGCAGACGGCAGACCTTAGCTTCGTCCTTAGGAGCCTCGAGCGCATGAAGAGCATCTTGGGTGTCTTCAGGAAGGCAAGCAGTGACTCAGAATCTGATGAAGACACGACGCCGAAGCTCAGACGACGAAGGGAGCGACGCCAGACCCAGCAGGATGGTGACGCCGACAAGAACGAAGACGCCAACTCTTCTGACAAGAATACAACTTTGAGCTCTGCCGAGAACAAGAAGCAAGAAAGGGATGTTATTGGGAACACGAAAGTGAACAGCACGAGGCGGATGAGGTGAGGATGTGGCATTTTGAAGAATACAGACTTTTTCGTTATTCTTCATTCTTATCAGTTTATCATGTGTTAGTTTTATTGTTACCTACCTTAAGAAATCTTTCTATGGTAAACTGAATGTATTGCAATCTACTAAAGTAAATTTATCAAGTCTCAGTCATATATTGAAGTAAGAAGAGCTCAATAATTAATTACAAAGAGGTCACAAGGGGGTTTCAAGATACTTCACGGTACATTTTTAAAATTTTACTTCGACTGTCTCTGAAAGGATTTGTTTTCACTTTTTGTTGCCATTTTCTGGAGCTACTATTATATAGAAATAAAGATTAATGAAATAAAACTTTAAGGTCTAATACTGTAGGTGTCTCTTTCTCCAACAGAGTTGGCCACCAGCAGCCAGCGGCGGCAGGAATGCAAGGCCCTGTTCCTCCCGAGGTGATGAGCCAGGGGCCGCTGCTGTCTCTGGCGGACGGGTCACTGTGGCCGCTGACGTGCTGCGTATACACCGAGGATGGCAGAAGAGGGAGGCTGTCTCGGAAAGACGGCAGGTTACACATGAGCGCCCTCTCTGAGGACGAGGAGGAGGCGCACTTCATGATCAAGGTGAGGGAACACACACACACACACACACACACACACACACACACACACACACACCTCACATATGAGAAATGTCTTTATTTCTCTGCATCTCGAGTATCTAAGTATTTTATGAGTAATGACTGTTGCTTCTTTCCAGCTGCCGGTAATCCAGAGCGTCATCCCACACGACAGCCCCGAGGTGTTCCTGGAGGTAGCGGTGGGTGAGCGACAGCTGGGCCGTATATACATCAAGTTGTGGGGACACTTGCGACGCGCCCACAACTTCCTCGCCCTGTGCATGGGTACTCACGGGCCCTCCTACCGCGGCGCTAAATTCGATGAAGTTTTCTCTAGGGGCCTGAAGGGAGAGTGTCTGCACGCTGGGCCTTACCCAACGCCATCCGGAGAGCTGAGTGCCCATCGAGTTATGGACGCGCTGGAGTGGGATGGGGAGTACAAGGGGATTCAGAGGAAGGGATTGGTGGTGGGTGCAGGCAGCGGCAGACCGGACAGGGACGCTTGCTTTGATATCTGTACCATTGAGAATCCAAGCAGGCACTTCGCATGTCCCTTCGGCGAGGTGGTGGAAGGCTGGCCCACCATAACAGCCATCCTGGAACACAGACCAGTGCGTGCAGTAACCATGGTGGATGTGGGCGTGGTGGTGCCTTATAATACCTTGCCTGTCTCATGAGGCTCGCTACACACACACACACACACACACACACACACACACACACACACACACACACACACACACACACACACACACACACACACTTTATACATTTATGGTTTTGCTTCCTATTAAATATATTGGTGTAGGAAAATGTTATATGCTTGCCATACGAAAAATGTTTTCTCTTCTCGATCTTCTGGATTTTTTTCTCTCCTACATTGTGTTTTGTCGATGGTAATTTTTCCAGCATCACGTCATATCACTCTTCATTTCGTGTCTGACATCTTCATTTAATATGGCGAACGAATTTGTCATTTGAAGTGTCTACAGGCAAAAATAGGAATGTGTGTGTGTGTGTGTGTGTGTGTGTGTGTGTGTGTGTGTGTGTGTGTGTGTGTGTGTGTGTGTGTGTGTCCTTAGGATGGTGTACCCCTCGTGTCACTGTCATACCTGCCCACCTTAATCAATTTCTTATTTCTTAGTGACTGTCATTTTGATCTACTGCTGGAAATATGGAAACTCTCCGCTGAGGAATACATTATAACGGAGATTGTGTTCCTGCCTTCTGTATGTTACTAGTGTTATTGAAATCAGAAAATCGCCTCTTGCTGCCAGTTTTCGAGGTAAACTTTAGGAGATGCACCGTTGTATGAGAGATAATTTCTACAGAAACAATGTTATAATTTATCAGTTTATCACTTATAATTACACGACTTGTTGTTGTCACTTATTTGTTTTCATGTTACTTCTATATTACTTCAATATATCACACACTGAAAATATATGTCTTTACTACCAACGCTTCAGTTTCATTGCCTGTCATGGTGCAGATTGCAGCATCATCTGTTTCAGCGATACTTGGTGATATGTTGCATATTTCTCTTCGAGTCCAGCAGTTTATCCTACTCGGAAGAATTCTTCATGACATAGTAGTATATCTCTTCGACAAGCAAGCGACAAGACAACGTCACCTGATCCTTCAAGTCTTTCTCAATCCCAGCCTTGCCAGAATCATTACTTCTTATGATTGTTCCATTCACTATCCCACTAATTCCGTTTTCTCTCTTCAGACCATCGCTGCCATTGATGTGACCATGATCAAAGTGGCAAATGATGCGAGGTGACACTGGTGTTGTCTTACCCACACTACAGAAACCTGACCGTCACCGGTCTCTGCTGGTTCAGTAAGGTTCCTCCCAACAATTGTATTATTCTATATACTGAATTAGGAATTAAAGTTTGAGGTAAATGTTGGGGATTAAGAGCAGATTCGAGGAGGCAGAGGTAGATTAGAAAACTGTTATAATTTCATGATGTGAACAGTATTATTCTCGTAACCGTAATGTAATTTTCTTTGTATATTTCTTCTTATAATTGCAAATCACTCATATTTGCGAGGCCATAGCTCAGAGGAAAGTTGATACTGCTGGCGGTGCATTATTCTGGTTGGTAGCGTCACCGTACACCGCCACTCTCTTTGAATACTCGTATTTCGCCATGTATTCGCAAAACATCGATATTTACGAGGCTGTAGCTCAGAAGAAGGTTGGTAGAGTAGGACTGCCTAGTGGCGCAGGCTACAGCTGTCTGGTGCGTGATGTATGACGCGTACATAATAGTCATGCCGAGCCCCTGAAGCTCTTCCACCAGCCCGAGGTCACTCCGGTGCCACGGTTGCCACACATGGACAGTAAAGTGGCCACCGGATCGATGCCAGTGAGGGGCGATGTCTTCATTGCACGAAACTGGTGCGAGTGATGGCCAGAAGACACACTCAAAAGTACACTTGAGGATATGGTTAAGATCTGCACATTTTCCACCTTCTCAGCCCAACTATTGCATGTTTTTCACTTTGATACTCCAAACCGCGCATCAATTCATGACGTGTGTGGCTCAAAGTGGCCTTCAGAATGGCGCATACATAATACAAGTGTTGCAAAAACTAACATTGTGACGTTCATTGGCAGTATAACGAACCGACATGTCAAGTTTGTGACAGGATGTAGGCCTTTATTCAAGCATACATTATACTTATGCGACAATCTCGTCAGACAATCGTTACAGTAAACAACCCTGCTAAAAACCTTACTGACTGGTGGATCGAGTCAGTATGGACAAGCAGGAGTCAGTCTACATTGGTGGAAGGAAAGTGATATGTGTTCGACATTCCAGAATACATTGGTAGATTACAGTTTGTTATTCCATGATGACTCACCCTAACTCTTTTACAAATAAATGATCTTTCCCTATTAACAGCTTTCTTAGGCATTTATTTCCGTAGGTACTTTAGTCTCTCAAAACGTTTTCTGGCCAAGGGAAGCCAAAATTAGTTTTTTATGTTGTTGGTAACGGGAACCGTCAATATGTGCTACTGTAAACACACGTGTCCGCGCCAGCTCAGGCTAAGCATTAAGTGTCCACATCATCTATTCCCAAGGCTACGTGACTTTGTTGTTCACCTGTTGAACGCTAATGGCAATGATAGGTTTTTTTTTTTACACAAATAACTACGCTACAAGAATCTAAATATTTAACAATTTTGGTGTTCGTGACCTGTCAAAATATTGTGATCTAGATTTTCATACGAAGTTTTTTTTTTTCATTTAATCTCCTTGGAGTAACCATTCACTCCTAAAGTTTATATTGAATAACTGTATTCTAAAATATTTGAGATACTGAATCACTGCTGTCAGTAGGATTTCAAAATTGTGCTTTAAACCTTAACTTTTTTCTTATAAACTGAATTTGAATAACTTTTACTCATAAACTTCAAATGAGGAATTTCATACAAAAAAGGCAGAAATATTTAGTCATTTTACAGACAGTGGTGTTCCAGAATTGTGTTCTTAAATTTCCTAGATCTTATTAACATAAGGAACTAAGAAAAAGGGCCATGGCAATCATAGAGTGCTGAGCTTAAAGTTATGTTTGACCTTAATAGAACGTCGAGCTTAGAAAGTAAGGTACGCTTAGGGTTCAGTTTTTTCAATAGTTGAACAAGCATTGTTACAGCCTGCTGACTTGCTTCATCCTTCGTGGTCACTGCGACAAAATAACCACCCAGTTATTGGCACCCATTTCCTCTTAGTATTGTTGTTTAACTTGCCAATCACCTGTTCTACAGTGAGTTGAATATGGCATTGATAGGCAAAATTCTTAGTCACCAAAACGGACATCAAAATTATACAGCAAACTAAATCGTGCCTAATTTAGCTTGGTTATCATTGTAAATGTCTCATTTCTTATATCGAAGCATATACTTAATATCAATAGTTCAAATTATAGTGGCAGTGTACAAATCTACGAGTAGAATAATTATTGAGTTATCGAATTCTCAAAATACTTTTTTTATTGAAATATTTTTGTTGAGACTTTCTTCGCGTGTCACGGTATAATTTCCATTCCATTAGTTCTACTCAGGGAGATGGAATCAAATTGAAGGGTGACAGCGACTAACAACTCACCTAACGTACTGTTCATAATAAACCTTTCAAAATATCCGAGACATTTTCTACACACGAAAAAGTTATTAAAAAAAAAAAAAAGGCAGCACACCTTGCCTGTGTTAGCCTTGATCTTTTATTTACATGTTTCCAGCCATGCACACAATCATGTGTACATCCTGAAACATGACAACTTTACAACATTACTTCATTGTTTTTAGAGTCAATGTGTGTTTTTGGCTTGGAGAGGAAAGGGGAACTGATTTACACACAAAAATTTATCAACAGGTCTTGATATATTCCTTTTTTTTCTATTCATCCATGCACTTAATTATACACACTAAAAGCTTACTTTCAGAGAAACTACCTTCACTTAGCACTTAAAAGAGAGAACATGATTTACACCGGAAAAATAATAGCCTTCATGTGTTTTCTTTTTATTTCTTGTTCTTATTTATGCACATAATCATATACATTGAAAACTGACAAGACCGCAATCCTACTTCGTCGTTTTCATGCTCACGAATTCCATTTAGTGCGATAAAGAGAGAGAGAGAGAGAGAGAGAGAGAGAGAGAGAGAGAGAGAGAGAGAGAGAGAGAGAGAGAGAGAGAGAGAGAGAGAGAGAGAGAGAGAGAGAGAGAGAGAGAGAGAGAGAGAGACTTTTTTCTTTTTACAAATGAGAAACTATGGACACTTCTTGACTGACTGTTTTCGTTGTCATCAGTTTTTTTTTTGTTCTCACTCATGCACATGATTACATACAACCTGTTTCTTCGTTTTCAGAGTCACTAAGTATGTCAAGTGAGACGAAATAGCGAAACTGGTATAGGGTTACTTTGTACGAAGTATGACGGATAAATATGAGTACATGAATGAGCGTGGTTGGGCGTGAGGGAGCGTGTTTTTTCTCCGTTATAGTACAGTCAACGAATGGCCTGGCTGGAATACCTGCCCCAGTATTAATGGAGTCCTTTCACCTGCATGATTTAGTGTGTGTGTGTGTGTGTGTGTGGGTGGGTGGGTGTGTGTGTGTGTGTGTGTGTGTGACGGTATCGCACTGGAGAGATAAACTAGCTATAAGAATAAGGAAGGAAGGGTAGAAGGGAAGGAGGAAGGGAGGGAAGGAGGGAAGGAAGGAAGGGAGTGTTGTGGGAGGGACACATGAGGTCGATGGCTATCCCAGCCAGTGTGTTCCATCCCTTTCTTATAACACTAAATGAAGAAAATCAGGCTCCCTTCGCACAAGCCACGCCACACACGCACATGCCATACACACACACACACACACACACACACACACACACACACACACACAAAACACACACACACACACACACACACACACACACACACACACACACACACATTAGTGGCTTCCTAGTGGGTAGCCACACGCACAAAATCACTTCGGTTCGCATCTCGTCGCCTGTTGAACGCCCGAGCCAAGCATTCTGTCCCTGGCGTCTCAGTCCCCTTGCTTACGTTCTGCATAAAGGAATACAATGGAAGAGAAACTACCTGTACACATTTTGGGACTTTCACTGTTAGGTTTAATTAGGTTATACTAGGCTAGACTTAGATTTGGTTTGGGTACGTCTGTTTGTGTGATATTAATATTTACATGACTTACTCATTTTGTTGTTATTTGTATATATGCAATCTTTTCACATTCATTCTTTCTAGTTCTTATATGTAATGAGATTATTTTATTTTATTTTTGTTTAAAGTCATCTTCCTCGTATGTTTATCGTATTTCTTAATTCTTTTCACATTTTATTCTATTCTTTAATGTTATTTCATTATGTTACTTTTAAGTGTTTTTAAATCCTTTTCATGTCATTTTGCTGCAGCTTTTGGTTACCTTCCATTGTAGCCACTGACGTTTTTACCTATTGATTTTATACTGTCACTGAAACATTCAATGGCGACGTCGCTCCTTAACATATAAATTGGGCAATTTTAACTAACTGGCTCCGTAATTGATTAATTGATTTAATAGCAAATAGTGTGATTTGTATTTCACGTATTCTGTAACTGGTTAGGCGTGTTATGCACTGTTCATCTCTGTCGCCTTGATTACTTCTGTTGTATTTGTGCCACATACAATCTTCCTCCGCTCTACATAACAGGAGTCGGCGGTACAAAGCTCTCTTTCCGCCGCAAATGTTCTGAGTTCGACCCTAGCTCGCGATAGTTTACAGCGAGAGACGCAACTCACACTTACCATCTTATTGTGGCCCCGTAACTCACTTCTCACATCCATGCTCGAATTTCACAAGTCGTAAATACACGTGGACAAGACGCAAAACCGCTCACTTCCTCCCACGTAACACGCAAGCAACCACATAAATCACTCACAACCAGGGACGCGTCATAACCTCCAAGAGGAGGTGCTGTTTCTATGTGCATTAGGGCACGCACACGTTTCCCGCACTGCGCTGACGCCAAAACTCTTAGCAAAGGAGAATAAACGTTCCTGGGCGGCCGTCCGTTACCTGAGGCCGCGGCAGATCGAACTCTGATCACAGGTAGTTTATTGAGAGAGATCGAGTTAATTACTAGGTGGAGATAAATGACGGTGGGAGGGAGACAGGGAAGGAGGATAAGAAGCAAGAAAAAGGTGGAAAAAAGAGGAGTTATGGGAAGGAAGAGTAAGTGAGGCGTGGCGGGAAGGGAAGGAAGAGGGAGGGAAAGAAGGAAGGTCAGGGTGATGAAGGGTGAAGACTTGGAGGGAAGGGAAGGAAGGACTGGGTGGGGGAGTAAAGAGGAGACTAAGGGGGGATTCTGAGGCAATGAGGCGATGAGGAGGTGGAGGGGCAAGGAAGAGGGGATATGAGGCATTAAGACAGGAAAGGCCGGGGGTGGTTAGGGGGAAGAAGGAAGAAGAGGGGGAGGACGTGGAGTAAAGGAAGAGGGAGGGTGGAGGAAAGGTTGGTGGACAGGTGGAGGGTCAGTGTGTTGGGCAGAGCGTCGCCGAGCACTTCCTTTCCGCCACCACTCTACCACCACCAACACCACCACCTCCACTTCCACCCCCACCACCACAACAACAAGAACAACAAACACTAACAATCACTATTGCATCATTACGCGACCCACACTGCACGCTAACCACCACCACACACTCCAACTACAAGTCACGCTCCCTCACTACCACCACATCATTACCACTCCACCACAACCACGCCTTCGTCTACAGTTTTGTCTTTTCGCCGCTCACGTTTGTCACGTCAAGACTATGCTGCGGCCGCCGACCCAGCCAGAGACTCAGGCCCAGCGAATAGCCACTCCCTGCTGAGGCTCCGTGTGGTCCCAGGCCCAGCAGACAGCCTTCCAAACGCGATTTCTGACCGACATGAAGACAGGCTGGAAAGGAAAGGTGATCAGCAAGACGAAAAACCATGTTCCTCTAAGGTCTTCGGGGAGAGAGAGAGGCGGAGGAGCAAGGGACGCCCTAAGACCAGTGGCTTTGCGTGCGTGTGCCAAGTGCGGCGGGAGAAGCCCTGGGGAGCCTCATCTTTGAGCCTCTCCTATGCGAACACTCGACCCACTACTCGCCTTACTAGTATGTACAGACAGAGTCGTACCGTGAGCTTGGTGTGGGCGTGGGTGTGGGCGTGGTGCGGAGTGCCGGCGGGCGTGCTTGGGGCCGCTGCCATCCCGCCGGGCCTGACCACAGAGGCGCACATCTTCACGGGCCCCACTACCACAACGCCCCCGCCTCCCGCGCCCCCTGAGGACTTTACCGTCACGTATAAGGATGTGTTCGCCTCCTTCGTGCATCTCACCTTCAGCTACAACGCGACATTCAACCTCACTAAAGTAAGTGTTCCACCGCTTCTATTTATCACCGTCAATAAGATTAGTAGTGCCAACATTACTTCCAGAATAACGCGACTGGAATTATGACTTCAGCACGATCAGCTTGAGTGGAGAAGTAAGTCACATTGTGTTATTAGGCGGCATAACTCCATAATTTGGCAGTTGCTCCCGTGGCAGTGCGAGTGAATGGGCGCCAGTGTTCGAATCAGGGCTCGAATCCTACACGCTCTGAGGTTAGGGAAAGTATCTGCTCTATGTAATGGTTCCCAAAGGCGATAGCCAATTCCCATCGTTAATGGATACAACCTGGCCTTCATTCGCCAGAGAAATCCGGACATAAAAGGTTAACCCATTCAGTACTGGGACTCGTTTCTATATGTATGTATTCTTTTTATCATTTGGCGATTTTATACAGCTTCAGGTACTTATGAGAATGTTGAAATAGTTGACACTCTTCCCATTAATCTTTTGACGTCCATATATCCTTGTTAATATTGATAAAATCATCTAATCACTCTCAAAAATAATGGTAAAAATACGTCCCAGTACTGAAAGGGTAAAGAAAACGCAGCAAATGTCTTGTCTTTACGCGGAACTGGTGTAAAGCAGATTTCGGGAACGTCAAGGATTTCACAATGCAAGATTTAACCCAATAAGAGTTAATTCTTTCTTACTTTCCGCTCGTAAATTCGTGAACTGTCTGCTTCTCTGTTTTTTATTAACAGCTTGAACTGTTAAAATAAAAGAGAATCAATTGGTTGGAAACGTTGATTTTCTTCCATTTTGAACTTTTTAAGGCAGTAAAGTATATGATAACCTTGATCAGACTCCTTTACACGTAAAAAATTCAAGACACCCACACGCTCACCCACACGCTCTCTCTCACACACACACACACACACACACACACACACACACACACTGCGTACTGTAATGGTTAGCACGCTCGGATCACAACTGAGAGGGCCCGGGTTGGAATCCCGGGCGCGGCGAGGCAAATGGGCAAGCCTCTTAATGTGTATCTAGCCCTTGTTCACCTAGCAGCAAGTAGGTACGGGATGTAAGTCGAGGAGTTGTGGCCTCGCTGTCTCGGTGTGTGGTGTGTGATGTGGTCTCAGCCCTACCCGAAGATCGGTGAGTTCTGAGCTCGCTCCGTAGGATAAAGACTGGCTGGGTAACCAGCAGGCGACCGCGACAGTGAATCACACACACACACACACACACACATACACACACAGGATTCCCGCGAACAAAGCAGTGGCTCCCGTGATTTATCATTCTGACCCACACACTCGAAGCGCTGTTCCTCAATCCATCCAGGCCTTCAAACATGCATAAGGAGCGTAACATTTTTTTTTATTTCTTTCTCTCCTTTATGAAACATACAAGCAGCAGATCAGGTTTATGGTTCACTAGAGATCGACCACATCTGCCTTAGAGTAGAGGAAGAAGCGAACACACACACACACACACACACACACACACACACACACACACACACACACACACACATTCGCAGCGGTAATGATAATAGGAACAGTAGAGTTGGTAGGTGTTCTTGTTGTCGTCGTTGTCGTTGTTATTGATGTTGTTGATGAAGATGATTAGAAATTATAAGAAAATGATTTAAGAATTCATATGGGTGAGGTCTCTCTCTCTCT
>CM035181.1:12182809-12195524 GCA_020233015.1 Callinectes sapidus
CTCTCTCTCTCTCTCTCTCTCTCTCTCTCTCTCTCTCTCTCTCTCTCTCTCTCTCCTATTCAAAGACCACAAATCATTCAGATTTTCATGGATATTTTGCCCTTAAAGACTATTTTCGAAGGCTACATGATTAAACAGGTTCTCATGATGTTTTCTCCTCCATTAGTAATACGAAATTCTTCATAAATCCTTGTTACATTATCAATAAAACCATGACAATCCCAAACAATTCCCACCGTGCTCAAGGTAGCAAAGACAAGTCATATGAAACGCCTTTAATGTTTGAGAATCTAGACTGGACCGGGCTGGATGTTAATGATTGAGAGGCCTGACGTCACTCGCGTTCCTTCCAGTCAGCTGATCCAGGGCCAGCCTGCCGCGTGTGGCAGTGGCGCCACTTTGACTGGAAGTTGCTTGCTGGGGGGTCAGGCACACTCTAGAAGAGGAACACGTCAAGCTGCACGCGCAATCCATATCATTTCAAGGTGCGTACGCTGAAAATGAACCCGTATTTTTTGTCGTGTAGTCACAGTACGATAGAGAGTGAAGGGTCAGGTAGTGTTGAGTAGAGAGAACGGTGTAGATGTAGTGTAGAGGCCCGTGTTCTGTTCTGTATCAGCAGGGACTCGTGTTTTATTAGTGTGCCGCAGGGAGTGGAAAAAGGTCGGGCGTGGGTGGCTGTTGGTGCACTCCAATAGGCAAAGTGCGAAGGTTAGATTCGGTTTCTGACATACACATTGGCGATAGCATAAAGCGTTTGAGCGTACACATTGACAATAACATAAGAAAACGGAGCTATGGGTCAACTCGTATCTTATCTCCTGTGAAATTTTATACCTTGCCTTACTATCACGTTCTCTTACTCTAGTGAAGTGTGAAAAGGAGAGAGAGCCAGTGCCACCAGACCTCATCAGGGACAGGCATTCTCAGTCTCGCTAAGTTATTCACCTCCCCCTCAACTCTTCCTGGCGCTTGTATGAGCTATTCATTATGTTTGTTGGTCTTGTGTTGTATTTGCCATTAATCAACCGCTGAGTAAATGTATCTCTGAAGTTCGTGTGATTGTTATAAGAAATTAAGGTGAGACAATCAGACTAACTGCTCAATGACTAGTGAGTATCGCATCAGACATTTAAGAGGGTTTCAATTAACTAACTTTAGTAATGATAGTCATGTTGAAACATTTCTATAAATATTTACCTCCTGGAAGGCTTGCACTATACACTACTGAGGTAAGTTTTATTACTCTCAGGGAGTTTTATCTTGGAAGGAAGTAGGATTTAGATAAAAAAAAAAAAAAAAGCTCTGCCATATCTTTTAAACATATGTACCTCACGTTTACAGTACTATCAGTGTCCTTCATTAGGTGTAGTGATTTCATATGTAATTATGTAGAGGATAGGGAAGTTACTTGATATTATTGAAGAGCAGCTCCTGATAATGAATCTACTTAATTTTGTGATGTTTAAATGACTAACTAAACAGTGAAAGGTAATGTTATCATGCATATTACTTGATTGGTCTTTTAGATTTTATTTGTTACTATTGTGTGGTTTTTTTTTTTTAATGGAAAATTGCATTAATTACAAGATGAATTTGTTTCAGTTTGGTGAACTTCAGTGTCTTGATATTGGATTATCATCTCTCGTGGAAAATAATCTTCATTTTAGTCCATAACCTCTCTGTATATGCCACACAGAGTTCCCTAATGGCCACCTAACACTCTCCTACTTATCAAACTGTTGACAGTATTTTAATGTATAATCACACCATCTCATGGGCTTCCTAAACATTAAAACTTGGACATTATTGTTTTGTTTTATTTTATAAATTTGTAAATATGAAAAAATTGTAACTCATCCTCATGCATTCTTTTTGCTTTCAGATTTTGTGCATCCAAATTATCTAAGAACCTGAGGATTGAGTGTTAGCAATGGGGGATCATAGACAAGAGTCACATGGCTGCTGTGGTAACCATGAACCAGGTGAGCACCAGACTTGTTTGAGCTCTTTGGCACACTAGACTGACAGCACTTCATGTTGCCTGTTCAAAGATTTCTTCATAATTTTGTAGCTCTAAAGTATGCACTTGGAAAAGAAATACCGTCTGAGAATGAGAGTATAAATCTAGAGCTTGTATAAAGGATTACTATACCCTTTGGTAAATGTCTGTCTCCTGCAGGATTGAAACCCATGGCATTTCAATTATTAAAATGCCCTCTTTAGTGGTGTTACTTTGCAATGAGCTGAATGAAGGTTTTAATTTTTTTTCTGTGCAACCTATTCCTGTGGTAGGGGGGAGACAGCCTGGCCGCACTCTCCGCGGCCGGGTTGGAAGAAAACTGTCGCCATATTCTCCACGCGCCGTCAAAGGTGACTAGAAAGGCAAAGAGTTAGGGGACTGGGAACTCACTCCTCCATCACCATATCCAGTGATGAAGCAGAGACTGGGAACTCCCTTCTTTTAACCACAGTGATGAAGTGACAGGAATGGGAACACCCTTCTCCCTGTTAACCATAACCAGTGTTGGAGCAAGGGGACTGAGAACATCTTCCTTCCTGTTATCATTCCCAGAGCAAGACAAGACTTGACATCTTGCTTTGGCCACCCTCCTTTTTAGGGGATTTCAACCTAGTGTTTATAAATGATTGCTATGTAACTTTGGTATGTATGTTTCTCCTAATTCTTATTAATGGATGAATTTATTGATTTCTTTATATTACCATGTTAAAGTTGTGTTATCTTTACTCTAATAATCATAGCTGTGTTGCCATAACACTCCACTAAAAACTTTGCCTGTTGTAATTGTTTGAGACAAGAGTGAGACCATTGCTTCTCTTTGTTATTATGATGACATGATCTGTTGTATAAAAAGTTTACTGACTTTGAAATCTTCACTAATGTGCTTTATTTTTCACCTTTTTTCATAAGAAAAGTCATGACTTCTACACTCCCTTTTTTTTTTAGGTTATTGATGAATAGAAGATAGGTACTTTATTCAAAATTATGCCCCAGAGTAAGAAAAGCCACTTCCCTTCCACCTTCTTTTCTTTGCATTACTGAATTTAGAATGTGTAGTTAACTGTATATCATTTCATTCCTTGGACTTATGCATGAGTACGTATTGGTGAACTCAGGCCAATGATCCAAACCAATCTTATCACATGTTACCAAGCCAGCAAGAAGTTGTAGTGCCTGATTTAGAAATTACAATACATCCTGACCAGTGTAACAAAGCCAAGACCAACACATGTGTACATTTACAGCAAACCACCATGTCCACTTCTCTGAGGACACTGATAAACTGGGCAACACAGCCATCATTGTTAAGGAGAAGGAGGAAGGCACCAAGTATGAAGCTCATGTTGGGTTCTTGCAGGTATGGGATATTAAGTTGCTTCAGTATTTGCAAATTGTAAGTGTAAAAAAAAGAGAGGAGAATGTTTTATTGGATTTTTCTTGAGATCGAGAAAGTTTTTATTGAAATTCAGGTTGTGTCAGTATTTGTAAGTATAAAAGAGAGAGAGAGAGAGAGAGAGAGAGAGAGAGAGAGAGAGATGTGTTTATATATATTTTTTTTTCCTTTGTCATTGTTTGCAAAATTAGATCTCAGTGTTTTCTTGAAACTACCATTTAAGTTATCCTATTAGATTAGTGGCATAATGGCATTTTCTCAAGGTCATCACTCACAATATCCAATCATTCTTAGTATTTTTCCTATAAAATTGTGAAATCATAGTATGTTCCAAGTATTTACATTTACATGATATGAGTATCAATACTATTTTTCTAAATCCAATTTTCATAGAATGATATTCTTATTATCCTGAAAGTATCATCCACACATTATTGCCCACAGATTCTGCATTGGTACCATATCACAATCCAGGTTCCTGTGAAGGATGATGCTAAAGGCTACACCATAGGAGAGAATCAAGGTGTGCACTGTCGAGCCGAGAGCTTAAAGGTATCAAAGTATTGTATTTGATATTTCTGCTAGGGATCATGCCAAGTCTGTTCTCCAACTTGAGTTATCTCTGCCAATTTCTATCATCCCACATCTGCTAACTCTGTACAGACACCTTATCTGTCCATGTATGGAATATGCTTCTCTTACTGCTCTTTCAGACAGGGTAGAATCAAAAGTTTTTTTGTTTTACCAATTCTTCTCCTGTAACGGGTTGTCTTCATTCCTTTTCTGATTGCTGCAGTGTTGTATCTCTTGCTATATATATTCTGTGTGATCTGTCAATGCATCACCTTATAGATTGTTATCTAGGGATTCTAGTCACATGAACTATGTGTAGATGAATAGTATGAAATGAACACTAAGATGCCTTCTCTTCCAACAGGTAACAGAGGATGGTGGACTGGAGGTTCTGGTGAACATGTTGGCTCATAAGGAGAAGTTATTGAAGGAGGCAGTCACCCTGATCAAGCCATCTGGCGAGGAGCTGAAACTTATTGTCTTTGCCAGAGTTTTAGGTACTATATGGTTCTAGATTTGTGCCAATAGTATTATTATATGAATACTCTCTCTCTCTCTCTCTCTCTCTCTCTCTCTCTCTCTGTATGTATCTCAAAAATCATGAATCTAGCCTCTGCTGTGGTGGTTCATTGAACATCCAGTTAGCATGTAATACAATGATGAAGCATTACATGGATGCTTTCAATATAATTTAAACTTTGATATGATTTGTCTTACTCAGGCAAGCAGAAGGGCACCCCTATGCTACGGAATGGCATCAAGTCTTACAAGGTGGAGCATGACGAGGAGTCTGAAGCATCAGACTGGCAAGGATTTACATAGATAGCTCATTTTTCAGGTCAGTGAACCACAAAGTATTTGAATATGCTAGTGTTCATTGTTACATTGTAAATGCCATATAAATCTGTAGCAGTTTCATATTGTGCTATCATTGTGAACTGTTTTCTTGGTGGACAGGGAAAGGTGATGGCTGAGTGGTCAACATGTGGAGGTGGTGGATGTGGCATTGTACACAATTCCTATAAATTGTGACAGTGTGTTAAACTGTCATGAAGTTACCTGAATTTATCCACATGTCATCTGGAGCCATCAGTTGCAGCTTTTGTCAAGTGGACCATTAAGGTGTAATGTGGCTTTTCAAGAGGTGCCAATGTAAAGATTCACAGCCTTGACATCACTGGTGGTGGCCAGCCATCAGTGTCTCAAAACAGATCCTAGAGGGGCTCAAAGACTATGTGGTAAAAGAATGATAAGTATATTGGTATAGTCTTCATTTAGCTTTTCCCTGTTAAGGATCACCTCCTTCCACCTTCCTTTCAATATCACATTCAGGTTTCTGATCTGCATGATATCTTGATATCTAACATTCTTAGATATTTTTCTTGAAGTAACATAACATTTCATCTATTTATATCTCTACCAGTATATTGTTTAATACTAAGCCTGAAATATTTATGCCTGCACTTTGATGTCCATTCCCTGCAGTTTTGCAGTGTCTTCAAGTGATTACTAATGTTTTATAGTATTGAGTGGCTGCTGCTCATCTCTTATTACTATATTTACCTAATGTGGGGCTGAAAATATCATCTGCCATTTTATTATATTTATAGTTCTCTTTTTCTCCTCTATCAGATTAAAAAGGGATGGTTATTTTTATTTTACATTGATAAATCAAACTTTGTTGAACATGTACAATTCACATCTCAGTGTGTATGACCCAAGGTTGTGACAGCATTTGATATTGTTTGTGCCCCGTTGCCAGTGTACACAGTGACTGAACAAGTATGTACGTACATGTCTACCCCGATGGTGACTGACGCTAAATAGAATAAGATGCCAAGAAGGGAAAAGAATTAGAATTGAATTATGTTTTTTACATAAAGACTGAAGAAACTTGTTTGTACACAATGCCTCAATCATATATTTTATGTGTCCAACATGTTAATAAGTATATTCTTAGGAATTAATTGCTGTTGTCTTTGAAATGTTGAGTGTAACATACAAACAAGTGCCAATAAGATTGATGAAATATGCCATGAAGTTTGGATTGCTTAGTTTTGGTTAACTGTTGAATCTAGATAAATGTTTAGTTCAGGCTGCACTGGAGCTGTGTAATTCATAAGTAAAAAAATAGATAATAGATTTCTGGAGACTGTATAAGAGTGCATTGACTGGAGTGATTTAACATTAACCTTGATAGTTTAAACATTCTCACACGTTCAGTAACAGATAACAGTTAGAACATTTTGCCATTAGGTTAGCAAAACAATAATAGTCAAAATTCACTGCCAGAAATGTGAATTAATCTTTTCAGTTGTGCCTTCAGAAATTGTAAGTATCATCCTCATAAACACAAATGAAAAGAATAATTTGTCCTTCAGTAAGAGAATACTTGTGGAGAGCCATGATGCAGCAAAGTTAAGGTGCAGAAGTATTTGTTGGTGTGTTAAACACAACATATTATTAGTAATTACATAATTTGATTCCCAATATTATTATCATTAGTCAGTTAAGTGTCTGTGTTGAAGTCAACATTTTAGTTGACAACTTCTGATATTTGTAAATTGTGATTGTGTGTAAGCTGTGTTTCCCATTCTAATGATTGCTCATGTGTGTATATATGTAAACAAACACAAACACACTCAAATGCAAAATAATACATGAAAAAGTAAGATCAATTTGAAATATTGTTTAGTCAATGTAGAAAGAAGATCTATTCCTGTTACCTTATAGCTTGGTGAAAGCACATTTAAAAACACGTCATTAAGGTATGAATTTCAGACAATAATGTGTAAGCTATTAATTCCAATGCATTAGTCAATCAATGTTTTGAAATGAGTGTGTCGTGTCATGAGTGTCCCTGTCCATCACTTTTACCTCACCTTGGATGAATGATGATGTTGCTAGGTTGACACACAGCATTTTACATATTTCTATAAAGATTCAACTTTTTTCTCAACTTGGATTTTGTCACTTAATTATTCATTGATAAAGTGACAACCATAAAGATACACTAACAATCAAAGTAAGGACTTGTATTCTGTACCAAGCCATACACCATCTTTCTCATTCTCTTTGTTGACTATTATTGTCTTTATTCCTGTTCAGCAGTTGGTAGAGATTTACAGGTTTGGCATCTATACTTAAAGGAGTGGTAGCTGATACCAGGCTAAGCTCAGCTGTGGAATCAAAGCAGTTTTATGATGCACTCAGAGCTGTCTATTGTTAACCAATGCCAATATTATGTCACAGTGGTAGGTTACTTAGTGCTTGGAGTGCATTTTATTTTAGGGTTCGTAGCAGGCAGGGACAAACTGACTTTGAACATCTCAAGTTCCTTCCTTCTCATTCATGTCCATAATAACAAAGACCTGAATTCTGAATTAAGCAAGTTATTAGTCTTATTGTTCACTGTGTTTAGTGATGAGTAATAGGTTTTCTTCATGGTGTGCTGATGAGTGTGAAGCAAGTCAGTTATGGTGATATCGATCTTCACATGATAGGTTTGAAAGGTGTCACATAGCAAAGCAAGTGAATTCAGAAATGAAAAAATTCATTCAGGAAGGCAGTGAAGAATTCTCTTTTCACTATCACAGTGGTGGCATTCTTTCATCTTTAATCCACAGCTTACAGCTTTTTTATGAAGTCAGTACAACTGTAATCCAACTCTTACAGCAAGGCAGCTGGAGGGAAGCAATATGGATATCATCGCTATGGCTGCCAAAAGACAGTTTCTCACTGCCTCTCTTATAAGGCATATAAGGTTCTAATTCATATGTTTTGCTATATGGATACCATTCAAGCCCATGATTCAAAATTATCAGTGTGACTTGTCTGCCTTGTACTCATCACTACAAACACCACAAAAAACAATGAAATGCATTTCAGCTAGAGAAAAGGCCAGTTTTACATCACCAAAGACAATGAATACTGACTCTGGAAATTAATTCTGGTCATTGTTGCTGGGGGCACAAGTAAGAAAGGGAGTTATACTTGAGATATCACTACGTCAAATAGACCCAGCTAATTTCTTATGCTTCCTGAAAGGCTTTAAGTGAATTGTACATCTCAAGCACCATGTGCCACCTTGCTGCAAGATTGGTGTTCACTGACAGTAGGTGATGTCATATGTGGCAGTCTTGGGGTGTTGTGTGTCATCATGATGGCTTCCACTTGATATACCTCTTAGCTATTTAAGCATCTCTGAAGCTTGTAGTGACTATTTAATGTTTATAGGATTAATCTCTCAGTTGCTTATCATGGTGGGCTGAGGTGTGGGTTATTTTATAGCATTATGGACCATTTACGGCTAAAATTAATATGGTTTTAAGTACATGTACCTCTTTTTTCGAAATTGTTTTACTTTTTTTTTTTTTATTTACACAAGATCCAAAATTCAAATAATTGTTTAATTTATGATTTTTTCACATACGCTATATTTCATTGAGTTGCCACCAGGTGTCTCATGCGAGTTCCTGTGCAGCACCCAAACTAGTCTCATACACACGTGTGTACAGTACAATATATATATATATATATATATATATATATATATATATATATATATATATAGATATATTGTGTATATATAGAGTATATATATATATATATATATAATATCTATATATATATATATATATATATATATATATATATATTCAAATAGAAATGTACACAATTTATTAGCTCCTAGACAGGGTGAGTTAATCTACTGGGCAATTCTTGATTTAAGTTTTGGATGCCTCCCATGAGTAGTGATACAACACTCCCAGCACTGTTGCCATTACTGAAACATTCTAGAAGTCTGTCATGTGTTTGTTAAGCATTTTCTGCATTTCACAGTAAAGTATCTCTAATGTCAAACTGACATGCTTTCAGCTGCAGCTCCATCTATGGGAAGAGGTTGACTTGGACTCATGGCAGGTTGCTCTCATCTCCCATCATTTTGCATTGATGCTCCTCCAACTCAATGTTTCAATGGTATACTTTTGCTGAATGATGTCAAAGGGTTTCCTTTGAAGATTCACTGAATTCAACACATAATTTAAGTTTACCCTCTGCATTACATAGTTTACAATCCATGATGCAGTCAGAGATGAACACATGCACTTGGTCACCAATCTTCTTGCACAGCTGACAACATGATCAGCAGAATTTTTCATGTTCATTGCTGTTCATTCATCATACTCCCACTCTTTGGCATGCTGTGGAAGAAGACTTGGAACTTCTTGGTGTCACCTTATGCACTACAGATCTGAGTGTGCCACTTAAATTAGTATGTAAAGTTTTCCTAAGTACAGAGGATGTGATGAATAGAAGTAATTGTCTAATAGATTATATAATGGGACTTCACTTAATAGGGCAACTGTAGCACATTGATTAAAAATTATATTAGTCAAATTGAATCACAAGTCAAGAAAAATCAATCTCATATATTTTTTTACATATTTTTGTAATTGCATGTGTGCCATGTGATTTCTCTCCCCACATCCTAGTGAAGTCTTCACTGGTACTTAACATGTACCAGGTAAAGATTTGTGTTGTTCATCCTTGATAAATGTGTTCATAGGAAGTGTTACTTACACACACACACACACACACAGAACTACAGCTACATATAAAGTTAAATAATTTATCTAAGTGTAGATCTAATATGTTCTGTTGTCAAAACTATATTGCTGTATTGTAAAACCTGTTGAATTCTCAACTAAAACATGAAAACTTTAATTCATTCTGATGTTTATTCACATCTTGTTCCCAAATTCATAGATCGTATCACATTTTGCATGGAGCCAAGGTAAAGGAATTTTATTACTATCTGATTGTTTATTAGCTTTGTAAATCTCTCTCTCTCTCTCTCTCTCTCTCTCTCTCTCTCTCTCTCTCTCTCTCTCTCTCTCTCTCTCTCTCTCTCTCCAAGCTGACAGTAATGGTGATTTATGGTTGCTGATATAATGCAATATATACGTTTTTTTTTTTATTATTTATTCATCCACCCATAAGGATTTAATTTGTTTATTGTACCTTATTTCTTTATTCATTTCGTAATAGTGTTTATTTGTTTACTTTGTTACTAAGGTTTTTTCTGAGGAAATTACATTGTTGAAAGGTGCGTTCCTGTTTCCAATAGCGATATAGACCATATGTCCCATCTAGATATAATACAATACTGTACATAACAACAAGAAGTCTATGTTGGGTACAGCCCTTCTTGCATCAATCAGCTTTATTACTGCTGTTACATGAGGTTTCGCTAAGCTCTCCACGGACGTCTCAAGTTTCGCAACGACGGGTGACGGTTGCATGTATGACCGTGGAAATTGTAAAGCTCTTCTTGGACTGTTGCAATACCACACCAATTTTATGCAAGGAGAACAGCAAGAAAGTGTACGTACGAGTCCACACCAGTGTAGTTGCAGTAACTGAATGCATGACATTGCCTAAACACGCACTAAAATTTAATCTCGCTAGTCATGTCTTACTCCTCTCACAAGAATGCAGCTAAGTGAGGCCGGACCTTCCTTTTCTCTCTCCCTTTCCCTTTTTTTTATGTAAGAGAGAAAAGCTGGCCAAGGGCAACATAAAACAACAAAAAAGGCATATACATAAGTGTGAAGCAAGACGACGATGACATAATTAACCCGTTCAAACTCCTGATTTACCGATATTCAGCTGCTCATACCCTAACTTGATGAGGGTGTTAGATAATTCAATATCTCACCCACATTTTCCAACCAAATAATATTGAAGAAATTCAAGAAAACAATGGAGTGGTTGGGTAATAATAGCCGCAGGGAAAGCCAGGGAAACTATCAGCAAAATTATTCACGAAGCCGAGAACCAAGGCAATGTTCAAGGAGACGTTTAAAAGCGGTTAATCTTCACTGAACTGTAATGTGGAGGCTTCTATCACGAGAAATGAATGCAGGACATTGTAATATACAACAATAAGTATAGAGTTGAGTCAGCCAAATTTTTTACTCAACACAGATTAACCATAAGAACTAGTGCAACTCTCTCTCTCTCTCTCTCTCTCTCTCTCTCTCTCTCTCTCTCTCTCTCTCTCTCTCTCTCTCTCTCTCTCTCTCTCTCTCTCTCAGTTGCATTCACGGCCTTGCACGTACAAAGCCTGCGGTAATTTTTACGAGGTAACTAATTTACTTACAAGGAAGACTCACATAGTTTGAACACATCGAGGACACGACAAAAAATAAATAGGTAAAAGGAAAATATTTGTTCTTACCCGGAAGAAGTGTAGCATTGTTCACCTATTGTGAAAATAATGTATTTTAGCTTCCTCATGGCTATGCATCAATAAATGTGCAGGAAAAATAAAGTATGTATATACTACGATCAGCAGCTCCGCAAGCATCAAAGTTCATAGAGGCTCATTGTGTGTGTGTGTGTGTGTGTGTGTACGCGATCGCTTAATTAACATACTAAAATAGGTTTAAGAAAGTTCATCATATTTCAGCTCATAATATAATTTATTCAAGCGTCTCTAAACAAACATTCTTTGCCGAAAAAAGCAAACAGTTGATCGAGAGTTAAATAAGCTTAAAAATTAACAAGTCACAAAATATCAAGGAATGTGGAACTTTCTAGTGGTTGGAGATCTCGCGGCAGATGTTGGAGGTAGGATTGATAGCCGGGCAGCACAGTTGTCTTCTGGGACAATCGCTTGTTTTCCCGCAATATATGGGTAGACCTGCAGGGAAGCGGACCACGGCGAGGTTGAGAGGAGGGGGGCATCTGCCTGGAAAATTAGAGGCGCCTTGTCCTGGGAAAACAATAGGTTTGCTGTTGGAGATGTGGCTTCCTGGAAAACCAGACGCGGGAGACAGGCACAGGTCGGACACTGAATCAATGACCGGGCAGCAGAGTTGTCCCAGAGGGCAGTCTTTGGTTGTAATGCAACGCGAGGGGCTCTGGCCGACTGGGAATAGAGCTGCTGCGAGTCTGAAGTTAGCTGGACACTGGCCGTTCACGAGAGGGTTCTGGCCGTTTGAGTGATGGATGTGGCCATTTACGAGAGGGTTATGGCCGTTTAAGTTATGGATGTGGCTGTTTATGGGCCTGTTAATTGAGACTGGTCTGTTACCAGAGAAACTGCTGCCGGGGAAAGGACCATTACCGCTGCTAGGAAATAGGCACAAGTCTGTGGGGGAAGATAAGGCGGGGCAGCAGAGTTGTCCCAAGGGGCAGTCTTGGGTTGTTACACAGGCTTTAGGACTCTGACCAACGAGGAAGGTCGCAGCGGCCAGGTTAAAGTTTTGAGGACACCGATTGTCTGTAAGAAAAGCAGAAGTTAAGAGTTAGATCAGGCTAAGGAAGTCAGATCAGAGGCTAATATAATCATAATAACAAGCATCACAAATAGACATAACAAGGCATCCCTGAAATCCCTCAACTATTATTCAAATTACACACACACACTCACACTCACCATAAAAGCTCGCCGCCTTGCACACCGTCACCACCACTACCAATATCACCGTAGACAGTGTGCCCTTCATTGTATCACTGAAGACACTGAAGGGGAAAGCAAGACAATAAAACAAATTGCATCATCAAGTCAGGAGAACGAGGTTCAAGTTAAGAGAGAGAGAGAGAGAGAGAGAGAGAGAGAGAGTCGTGGTACGCAGTAATAATCCTTCATTTGCATAATCAAATCAAAAGGTATACATACATACATACACACACACTATATTTTATATATATATATA
>CM035181.1:12203815-12221851 GCA_020233015.1 Callinectes sapidus
TATATATATATATACACATATATATATATCACTCACTGTTACTTGTCAACAACACTTTAAAGATGGCAAAGTCTCTGAGCCGAAACATAGCAATAAGTATATTTTATACAGCTACGCTAATCTTTTCTTCATCTGCAAATTCTAGTCCCCACGGACAAACTTTTTTTTCAGAAACAGTGGCCATAAGAATACGAAACTTCAAAGACTCATATAATGCGTGCGTCGTGCTTCGGAATGGTCAGTGTGATTTGCATCGCCGGCGCCGCCGATACGCTACTTTAAATCCGAGGAACGTTCATTGTCAGGCAAATCAATCTACGCAGAACATACACAATGAGGCGAACATTTGGTACGTGTATGAAGTAAGGTTCCCCCTCCCCTCAGTTCTTTCCAGTTAAGTATTGCAGTTCAAAATTCGTCAAATATCAAATTTACAACCTACACAGAGAAGTAGAACCATGACATATACACAAAACACAATGAAATCTTTAAGACTATCTTATAATCTAATGCAATGAAATTTGGTAGAGCCTAATGGGATCCCCCTTGATCAGGGGGAGCGACACAGATGTCTTAACTGCTTCCAGCAGGGGTTTTTTTTTCTGTTTTTATTTTTCTGATGGTGGCGTCAAGCATTCGCTGTTAATTTGAATTTTTGGGGTGGGGAGAGAATGGCATTCATTGTGAACTTCGAGCCGAATTTCAAACGCATTGTGTGTGGGGGGGGGGGGTCCACTTTTCATGTAAAAAAAAAAAACATTGAATTGTGACGAAATTTGGTAGGAGGTTCTTCTTGATCCGGGCAACACCAGATAATTCTGATAGTATAATGTTTAACACCAGTCTGAGATCATGAGATACAAATGCATAGTGAAAATCTAGCTATAGGCAATTTGTATACATTAATTTTCTAATTGTGATATCTTTAAGCGAATATTATTTTACAAGTACACCAGTGCAGCCTTTAAGTACATACAAAGTATTTCAACAACTACCCACATAGATCACGACTTTTAATTATTTTCTTCTGGGCATTAAGCACAACAATGTTAGAGGCGCAGTATTTTGTTTTAACACGTGGCAGGCAGTACGTACTAGATACACTCATAGTCAACGAAGTCCCGCAACTCGCATCACACAACTTACGGAGAAATGCGAGGTGTTGATGTGTTCTCGTCCCTAAGCTGTGGGTGTTGTGCGGTGAGCTCTTCCCTACCAGAGTTTTTATAACGTAGCCAACAAAATCCCACCGGCACCTCTCTTACATTTGACTCCTCCCCCTCTCACCCCATCTCCCACACCACAACTTCTCCTCCTCCTCCTCCCATGTATCCTCGCATCCTGTACAATTCACAAGGTTAACTTTCTCGCGATTACTTAGCACTTTTGGCACATGAGGAAACGAGTAAGGAGTTCATAAAAAAGTCGGAAGTAGGACATTTAAGCACATGTCGTTGTAATGTAGTATTTGTGGTAGAAGTACTGAACAGGTAGTTATTTGCTGCGCAGTTTGTGCTGTCTTACATTACTGGATTTATCCAGGTAACACACACACACACACACACACACACACACACACGTCTTGGGAAAACCCTAAAGAAGCACCAGCAAGTGTAATTTACGTGTCTCACTCCTTTGTTACTCGTCCACCCCTCGGTTGTCGTTGTACTCTTACAAAAAATTTAACTTACCACACTAGCTTCCGTCTCTGTACTATCAACATGTTCTTGAACTTTCATGTTGCTTTCACCTTGATTAGACAGAGAAATCTTTCATGTTGTAGTAAAAAACAAAGGCAAGCAAGTTTTGTGGAGATGCGAGCCAGCTGTTTCCAGAGGAACTTTGCGTCATTCCTCGTCTTGCCAGCTTGTGGTCTAAACCATAAGAGCATGAAAAAAAAAAAAAACAAGGGAGGCTGTAAGAAGCCATTGTATCTACACACAGTAGTCCCTGTGTAAAAATAAATTGTCTCCACTTAGTTTACTGCAAAATCTCCTATATGCTCCGAGAGAAAGGGGGATAGTGGCGTGTATTGGGAATAAGGTCTAATCTGATAGTTTGCTCAGCACGAGGTTTAGCCGAGTCTTTATGTCATGTATAAACTATTTCATTTAGTCTCTGGGCGACTGATTTCGTGATTTTTTTTTTTTTTTCTTTTTTTTCTTTTTTTTTTTTTTTTTTACTTTTATGTGTGTTATAGTTGTGCACTTTGTAGTTTCGAAATTGGAAGTTTATATAGCTTAAAGGAAAACTGCCATTGTATCATATGTATAATCACGTTCAAGAAAATAATCTAACATATTTACAAATCATCTGTTTCGAACCACTTAAGAGGGCTGGGAATCCCACCCGTCCCTCATCGATAGAGGCCACAGAACAACACTGCGCTTTAACCCCCTTCAGTACTGGGATGCCTTTTTACCACGTTTTGGGGGTGTAATTAGACGATTCTATTGGCGTTAGGAAGGGTTTGTGAATATCAGAAGGTTAATGAATCTTCTTAATCCCTCTACAAGTTTCTAAAGCTGTATTGAATCGCCAAGTAGTAGGCAGAGTTGATAGGAAAACACGTTATGGTACTAAAGGGTTCAATTCGCCAGAAACGGCCCTGCTGCATCTCTTACGTTTCTTGCTAACGAGAGGAGATTATGTTGTACTATTTAAAATTTTGAAATAATTGCCATGGGAAAGTGGATGAAAATTAATGGTGAAAATACGAGTTTCTTAGCAATCTAATGAAAAAAGAGTTGTATATTATATTGCTAGTCTGCATATTTTCTACGATTTTGTATATTGAGGAATACTAAGACATTGTAGCTAATAATCTTCCTCTCCGATCTTACACTTTTTTTTTTTTTTTTTTTTTTTTTTTTTTTTTTTTTAGGAAGAGGTTGAATAGTATAATGAATTAACTTAGTGGTACACAACTATACTTGATTATTCCTGTATTTTATTTTGTTTTCATTTACATTTTCCCTTGCCAATTCCCCCTCATACATAAGAAAGACAAGTATCAGGTTTGTTTTTATTTTATTTATTTGTTATGCTAGAACATCAAACGATAGGTAGAGATCCTGACAGAACAGGCTTAGCTCTGGGTATTTCCAATTAATCAAAAAATACATGACGACACACACACACACACACACACACACACACACACACACACACACACACGGTTGGAATCCCGACAGTTCGAGTCCCGGGCGCGGCGAGGCAAATGGACAAGCCTCTTAATAAATGTGTATCTGTTCACCTAGCAGCAAGTAGGTACGGGAAGTAACTCGAGGAGTTCTGGCCTCGCTGTCCCAGTGTTTAGTGTGTGATGTGGTTTCAGCCCTACCCGAAGATCGGTCTGTGAGCTCTGAGCTCGCTCCGTAAGGAAAAGGCTGGGGGTAACCAGCAGGCGACCGAGACTGAATTACACACACACACACACACACGAGTATCAACAGATAATATGATGGGACAGCTTGGCGAGGTGGGGGAGTGAGTCAAGCAAAAAACCCCTTGGACTGCATGTTCCCCGACCACCTTCACAAGTTACTCCAATGTTAAGGTCAAGACGCTGATGGCTGGTTTTTAGATACATTACTTTCAGGCTACCGAATGAAGAAAAACTGCTTTCGCTTGGTATAAAATAAAATAGAGTACATCGTTAGGATATTTAGTCACTGATAGGGAGGGTGGGGATTAACCATATCTAGTTTACCTTGTATTAGTCCAGTTTCCGTCATTGGTAAAAGGAAGTAAGCAATGGTGTGTGTGTGTGTGTGTGTGTGTGTGTGTGTGTGTGTGTGTCATAGTAACCTGGGGCCGCATAGTGATGGAGCCAATGTATGTGTGTGTGTGTGTGTGTGTGTGTGTTTCTTAATTTGTCATTTCATATGCTTTTTATTATTACTATTATAGGATATGTGTTATATAGTTTCTGTTGGTTATTATTTCGTACTATGAAGGACTCTGTCTTGCAGTTCGGTGAGATGGGAGGTGGTCGCCGGACCAACACTGCACGGGTCACAGCTCCAGCAGGGGGAGGAGGGGAGAAGGAGGAGGGGGGGAGAGAGAGAGAGAGGGAGAGGGACAAGGCAGGGAATGGGGGAGAGGGAGAGGCTGCTACATACGCCTCCATGTTCTGTAGGTGAGTGGGAGGGACGGAGGAGGTGGTAGTGCGTAGCAGGGCAGAACAGATTTGTGCAGGGTGTGGCGTAGCGTGGCAGGGCATGGCAGGGCAGGGAGTGGCGTGACAGGGCAGGGCAGGACGTGCAGTTTTAATGGTGATGCTCTGAAAACTTTGGGCGAACGAACACACGGCCTCACAGTGGCACACAGTCCTGTCTCTGCAGACTGCTCTCTCTGCTGCTCCACTGCTCCTCCCACTTCAAAGACCAACACGGCTGAAATGTCTCCACTAATGTCAATATTGAATAGAAAGCAATCACTATATAGTGAGGTGTGTCGGTCAGGTCACGCTTTCCCGCTCATATGCAATGTGTAGGATGGGGGGGGAGGAGAGGAGGTGGTGACTCCCTCCCTCACCCCACACCTGATACGCCTCATTCCAACTACACCATCATAATAATCAATTGCCAATCAGACTAACACAAACTATGTCCATTTCCCTGCCATTTTGGCGTTCAGATCTAGCGTGGACCATCTGTATTCGCTAGTCTTAGAGAATCCTTGGTGTAACATTTCGCATGATGGAGCTATTTAACACTGCAAATATGTATGGCACTTCAGATCATGATGAAGCAGATGATGTCCTTGCTTACTTCAACTAATACTTTCATTGTCTCACAAAAGGTAGATCAAATTACACTTTATATTAATTTTAATAATTGATTTATTATTTATTATAATTATTATTTTGTATTGTGACGCAAGTCCCTAAGTGGAATTATTTATTGTTTTATTTCATCATTATAGATGTGGTATACTCCACCTGTTACATTTTCGTATTTGGCCGAATATTTAAGAAATTTGGCCGAAACTGGTAAAAGTTTGGCCGATTTGGCCGTGAGATATCCGAGATCTGGCCGTCAACTCCTATCAACCATCTGGCAACCCTGGTCACATATCCGCAAAACTACCCTAGACTGATGCCAGTTAAGGAGTCTGACACCCGACACTATGGGTGCAGCAATACAGCAGGTTGCACTACCGTTGCAGCCTCCCTCCACTCTAGCAAACACTACAGTACCGCTCACACGCTAAGAAATAAGACCTGATTTAGTAAAGTGTTTGTCCCATGATCCTTCCTACTCCTTTCTTGCATACTTTTCACAACCATAAAAGTCTTATCTCTGTGTGTGTGTGTGTGTGTGTGTGTGTGTTTACCTAATTGTATTTACCTACTTGTATATCTATATTTATCCAACATTTCCTTAAATTTCTAAACATTTGCTGCTGTAACAATCTCTTCACTTAATCCATTCCAAACATCCGCAGTTATATGCGGAAAGCTGTATATACTTTTCAATGTCTCTCAAACATTGTCTTCTTCTGATCCTCTTTGAATACCCTCTCATCTTTTCACCATCATCTTCCTTTAGTACCACCAGATCCTGTTTGTCAATCTTGTCAATGCGGTTCACTAATTTTTATACATCGTTATTTGATCTCTTTCTCGTCTGTCTGGCAAGGTAGGCAGTTCCATTTCCTTCAACCTCCCCTCATATGTTAAAGCTTTGAGCTCCGGTACCATCTTTGTGGCTGCCCTCTGTGTGTGTGTGTGTGTGTGTGTATGTGTGTGTTATTCACCTCGGTAGCCTGCTAGTCACCAACCAGCCTTTCCCTACGGAGCGAGCTCAGAGCTCATGTAGACCGATAGTTGGGTAGGGCTGAGACCACATCATACACCACACACCGGGACAGCGAGGCCACAACCCCTCGAGGTACATTCCATACCTACTTGCTGCTAGGTGAACAGGGGCTAGATACACATTAAGAGGCTTGCCCATTTGCCGCGCCGCGCCTGGGACTCGAACCCGGGCCCTCTCGGCAGGATTATGAGAATACTCTTAATCCTGCTCTCGGTTGTGAGCCGAGCGTGCTAACCACTACACTACGTGTGTGTGTGTGTGTGTGTGTGTTAAAAAAAAAACAAGAGAGAGAGAGAGAGAGAGAGAGAGAGAGAGAGAGAGAGAGAGAGAGAGAGAGAGAGAGAGAGAGAGAGAGAGAGAGAGAGAGAAAAGAACAAAAACAAGGATTCAATAGTACATACATCAGTCTTCTCAATGACTCAGAAATACGTATGATAGAAATTAATGTTTCCAAATCAGTCACCCCGACTATGAGCGACCGGTCTGTCATCTATTGGACACTAAACTCACTATAGTCGATTCCTATTTCTTTCCCCTGATAAGGTTGCATATCCTTTATAAAAACCCGTGTTTACGTTAAGCTACACGTGCAGTGTTTGAGGTTTGAAGTAGCATTCCGTGTACAAAGGAGTGTTGTATTTGTTATGGAAATCATAACTAATTGATAGAGTTCAGATTTGGTGACGTAGTGCAACTTTGTTCATTCGAGTGAAAGAACTAGATCTACCAGAGTATTCAAAGCATCAAGAATGTCTAATCAAATTGAGAAAATGTAAGTGCAGTTGTATATGCAGTGTTTGTTGTTTTATCTACATGTTCCTTCCCCACCAGCTCTATGTGAGTACATGTAAGAGATTAAATGGTGGTATTATTTTAAGATGAGACCATAATCCTCTACACATTTAGGGGTATTGTTTTGTATTACCTTTTTTGGCTACTAAGAAATCTACTTAGGTTCTGATTCCAAATTGATTCCTTGTTTTAGACAAAGTTTTTTGTTAAGTGATACTCATAGGTTAGGTTAGGTTTAGGTCAGATTACATTAGGTTAGGTTAGTTTAGGATTGCCTTCTGTTTAACCAACATCTGCATTTTGTATCCTTTTAGGATGCAAAACGGAGGATTTTTGTTCTCTGCCCATGAAGATGAATTGGAGAGTGAGATATTAAGGCAGTGAGAGTAGAGTTTGTGGAGTTTCTTACATTTATATTCTTATACACATACAGTAATTATCTTGCTTTTACAAATGTATGAAAACAACTTGCATTATCTTCTTGCAGCGTCATATATTTTTCTGGTGGGGTGCTGATGCTAACTCACCTGGTTTGCCACCCTTAGCTCCCAAACTAGGAAAAACACTGTGTAGTGGATAAAAGTGGAGAAAGTTCAGGATGGTATTAAGTAATAAAAAATGCATCAATGATTGAATTAGGGGAAAATCCTTAAATTTGTGTTGTTTGCATATACAGCCATTGATATATTCTAATTAAACCAAGCCTATTCTAACACCTGACCTGCTCTAACCTATTGAAAACCACTGATGAATTTCTATCATGTTTTTTTTTTCAAGTTTGCTGATCTCAGGAGAGGGGACTGTGATAAAACTTTAAATGATTATAAATACTATAAATGAATATTATAAATGAATAATTTCCTAAGGAAAGTGTATAAAGTATAGAAAAGTATCTTAAGATAATGTATACTTCCCACTGGTTTGCTAGTTTTCATGCCTATTAGACTGACGGCTTTCTCCACTAATACCATGGAGTGTAATGAAAAGGTCACAAGGACAAAGGGTATGCCAGTCAACCGTGATGTGTTAAGGAGATTATTGTTGCTTTCAATTAAAAGCCATTTATCTTGTATTCCCAGTCTTGTGAGTGGTGATGTTGATGGAAATTTCAACCAGCTGTTCAAACGTGTGGCAAGTGTTAACAGCAAGAGTGGACCTTTCTCAATGCTACTATGTGTTGGAAATTTTTTTGGACAAGACAATTCACAGTGGCTTCCATACAAGAGAGGGGAAGCCAAAGGTAAGAAACTCTTGTGTGTAATTTTTCTGTTTACTCTTTAATTATGCTCATAGAATCACAAAAAAATGGGGAACTGACAACCGTTGCTTGTATGGCCATAGAGAGATGGTCTTGTCTTTTGTAACTAACCAATTTATAAGTTCTGTTACTTTCTTTTCTTTTCTATATAAGAGGGGAGAGCTGACCAAAGACAACTAAAGAGTAAAAAAAGGCCCACTTTGTAACTTATTCATTAAAGAAAAACTATATGGATGCTTTGGAAAAATCAAACTTCATTTTGAGAAATTAATTGGTCAGTGAAATGAGGCATAAAGATGACCATAACTCTCTCTCTCTCTCTCTCTCTCTCTCTCTCTCTCTCTCTCTCTCTCTCTCTCTCTCTTTTCCTAATTGCTTGAAATTGTTAGTTCCAGTTCCAACATTCATCCTTGGGCCCTCCAGACAGAATAATGTTTCGAACTATCCAGATATGAAAGGCTGTGAACTGTGTGAAAATGTCATATATTTGGGTAAGAATATACTGTTGTGCCTTCTTACACTTTTACTCAACTCTGTTGCATTTTAATTTGAATTTATTGATTTTATTATTTGAGTAATGTACATTCTAACAAAGAATTGTGTTGTGTGGAAATGTCTTAGTATTTCAAAATGTTTGATATTTATTTGAGAGCATCTTGGATCATCTATGTAAACTGTTTATTATGTCTAAGAAATTCTATATTGTGTCTTCCCAAAGCAAGTAAGATTTTAACCAGAAAAAAAAGTTTAATTCTGAATACAATGGATATCTACATCCCACAGGTCCAAATGGTATATATCCAAGTAGCAGTGGTCTGAAGATAGTGTACTTGAGTGGAGAGGAAGCAGTTGGTCATGCAAAAAGTGCTTCCACATTCACTTTTGATGATATAGCTTTTCTAGAAACTCTAGCAACTGCAAAACCGGCCATAGATATCCTTCTCACATCTCAGTGGCCAAATGCAGTGTGCAATTATGCCAAAAAACCTGTAAGTGTTATTGTCATTCAAGTGTTAAGAAAGTATTTTGTGCATGTTAACTCATTTACTTTGATTTATGAACAGATTAAAACACATGTTATGTTTTCAGGAAAGCTGTGATCCACAATCATCTGGTTCATCCATGATTTCAAGATTGGCTTTCAAACTTCGACCTCGATATCACTTTTGTGGTACTGAAGGAACTTATTATGAACGTTTGCCATACAGGTAATTTTCCTGAATTACACTTTTTAATACAGACGCTTCCTCTGATTTTCACATTTGTTTTTCAGCTGGACAGTAAGACATCAAGTGGTAATGACTGTAAGAACTTACAGTACATACTTTGAAAGAAGTTGTCAAAAGGTGAAAAACTTCTTAAGGATTTTCATAGATTTAATATAGTATAGTATTATTGTGGATAACTTGAAGAATATTATGGATACAGGAAGGCCTTAATGGTTGCCTGAATTTTTTACCTATCTTGAATAAAGAGTGCATTTTATTGCCTCAGAAATGATAAACAAAAGGTGTCATGCTATAGCATTTGGATGAATGCAAAGAATAAGGGTATTTTTAAAGTCTGTGCATGCTAGTAACTCATCACTGGTAGCACGGAGTTTGATTCTTGTTGTATAATTCATTCTTGTTGATTTTGTGGCATTTAAATTTGTCGACAATACCAGGTAATTTTGTGTTATTCTTTATCTTCATCAATTTCTCACTCATAGTATTTAATAAATTTCCTTGTTATAATGCATATTGCTGTTGTTGTATGCAATATCAGTTGATAATTGTAAGCAAAGATTTATCTAGTTTACTTTGAGTGGCATGCTACATATAACACACCTTGTTTTTATTTCAAGGAACCACAAAGTACTTCTTGAGCCACAGCGGCATGTAACACGCTTCATAGGATTAGCAAAAGTGGGAAATCCTGAGAAGCAGAAATGGTTGTATGCTTTTAACATCACACCAATGTCTAAGTGTGAACCAATAGAGCTAGTCAAACAACCTCCTGATGTGACTGAGTGTCCATTCTCAGACTCCAATATTGCCCACCAACCAAAACAGGTAAAGTGTAATCTGTGAAAAATTATATTGGTATTTTGATTTGCAAGTATAACTCATTCTGTCAAAGAGCTTGTATCTCAAATCATTTTTCCTCATTGAAATTAATAGAATGACATTAATCTGTTCCAACCTCACCCCCACAAGTTATGGTGATACCAGTAGCACAAATGGCAGTTTTCATTTTTAGATATAACTTTTTGTTTGATTACCTGACCAAACAGAGGAGTGGAAAGGAAACAAAGGCAGGCCAGTTTTTCTATGACATGGATGCCAAGGCAGGTGATGAGAGAGGACAGAAAAGAAAGGGAGGAGGAGGTGACGTTGGAGAGAGGAAACGTTTACCTCCAAAACCTACAGGTAATATGAATAATGTTTGTTAATCTGTGTCATTATATCTTATCCTTATTCATACATACTAAATCTCTCCATAGTAACAAAGCCAGTGTCTTGACATTCCATCCTTACTCATCTTTTGTTTCTGTTCCATCTTTCCCATGTACATTGTTCCAATGAAGCTTCCCAATTTACAAATGCTACAAGTATATCCTTTACATCCTCTGTTCCACTTGAAGGTAAATAATATGGCAGAAAGATCATTCTGTTTTGGCTTACAGGACCTTGCTGGTTCTGCTTAGCCAGTCCTGAGGTGGAGAAACATCTTGTAGTAAGTGTTGGAGACCATACATATGTAGCTCTGGCAAAGGGTGGTCTTGTATCTGAACATCTCTTGATCCTGCCCATCACCCACCTCCAGAGCACACCAGACCTAGATGATGACTGCTTGCAAGGTAGCCAATGTTACAATGTTTATATTTTTTCAATTTTCTTGTTAATTGTATATAGTATTACATTCTGTATTATATCCTTGGCCTCTTCTTATCAGACAAAAATGTCAACTCGGGAAATTCTGTGCGATGTGTCTGGACTTTGCAGCTAAAACTGAATCTTGCAACAAGTGTTAAAATTTTCAAGATCACTTCTCTGAATAGTATTCATCAGCTCAGGAGTTTATTAGGATTCCTTTTTGTGTGTATGCCTTTATACTCATCACAGTGCCAGACTGTTCCCAGATCAAACCAAGGTTATCAAGGTAAGTAAAGGCATACACACAAAAAGGAATCCTAATAAACTCCTGAGCTGATGAATACTATCCAGAGAAGTGATCTTGAAAATTTTAACACTTGTTGCAAGATTCAGTTTTAGCTGCAAAGTCCAGACACATCGCACAGAATTTCCCGAGTTGACATTTTTGTCTGATAAGAAGAGGCCAAGGAATGTAATACTATATACAATTAACAAGAAAATTGAAAAAAATATAAACATTGTTACCAATCCAATGTTTGTAAAAGTATTAAATTTCCTTCTTTTGATGGCATACAGCACATCACTTGTGGTCCAGGCCATATCTTTCTGTGATATCTTATAAGGCAGAAAAGTTCATTGAGAAAGTAGAAGTTAATTACCTAAATAGATTTTTCAGATTATTTTTGAGTAAAAAGATTATGAATTCATATGTATCTAGTAATTATTGTCATAAAATGGTGGAGACCAAGTGAAATATCTCAAAGGCATGTTGCTGACTCACTTTCACTCAAACAGAAATAGAGAAGTTTAAGAGAGCACTTAAAGCAATGTTCAAGAAGAAAGGAAAACGCCCTGTTTTCTTTGAGAGAAACTACCGTTCCCAGCATCTCCAGGTTCAGGTTGTACCTGTTTCTGATGAGGCAGCCCTACACCTCATGGAAACATTCACAGTATGTTGATTTCAGACTTCTTGTCTACATGTATCACTACTGATGACACATTTATCAAGACTTTTGCAGTTCACAACACATTAGATAATTTTTTCTGAAATCCCATTTCTATGTTCGTAGCCTTGGTGGTGAGGAACTCAACAACTACATATCTTATATCCACAAACACAATTGTAGCTAATTATATCACATACACACACACACACACCCACACACACACACACACACACACACACACAATGTGGTCTCAGCCCTACCCGAAGATCGGTCTATGAACTCTAAGCTCGCTCCGTAGGGAAAGGCTGGCTGGGTGACCAGCAGGCGACTACGACAATGAATAACACATACACACACACACACACACACACACACACACACACACACACACACACACACACACACACACACACCTAGCTGACCATTTAACATCAGGCTGAGGTATAATTTCCTTCTTCATTTACTCTTTTCAATTAAGAAACCATTTTGAAGTTATCTTATTGATAATGATAATATTTGCATTCTTGTCCTTCTATTCACTGCCTAGCCATAATTATGATTGCAAATGAAGTCATGTATTTCATATTTATCTCTGACTATGTTTTTCAGAACACCGCAGAAAGTAGTTCCATTGAACTAGATGAAATTCCCAAATTGTCCAATTTATCTCAAATTGCTCCACCTGGGACTCCATACTTTTATGCTGAGTTGCCAACAGGTGAAAAACTTTATCACAGAATCAAGAAAAATTTTCCCCTTCAGTTTGGAAGGTGAGTGTTTTGAAATTTAGTAATAAGAATATTCATGTAAAGATTTTTATGTAATTTTAGATTATAACAAGTATTATGTCATGATGTTTTATTATACCATTTATTTTCATGAAAAAATCAGATTTTAGAGATAGAATAAAATGGAAAACTGTCCTTTGCTCACTTCCTAATTGTACAACTCATTATTAATCCAACTTGTTCACCTTGAATTAAATTTGTTTGTATGTGTGTTTTGTATTTCACTATGGTCATCTGTTGATCACCCAGCTAGCCTTTCCTGTAGGGAAAGAACTGGTACTGACCAATCTTAAGGTAGGATTGAGACCACATCACACACCATGCAGGGCTCGACCATTTTTCTCACTGTGTCCAGGACTTAAACCTGGGCCTCCTCACCTGAAACCAAGTGTGCTAACCACTTCGCTATGTGGAGTGTGTATGTCTCTGTCCTGATAATGCACCATACACTCACACTTTTCTCATTCTCAGCTTTGTAAGCCCTTGTGATTTCATGTGATTTTTGTCATGTAATGTTTTTGGGCAGACTTGAGGCATGTCTTTCTAATTTATAAGGATTATTCTTTAATATCCACACCACTGATAATTTTTTTTAAATCTCTTTTTAGCTTTTGAATTGTTAACCATTAGTTCTTCTTTTAACTTGACATAAACCTTGATGTTCTATTTCAGAGAGGTACTTGCTAGTCCACCCATACTCAACGTAACAGAGCGCATAGACTGGAGAGAATGTAAGATGTCCAAGGAAGAAGAGACAAACCTTCGTGACAGAATAAGGGAAGAGTTTCAGCCCTATGATTTTACACTTGAAGAGGAAGATTAGCATTCATTTCTAGTGTGTGTTTGTGTGTGTGTGTGTGTGTGTGTGTGAGAGAGAGAGAGAGATCATCCTTGCTAAATGACCAAAGGAGATTCTCGATAAATTTGACTGTAATATTTTTACATAAAAATAATGGCTCACTCTTAAAAGTTTATCACACACTTATTTGTATTAGTAAAAAAAGGATCCAGGTATGTGAGCTCTTCAAATAACAGGGATGAACAATGTACATACATGCCACCACAAAAGCCCATTCCTTGCCACTAATCAAGTACAAGGATTTAAAAATCTTTTTAAGTTATTGAGGTTATGGTACCTTGATACAGAAAAAATTCTAGTTCAGAATCAATGTAGTGCTGCGTTTACACCGAGCGAGTCGAGTCGAGTCAAGTCAAGGTAAGTCATCTAGCATTGATTTGTATGGATCTTTGAAAAAAATATTTACACCGGAAGAGTCACTGTTACTCAACTTGACTCGACTCTTCCGATGTAAACGGTTTTTTCAAAGATCCATACAAATCAATGCTAGACTGGGGTGGTGATTCATGACACGTGATGACTCACCTTGACTTGATTGACTCAACTTGCTTGGTGTAAACACAGCCTAAGAGATTGTCTAGTACTAGATGCTCCTCATTCTTCAACACTTTTAGAAAATCTTGTGCTCAAAAATAGTACAAAATTATAACTGAAAGGTATTTAACCATAGAGACATTTAGACTATACCAAAAATATATTAATTATTGCAACATCTGTTTATTATATCATGGATTACCCTCTACTTGGGGAATTCCCTCTCTATGTAATCCTTGTCCAAGAATAATTCGTGAAAACTGGATATTGGTTGAGAATCATTCATATTGATTATCCAAAATATTCATGAAACAAAAAACAGTCCAAAGAATTGGAAAACTCTATTTTCTGTAGAATGTCGGATGCACTTTTTTATGAAGAATATTTCCTAGCAAATTATGAAGAATCCAGCTTATTCATCAGGATTAAAATGTTTAGGATGCTAAATATTTGAGAATATTTGAAGAACAGCCTTGTGGAACCTGGTACATTTTTTCCTGATGAACACTGATGCCATCTGGTCAGCGTTCATCTAAATCCAGACCAGGCAGCTCGAGGATAGCTTCAAGTCCATACCAGCTGCAGCCAGTGCCCGGTAAATTGGATTGTTGAGAGCCCCAAGGGGAGGCCGGCATGTTGGCCTGAGGCAGCTTCACCAACATACTTTGTTTTAATGAGTTTATGAGTTTTTGTGGTGAGCGGTCAACTGGTTTTTATTTATTTATATAATGTTCTTTCACACCCAGGTTTGTAGGAAAATTCAGATTATAAAAGTTAATATATTATATGTCTTTTCTTGGAGAAATGTTTAGTCTGTCTCTTGGGAGATAACTTAGAGAACACTACTGAGTCCCGAGATCACACACTTTCAAGGCACACGACACCACTTGAGCCAGCTACCTTTCTTCTGCCCTCTGGTGCAGCCACCGCGCCTCACGCCTCGGAAACTGCTGACTCTGGGCATGGGTCATGTGATCAGGTGCTTGGTGTGTGTTTGATGCCCTTAGGTCTTTAAATACATTATTCTCTCCCTTATAACGATGTCTTACAAACTACATCCTACTCAGAGAGTTGGTATTATTATACTTTCACAAATGAAACACCCTATGGATACAATAATAATGGAAATACCTAGAAATATACATCATCACATGCAACTCCTTGTAGAAGGAAAAGCAGGGTCAGTATTTCTGAAGTATTGCACCATCTTATGGGGATGTTGTATCAGATTATATCTACATAAATATATACAATGAATTCCTACCTATCTTGGCGCTAACATCACTCGGTCATCTACCCATCGCTTCCTCGCAATATCCTAGAGACACGTACCTATCCATGTTAAACTGGTGTATCCTCAGTTTCATCTGGCGGTCGCTGGAGCCTTACTTCAAGTTCATTAAGGAGCGACCCGTCCACACCAACAGCACGGAGCTTCGTGATGAGTGCAGCATGCCACACTTCGTTGAAGGCTCCCTCAATATCGAGGGCGATGACAATGGTGGTATTACTCCTGTGTAGGGCAGCACTCCACTCTGTCGAGAGTGGCAGCCGTAGGTCTGCCGCCCACCTTCCCTGCCTAAAACCAAACTGCTTGGTGCTCAGTAGGTGGTGTTTTTCAAGGTGTTGCGTTAGTCTAGAGACCACTATAGTTTCTAACACTTTACTGAGCACCAGCAGTAGTGCCAGGCCACACTAAGCTGCATTGCTGCCTGGGGAAAAAGTGGCAGGTAAAATTTGCATCGTAGAAAACACAGCTGCTCAACATCTCCAGGTCCAGAGCAGTGCCTCATCTTGTCTTCCAAGGAGACACACTGACTCCTCAGGACAAGGTCGAGTTGCTAGGGGTTACATATGACAGTAAGCTGATCTTCAGAACTCACATAGAGTGGTTTGCCAGGGAGGCCTCAGGGAAGCTGGCATCCCTGAGAAGAATATCACATCTCCTGGACAGCAGAGGAATGGAGGTCTCTACAAGGCCCAGGTTCACTCTTCCCTGGAGTACGCATGCGCATGCGTGGCATAGGGTGGTGCTGCCAGCAAGCACCTCACACTACTAGACAGGATGCAGGAGCGGGCAGTAAAACTAATAAGAGAAGCTGGACACCAGACAGCACTGCATTGTGTTAGGTGCCTCCTGGACCCTCAACCTCACTCAGCACAATGGAGGTGGGCCCAAGCACACCTAAGGAGGTTAGGTTAGAAGTAGGAGTAGAAGAGGATACTTAACAAGAGAAAAATCTCCACCCAGAAAACAGCGGTTTCGCACTGGGTGGCTACAGGTAGTGACACTCCTACGGGTAATTATTTAGTTTATCTTGGCGTACTTTTTTTTTTTCAATATATATAAAGACATTAGATTCTTGGGTAAAATTTGTTTTTTTTTTTTTTTTTTTTTTTTTTACAAACACTAAATTAATTTTATTTCCTGCATCAGTACCAGAATTTAATAAAAGTTTAACAATGAATGAAATAGGAAAACCTAACGTAACCTAACCTATTGTCATTATCACTATTGTTATTATTTCTTTTAATAGTTATTATTATTATTATTATTATTATTATTATTATTATTATTATTATTATTATTATTATTATCATTATTATTATTATCCAAGCTAAAAAAAATGTATTGATTTAATGAACATGAAGAAGAGATTTTCAGAATATGTGCTCATTTTTTTTGTGTGAAAAAGTATTTATCATGTGTGCCCCGCCCATTAACAATTATAAATGTAGATAAATACCATAAAACCCATAGAGTAGATATTCTTTAATTAAATGAAAACATTACATCAGTCACCGAAAAACTGCATTTTTTTTTTTTTTTTTTTTTTTTTTTTTTTTTTTTTTTTTTTTTTTTTTTTTACAAAAAATGATGTTGACTTAATGTAGGGACAAGCGTAGGGACTTTAATTGTAAAAGTAGGGACACGTAGATACTTTTCGGTACATTTGTAGGGATTTTTAGATCCAAAAGACCATTTTGGGTTGGCAACACTGACCACCCACCATAGCATTTTCTGTTATTAAACCTGCAGTATATCATTATTTCACACACATCATTTATCTTTATTTTAAGCAATGAATACTTAGCAATACGAAAATAAGATGGAAAACGCTTGATTAATTCTCTAGTTTTAAATGTCTATGTGATATTTCCACGATTAACAACCGCAAAACGAGAGGTTAGTTAGTCTGTCACTCCCAAGAGATCATTCACACCGAGAGCGTCTGCCTGCCACTACCGGCTGTTATCCTTTTTGCATTTTTAGGCCTATTGAGGAGGCCCATTGGAATCTGAAGGTGAGGGAATAGAATAATCATCGTACTATCCACCACGATAGTCAGAATAGTCAAAATGAGGCGGAAAATTGGAAAAAAATGGGGAAATACGAGGCGCTGAGAGAGAGAGAGAGAGAGAGAGATAGGAGAAAAAAAAAGCTAGTACAAGTTACTTTTAGGATACTCAGTGCAGACAAATAGAATACAATAGCAGTTCCTCCTCCATAGTACTGTTGTATGGTAGCGATCAAGTGGTGACATGGGAGGCCTAAACACATGGTAGGCCTAAACACATGGTGGGCCTAAACACATGGTAGGCCTAAACACATGGTAGGCCTAGACACATGGTAGGCCTAAACACATGGTGGGCCTAAACACATGGTAGGCCTAGACACATGGTAGGCCTAGACACATGGTAGGCCTAAACACATGGTAGGCCTAGACACATGGTAGGCCTAAACACATGGTAGGCCTAAACACATGGTAGGCCTAAACACATGGTAGGCCTAAACACATGGTAGGCCTAGACACATGGTAGGCCTAAACACACGGTGGGTCTAAACACATGGTGGTGGGTGGAAGGGTGAAGGGTGAGGCATCTGTGTCACCGTTGTTGTTGCATGTACCACAGAGAGATCATTGGAACTTCTACTACTACTACTACTACTACTACTACTACTACTACTACTACTACTACTACTACTATTACTACTACTAATATTGTTATGGGCTGCATGCGCTAGTACTGGGGGGGTGGGGGGCAGCAGCAGCAACAGGGATGATAGACTGGGAGGGAGGAAGAGGGCATACATACCCCACCTTCTTAGTGAGAGAGAGAGAGAGAGAGAGAGAGAGAGAGAGAGAGAGAGAGAGAGAGAGAGAGAGAGAGAG
>CM035181.1:12234996-12248252 GCA_020233015.1 Callinectes sapidus
TTTTTTTTTTTTTTTTTTTTTTCTTTTTTTTTTTTTTTTTTTTTTTTTTTTTTTTTTTTTTTTGCCTTTTTCTGTTTTTCGTTTAATTTTCGATAATCTGAGAAAATATAAGATGGTTTTACTTCATTTTTTCTTTACTTTTCGTGTATTTTCTCTGATTTTCGTGTTTCGTTCAGTGTTCGATCGTTTCAGTGAACTGTTTAATGTCTGGCTTGATAATTTGTCTTTTTTTTTCTATGATCCTTTACCTCATTATTCATCGTCCCATCACTTTCATAACCCACTAGATTAAAGAAATACCCAAATTAACCTTCCCTTTCCTCATTCCTTCACATTTTCAGGACGTTAATAGACAAATAACAATAAATAGACTCTTACTGCTGCGCAATTAGCCATTCTCATCTCCGAATGGGAAGAAGCAACAGGGAGACTAACTGAGGGTTCACTTCAGTGCCCCACCAGTCGTCTTAGAGGAAGGACACTCGCCCCCAGCCTCCTCCTCCTCTTCAACACCGCCACTATCACCATTCGAGATGAATTAATTAAAGGTTAGTACTGAATAATTGGCTTGAGAGAAAGTGAATATAATGATTTTAAGGTTCCCTGGAGTGAATTGGTATATATTCATTAAGTTGCAAGTGGCTTTTGTATTGAATTGTGTTGCTAATTGTGAATATTTTGTGGTAATTAAGGTTGTGATTAGGAACTGTGGTTGTTAGTGTGGTGAAGTGATTAGCTGTGGTAGTTAGTAGTTAAGGTGTTGTGGTGACATTAATTCATCATTGTTAGGTAATTAAGTGATAGTTTGAAGTAGTTTAGTGGTTATTGCTGGGTAAATAGCGTGCAGTAGTTAAGGCTTGTTAAGGTATTGCCTAATTGGTGTCTTCATAGTTGAGTAAGAGTCGTTGCTGATAGTTTTATAGTTTATTCTGCTTATTATTTATTTTTTACAGCTTCACAAACACGTGGGGATTGAAATAGTACAGACTCTGGCCATTAAACTTCTCATCTTCATAGACCCTTGCTAATGTCAATAAAAGCGTCTAATTACACCTAAAACTGATGGTAAAAATGTATCACAGTACTGAAGGGGTTAAAATAGTTCAGACTCTGGCCATTAATCTTCTCACCTCCATAGACCCTTGCTTATGTCAATAAAAACGTCTAATTACTCCTAAAACTGATGGTAAAAATGAATCACAGTAATGAAGGGGTTTAAAATAGTACAGACTCTGGCCGGGAAAAGATGGAGAGGAGGAGGGAGGGAAGAAGAGGGGGAGAGGAGGGTGGAGACGGGAGAGGGAGGTGAGGAGGAAGGGAGAGGAAGAGGAGGAAAACAGGCGCGCCCACACACACACACAGACAGAGGTTTCAAGACATTTTTTATTTATTTATTCATTTATTTTTATCTAAACATAGGTATGACATAGATAATTATATATGGAAGGGAAATTGTCTTTAGCTGAAGAAGACCCCTCCCTGTCCTGAGGTTTCTATTCCAAAACTATACCAGTTGTTGTTGTTGTCTTGGCATTGTTTCTATCAGACAATAATTTGTCTACACTGTTGCTATCAAGCATGGTGTAGTCACTCACAAGCCCCATCACTATCAGACACTATTTTTTGTACGATGTTGGAGGAAAAAACAAACACTGCACTGTCACTGTCAGGGTTTGCTACAGTGGCACTAGATACTGTCAGGGTGGGCAGGAGCGTAGCCAGGTATGGGCGGCCGCCACCTTCACCTGCTGGGTAGACATGTGCCTCGCTTCCACTGCCGCTGTGAAGGCATTCCACAGTGACGCCGTGGCACAGGTAAAGGCCCTCTGTTTCCCTACTGTGTGGGCCATCGGGATTTCAAGGAAGAGGTCCGACACTACCGTTCTCGTAGTGCGCTCGCATTTATCCCTGACTTTTGGCTAACTCCTTTGATCTTACAGGGGACTGGCAACTAGTGGGCTGTTTATTTTCAGTGTTTTTGTTTATTCTGACCTGCTTCCTCTCTCTCTCTCTCTCTCTCTCTCTCTCTCTCTCTCTCTCTCTCTCTCTCTCTCGTGGTGATAATGATAATTTGGGTTAGGTAAATGGCTGTTTTTTTCCTTTTCTTACTTTATTATAAGTTAGGTTTGGTATATAACTTTTTTGTGTGTTCATTTATATAATACAAAAATAACATGAGAAAATACAATAATTCTTTATTACAGGGAAGAGGATGAGGAGGATGAGGGAAGAAGAGAGAAGAGGAAGGAAGGAAGGAGGAAGAAGAGGAGAAAGAGGAATAGGAACAGGAAGAGAAGAGGAGAAAGAGAATATTTGAGTGTTTTTCCTTTTCTTTCTTTATTGTAAGTTAGCTTTGGTATAAAACTATATTTTTGTATAAATTTATTGGATTATTTTTTTCATGTCATTTTTCTATTCATTCTCTTTTTTTTCATTACAGGGAGGAAGAAGAGGAGGAGGGAAGAAAGGAAGGAAGGAAGAGGAAGAGGGAAGAAGAGAGAAGAAGAGGAAAGAAGAGGAGGAAGGAGGAAGAGGGGAGAGGTGAGAAAGACAGAAAATTCGAGTGTTTTTCATTTTCTTTCTTTCTTTATTATAAGTTAGCTTTGGTATAGAATTGTATGTTTTTTTTGTATTAATGTATTTGATTTTGATTATCTCTTATTTTTTTCATTACAGGGAGGAAGGAAGAGAAGAGAATTGAGAAAGAATATTCAAGATAGAGCAACAGTGAAAGTAAGTAAGTGAGACTATTATTATTATTATTAAAGGTTTATTGTACATACATACATACATACATAATTATGGATTTTGAACATCCATACATATTATACATAACCATAGATAGACTGAGACAGTGAAAGTGAGAATAAGATGTTAAGAGTTGGTTACCTTTGTGTGATAGTAATATTGAGTGAAGGAAGAATGGATGAATTATAACAACTATTTTGAAGGGGTAGAAAGAGGAGGCAGCAGAAATGTATGGAGGAGGAAGGCTTATAAGAGAGAGAGAGAGAAAAAAAAATATAACAGAACACAAAATTATATATATATACCTACCTAGATCTAGTTAGAAAAATAGGATATAAAAAAATGAATGTAAAATAATCTCTCTCTCTCTCTCTCTCCCTCTCCCCCAGGTTTAAGTAAATGGCTGTTTTTCCTTTTCTTTTATATATATATATATATATATATATTTTTTTTTTTCTTTTTGCGTGTTCATTTACATAATACAATGAGAAAATACAATAATTAATTATTTTTTTTAATACAGTGAAGAGGAGGAGGGAAGAAGAAAGAAGAGGGAAAGGAGGAGGAAGAAGAGGAGAAAGAATATTCAAGAGTTTTTTTTCTTTAAGTTAGCTTTGGTATAGAATTGCTTATTTTTTGTATTCGTTTATTTATTTTTTTTTTCATTACAGGTAGGGAAGAAAAGGAGGAGGAGGGAAGAAGAGGGAGGTGGAGGAGGAGAGGTGAGAAAGATGAATAGTGTTTTCCTTTTGTTTCTTTATTATAAGTTAGCTTTATAAAGTATAGAATTGTTTATTTTTTGTATTCATTGATTTAATTATTGTTTTTCTCATGTTATTTTTTCATTCATTCCCTTTTTATCATTACAGGGAGGAAGAAGAAAAGGAGGGAAGGAAGAAGAAGAAAATGAGGAAGAGAATTGAGAAAGAGAATATTCAAGATAAAGCAACAGTGAAAGTGAGACAATAATAATTATTATTATTGTACATACATACATATACACATAATTATAGACTTTGTACATCCATACATATATACATAGACTTTGTACATCCATACATATATACATAATCATAGACTAAGACAGTGAAAAAGATAAATAGTGAAAGTGAAAAAGATCTGAGAGTAAGATAGTGAAAATGAGAAAGATAGATAGAATACTTAATGGTGTAAAAGAGTTAGAATACTTAATGGTGTAAAAGAGTTACCATTGTGTGATTTTGAGTGAATGGATGAATTAACAGTATTTTGAAGTAGTAGAAAAAGGCAGAAATGTATGGAAGGCGATGAATTAACAGTATTTTGAAGTAGTAGAAAAAGGCAGAAATGTATGGAAGGCTTATAAGGGGGATAATTTGATGGAGAGAGGAGAGAGAGAATACAAGAACACACTATTAATATACCTAACCTGATCTTCAGTTTAAAAAAATAGGAAATGAATAAATGAATGTAAAAAATTAATGGAGAAACTAACTGAATTCTATCTCCAACTAACAGGAAAAAAAAGAAAAATCAAACAATGTATTGAGGAACACATTGCTCTCACCACAACTATTTTTCTATTTTTAATTTTTTTATTTGTAGATGTTCCTGAGTCTCCACTACAAAGAAGGAAAGGAGAAAAAGAACAAAAAAGGAAAGGAGAAATGAAAGGAAGAAAGAATAAGGAATGAAGAAAAGGAAGAATGAAGGAAGAGGAAGACCACTACCACAACACTCCAGCACCGCCCCCCTCCTACACTGCCCTCTTCACTACCCCCCCACCCCCCCAGCACACAAGATCTCAGGATTAGCCCTTACTGGCTGATTTAGAGGAAGTGTGAAGTCCAAAAGGCTCCCTCACTATGCTTGTGATTTTTTGTTGGTTTTTTTTTATGATTTTTTTGGGGGGTGAATTTAGTAGTGGTATTTCTCCGGAGAGTCTTTGAGGTATAATAAAGGTGGTTGTCTGAAGGTGAATAATAAAAAGAGGGATAATTTTCTGAGTGTGACCCTTTCAAATTTTCTCAACCCCCACCTCTATCCTTACTAGCAAGCTTCCTTCCTCCTCCAACCATCTACTACTACCTCCAGGTAATCCCATTAATTTTGCTAATTAATCAATAAAGGTAAGGTTAATGTGGGCTCAAATTAATTAATGAGATCCCACTACTAATTATTACTACGGCTACTCTACACTCACCATATACCAAACTTTTGTTGGTTCTAATGATTTAAGATTATAGTTCTAATGAGCAAGGTTACCATATGATTGACAGGAAGAAACACCCTCAGGAACCCAACTTGTACTATCTGTGGCCTTGGAAAATAGTGGGGGTGAGAGTGTGTTTCTAAATACTGACTTATTTTTCACCACATCTATATTATGAAGGGAAATACAGAAGGAAAAACTAAACAAACAAGAAACACGCACACACCTCTCTTATCATCCCCTGTGTAGCACTGTGGCCCTCCTGGTGGCAGTGAAGGTGGAGCATTGAGTGCCTTGCTGTGACATCCTGCAGGACAACAGACTGAAAGAGAAGGATTATTAGTGTAGGATCTTGACAGGGGGCTGGAGGGGGGAAGAATGGGTAATAGAAGGATTTGCAATGTAATACGGAGAATAGAAAGATTAATGGCCACAGTCTGTACTATTTCAACCCCGGCATGAGTTTCTGAAGGTGTGGTAAATCCAGTAATAAGCAGAATCTTATATATTAATGATGGCAGCTTTCTTGCTTGGAATCCCCCCCCTGACCATGGTCCAAGGGGAACAAGGGGAAAGTGGGCATCCACTCGGTGTAAGGGTTCCCAAATGGTGAGCTAAAAAGAATTAGAAACTAAATCACTTATTAGGATTATTACCAATTGGGTCAAGGTGGTGGTCTTGTTTGTCTGTTATCACAACACCACGGTACTACTTCTTACTGCACACCAGCAAGGGAAGGAAAAATCAATATTCATCTAAGAGATTCAAAAATACATGGCAAATGATGACTTCAAAAAAGGAAAATAAAAAAAACACAGACTCAGAATGTTCTATGACTCTGCTCAGACACCAAAGTTAAATGCAGTTTGTGGTACAACTCACAACATGGATCTGGACTTAATTAAAGGATTTATGGTATGGTTCCTCTGCAAGCCTAACAAGGTAGAGAACTTTGTTCTGTGTTCATTGTCTGTCTGTCACCTTTACTAACATAACAGAAGAAGAAAGCTCACACACCTACCCTACAACACTAAGTATCTAATGCCACCTATCATCTTCAGCCTAATAATTTTCTTCTTTTGAGTAGAAACACTGAGGCAAGTTCATGGACGAAAGCCGGATCTTCCGCGAAATCTGAATCAAAACAGCCGCCGTCAGCCAGCACAGGTCCTCCTCTGCCAAGGGTGACGTGACGGGATATGACATGCGCACTGGGTAATACTATGGCCAACACTAGTATAACCCCAAGCTGTTTTGACTTATTTGAAATAGCATAGCATAGCATTCTAGATCCAATTGTTACAATTCAAGGACTTTCTTACTAATCATAGCTTCTCATACAGCAGCTAAAATAATCACAATGATGAATACTCACTGTACAACACCCATGTGGGGGTTTTACTTCAGGGTAATGCAAGGGTAGGTCTCGCGTTGCATCACGCATTATAAGTGGGTGACCCCTTCCTCATATTACAACACATCAAGGGGGTTGATGGGAAAACAGGCTCTCGCAGAATTGATACCTAAGATAAGTACTGTCAGTCTGAGAGGGTTATACTACTGTACTGCCACCGTTTTATCGCTCTAGTTATTAAGCAGAGAAAGGAAGAAATGGAACACCAGGAGACAATAAACTGTTGTATATTAAATCAGCTATAAATTTATCTTTATAAATTGACCAGTTATCTGAGATCCTTGACCAACAACAATAAGAAAACAAATTAAAATTACATGGCAGAAAAGGATCTAAATGACAACCTAACTAGCCTAACTGGGAGGACTAAACTTGGTGCTTAACTGTGGTGTGAACAGAAGATCCGAGCTGAGCTGGCGCACGTCAGAAGTGGTGGGGCAGAGGGTGGTAGTGATGTTAGGCCGACCAAGGTACCAGGCAGGCGGAAGAGTGAAGTCAGGCGCTGTAGTGCTGAGGTAGGCACAGCCATCCAAGGGTGGAGTGGTTAGGGAAGTGCTGCCCAGCTGCCGTCATGGAGGGGGCCAGGTGGTGTGGGTACCCCACCAGTTGTTGACCGGCGCCCGAGACCACTGAAGGTAGTGTGGTGGTCGGCTGAGGGTCAAGAACGCTCGACCATGGTTGGCTGGTAGTTTCAAGACCAAGGGCTGCTGGGTGGGTGTAGGGGGGCAGCGGTACTGTAGTCGCCACAAGCGGTGGCGGTAGTCGGTGTCCACGGTGTTAAGGGACCGGGTGCTGGGTAGGTGTAGCGACAGGTGGCTGCTGACTGCCGGCTTGTGGTAGGAAGCGGTCTCTTCTCACCTGTGTTCCCCTGTATTCCTCCGCGTGACGTGGCTGCGTCTCGAAGCTTCTGCTGTTTCGGTTGCCCTAAATTCTCTATTTTTCTCATTTCTTTTAATCTTCCCCTATCTAAAATACCTAACTCAGAATAAATAAAGCAAAATATACATACAAGTTCATCTTTATCACAGGCAAATAATATACTGGGTGAAGGTAGGAACTATTTGCCTATCAGGAGGTATTAGCTTGAGAGACGAGGATTTTACAAGCTAGTTAGATAATTAATTGGCAGATTGATGAACCGCTCGTTACACTACAATAACGAGAAGGGCCTATAGGTAAAAATACGCAAAACAGAAAATAAACTGGAAGAGGTAACTTACCTGTATGCATCTAACTAACATACGCAGTGACTTCATTAGAGTTACATTAATCCAGCTCCTTCTAATTATGGCATTCATGGATGAGGTGACACGATGCGCCTTACCTTTCTTTACAGCAGTGCCAAGACCAGTTAACAGGTTTCACGGGTGGTTTAGCTTCTTTTTCTTCTTGTTGTGACCTCTTTCGCTTTACATACATCGCTTGTGGGTCCTCCTTCCCTTCCATGTTCTTTTCAGCAGGTCCTTTCGCTATCTGCAGCAGTAAGACAACAGAAAACAACATCTACCACATGTATTTCAATGTTTACGGCGGTTTTGATTTGCATTCCCGATGGGTAAAGAAAACCTGGAAACTGATCCCAAACTATGCTATTTCATATAAGTCAAAACAGCTTGGGGTTATACTAGTGTTGGCCATAGTATTACCCAGTGCGCATGTCATATCCCGTCACGTCACCCTTGGCAGAGGAGGACCTGTGCTGGCTGACGGCGGCTGTTTTGATTCAGATTTCGCGGAAGATCCGGCTTTCGTCCATGAACTTGCCTCAAACATTGTTTCTACTCATTATAACCATGTCGAAAATACTGATATTCATAGTTATACCATAATTTACTTTTATATAAGCTTTCTATGGTATTGTTATGCTGACCCCCGTCCACACACACACACACACACCTTCCACGGCGACGACCAAGGATATTATCCTTGGCGACGACAGGTACGCTTTTACCAACAGCGTCACCCTCAGCACAGCATACAGGACGGGGTCGGCCGCCGCAACAGTATATTCATGTAGGGAAAATTATTTTTCGGTTATTTGATGTTTTGCCATCATGCCTTCTCATGTCTCAGCGAAGATTGACTTAGAAGGTCCTAATTACAAATCTTGAGACCTGTTAAGTCAATCTTGAGGAAAATGACTTGGTTAAGTCAATAATTTGAGAAGTGCTAAGTACATTTCTATAAATACCGGTCCTGAAGCTTACTGATTGGCTTACACACCATCCATCCATCCCACCACTTCAAACATATTTTGGGTGGATGGAGGGTGCCATACTTGACACCCACTTAAGTGATCATGTATTTGTCATATTCTTCATCTTTCCATTTTCCCCCCTTTATTTTCTTGTATTTATTTTTATCTTTTATCCGTTTTTCTTTGCAGTCATTTTATTCCTTATCTATCTATTGTTTTCCCTTATTCTCTTGATTTTCTAATGCTTTTTTCCTATTGTTCCTTTTCTACTTCATTTACATTTGTTATTTTTTAATTTCTCTTCTTTTTACCTTTTGGATTTTCTTGTTTTTCCTATTTCCTTGATTTACACCCCCTTGCATTCTTTCCCTCATCATCCACTCCTAATTACCTCCAACTATTTCTCTAGTCTCTTTGTCTCATTCTGTCTATATTTCCCTTTTTTTATTCTTATTTTCCTGTTTATTTTCTGTATGCAATAAATTTCTCTTACCCATTATCTTAATTTAACACACACCCACACATCATTCACACTCATACTAACAATGATAATATCCCTAGAACAATAACAGAAATTGAAGGAATTTAAAGGAATTATGATTTCTTTATTATGACAAAACTTAAACATGCTAAACACACACACACTTAACACATATTTTAGAATACCTTCATGTTTCATAGTAAAATAATATAGTACGTAATCCTAAATACAGTGCATTGTACATCATATTAAACACAATTCAATCTAACAGCACTAACTGAAAAGAGAATGTCCCTCAGCCTAGCATACTTAATAATTTGAGGAGTTTGGTCCCTTGAACACATTACACAATTTATTTCTATTTAAAAAAAAAAATTAAAAACTTGGGCCTGTATTATAATACAGCTCCGTAGAAATGATAAAATTTCAGTTTCAGGTCTTGTTAATCAGCAATGAGTCCTTCCAGCTACTACTGATAATAATGGGAAGTTCTCAGATGGGCTTTTTTGGGTTCATGTATATACTTGTATTCTTTGAAAAATAAAATAAAAAAATAAATGTTAATGGTACTATCTAATCTCCAAGGAAATTTCAATGGTTTATTATGAACCACAGATCTGTAATAATTTTATATCAATAGATGAACACCTGAGAGGTTACATTGTACAATTTCTTAAGAGTATAAACAGTAAAAAAATAATTTCTGCACAACTTTTTGATCGCTGGTTAAATCTAAAATGAATCTAACAATCAAATTATTCCCAAGGAGGAGGCAGATGAAATAAATCTTCTGGCACTGGTTCTAGAATCACCTCAGCATCTGTCAAAATAAGGAAACAATTACACCACCATAAGTCAATTATATCATAGCCATAATCAATCTATTATACAGGGCTGGCAATACCATACTGGCCCAGACAAAATATACATGGCCCTCAATTTAATGGATCCCAATTTCAGAGATCTCAGATTTAATGGACCAAAGAAATTCAACAGACAAATATTCTGTTTATTGCTAGCTTTAGAAAACCTTGAAATGACAAAAAACACAAAATACTACTAAAAACAATTCATAAATAATATAATGTATACATAGTAATATGTATATTATGCTTTTATATGAAGAGGAAAAAATTATTCCAAGTTCAAAGTGAAGCAGGTGCAGAGGGTGACATAATATATGTTAACACAGTACAGTTACTATGTTAACATTGGTCCCACTACCCATACTTTAGTCTGATCTTATTTTGAGGAACTTACATACATACATTTTCTGTTGTTGCTTCAATGGGCTATTTATGAACCTCAGCCACCAGATGGCTCTAGAAGTTAAGCGATAACTGAGCTAAAAATGACTTCATCCTTACCAAGATTTACCTACGATTATAAAAGCAGTTACGTGTCAAAGTACCTTAATGCACGAGTTGGGTAATGAAAAAGCTTCGCAAGAAAAATATAGCATAAGAGAAAACATTTCTCTCCTTAATGTATTTTCCTGAGATGTGAAGCCGACAAACTGGCACTCTCTCATCTCACCTTTTTGGCATTTATAAACAATAAAAATGCAAGATCAGCACTTTCAGGCCTCCCTAGATATTTGATTGACATTAAAGTATGAAAAATAAATATAGGTTTTACGTGTCAACTTCTCTTTTGGCGGATATTTAATGTTAATAATATTGAATAGTTCAACAGTGGATATCCGAGCTCAGAGACCGTCAGTCATCTGAGATCAGATATGACTCATATTTGTTTTGATTTCATCCGAGGAGAACCTCATCACGACGCTGTATGCTGTCATTCCCACAGACCATCGATCACTTCATGCTTCAGTATCCCCGCTTCCACACACCCCATGTGGTCCTGCATTCCCCGCCCTCCAGCTTGAAACACACCTTGCTGCTGGTCTTGGGATTAGGGATAGTCTCCTAAATCTTAAGTGGCAAGATTTGCCCCACTTTGATATTCGTCAAAATAGAGACTGATACACTCCAAACGAATACTTTTCTAGCTGAATAGTGCACACTGATTATGCTAAACCGATGAACAACACAATATTAGTTTAATCTTATTCATAATCATAAGAACAATGTGAAATGGAATTGCCAGATGTTTAACATTCTGGCCCTGGTTTCAGGATACATCATGGTAAACGATTTCCAGTGTACTGCTAAAATGCTGCTATTATATTACTTCACTTGTACATAATGATACGATGCCACACAGCTGCTTGGTTAAGTACAGAAAAATCGCAATAGTTAATATCTTGCTTGGCTCAGCTATCTCTTAACCGGCCAGTGACATCTGGTGGCTGCCGATTTCATAAATTGCCCATTCTGGTGTTTATTTTGTTCCAAGATGCCTTCCAACCAAGAAAAATGTAAACATGTGAATCTAAGAGTTATTTCAGTTGTTTAACTGAACATATTAAGTACAGTACTTAGATTACAAAATAATAATTTTATTGTATACTAGTATTTATTGTAAGTATTTTCAAACAACTGAAGGTCAGGTTAAGACAGTTTAGTGCTCAATTGTATCTCAGTGGAGTCCCAAGAGGCCTCCATCTCTTAAATAAAGGAACATTAAACCCATGCCCCTTTTTAATCTACTAAATCAATGGTCAAGTGTACCACACACTCACACACATTAGTTACACTCTTATTCGCATTATCCCCAGGTAGTAACAAGTAATATTGTGACTCACCATACTACATCCTACACAGGTATTGAAAAAATACTACCATCACAATATACATGAAAAAATAAAACCAAAACTCACCATTCATAACGGGTAATATTGTCAAGTCTCGAGGTGGAGAGGCGGGGATTTGTAAACTTTGCAGTTCAGGCTTCTGACATGATTTCCAAAACAAGGTGAAGTTTGTCAGTTGATCATGGGACATGAAGAGTGAAGATGGAAATATGTCTGAATAATCTGTGTAAAATAAAGATCAGAAATTACAATCACATTTGTAGAGTGACAGCCCGCAAACCTGTCCAGGTAAAGAAAACATAGACTAATAACAAAATAATGTGCACATAAATCAATTCAGCAAAAAATGCAAATTTGCTGTAATATACAGAGTTGGGAGTATTACTGCCAGACAGGTAGTGCATTACTATCAATGTGTTACCAAAATATCAGTAGTGCAGTACTGTCAACCCATTACTGATTTCAATTTCCTAAGAGCAGTCAGCATTACTGTCTCACCATTACCAAAATTGAAAGCACATTATCATTGTTATAAAAATTTACTAGTGCATTACCACCCAAAATCAAACCAAACAATTTTAAAAGTCTGACACCGACAATTCTGACTGCAAGCAAAACTTTGATGGTGACGAAGATGGAGTGCTGGCTGTGAAGCCACTGGCAGTGCTATCACGAGAAATACTCCTGCTCCTGTCTCCTCTCTTCACAAAACAATCCACTGCCTAATACTAAAATATATTGGTGTCCCCCTTATACAATATACCATTATACAATATTATAATTTTACAATATTCATCTTTTACCATCCTAGTTCCACTGTATGATAAATTGCTTAACTTTTACAATATCCCAAGTGCACAGTGATTTGGTCTGTACATAAGTAACTAGTCTTCATTAGTGTCTCTATGACATTTTATAGATTAGTAAAAACAAGAAAAAACTAACCTTCTCTTATTGGCAAGGCTTGAACAATCTCTGGTTCTTCAGAAGATGCTGCATGTAAATAAGTATTGTCAGTATTTCTGAAAAAATTTTGTCTAACTATTTATAAATAATGTAACATTACCATAATGAGATTTTGTCAGACAGACAATTAATGCAAAAGGGAAAAAACATACCAGGCACTGTTATTTATAAGGAAAAAATCTTATCCAACAGAGAAAGGATGAACGCAATGTTGTTTAAAAGAAAAATCCTGCCCCACAGATAAAACAGACAAGAACAGAAAAGAAACTACAAAGCAATAGCGAGTCTTCCTCACGTGACAATACTGAAGGCTGATATGGCACTTTCTTATAGACCTCACTGCGGCTGCTCTCACTCCCCCTGTCAAGAGTATTGCTTATTTCTCCAAAGGACCGGTGACTCTTCTGGAGATTTGCCAAGCTTCCTTCAAAATGTTTTTGAACGGGTGTGCCTCTGACTTGATGCTCCCCTGAAACAAATTTCTCCATAAATTCATATATATATATACATACATATATACATACAGAGAGAGAGAGAGAGAGA
>CM035181.1:12248352-12273278 GCA_020233015.1 Callinectes sapidus
ATTTTCTTGTATTTATTTTTATCTTTTATCCGTTTTTCTTTGCAGTCATTTTATTCCTTATCTATCTATTGTTTTCCCTTATTCTCTTGATTTTCTAATGCTTTTTTCCTATTGTTCCTTTTCTACTTCATTTACATTTGTTATTTTTTAATTTCTCTTCTTTTTACCTTTTGGATTTTCTTGTTTTTCCTATTTCCTTGATTTACACCCCCTTGCATTCTTTCCCTCATCATCCACTCCTAATTACCTCCAACTATTTCTCTAGTCTCTGTCTCATTCTGTCTATATTTCCCTTTTTTTACTCTTATTTTCCTGTTTATTTTCTGTATGCAATAAATTTCTCTTACCCATTATCTTAATTTAACACACACCCACACATCATTCACACTCATACTAACGATGATAATATCCCTAGAACAATAACAGAAATTGAAGGAATTTAAAGGAATTATGATTTCTTTATTATGACAAAACTTAAACATGCTAAACACACACACACTTAACACATATTTTAGAATACCTTCATGTTTCATAGTAAAATAATATAGTACGTAATCCTAAATACAGTGCATTGTACATCATATTAAACACAATTCAATCTAACAGCACTAACTGAAAAGAGAATGTCCCTCAGCCTAGCATACTTAATAATTTGAGGAGTTTGGTCCCTTGAACACATTACACAATTTATTTCTATTTAAAAAAAAAATTAAAAACTTGGGCCTGTATTATAATACAGCTCCGTAGAAATGATAAAATTTCAGTTTCAGGTCTTGTTAATCAGCAATGAGTCCTTCCAGCTACTACTGATAATAATGGGAAGTTCTCAGATGGGCTTTTTTGGGTTCATGTATATACTTGTATTCTTTGAAAAATAAAATAAAAAAATAAATGTTAATGGTACTATCTAATCTCCAAGGAAATTTCAATGGTTTATTATGAACCACAGATCTGTAATAATTTTATATCAATAGATGAACACCTGAGAGGTTACATTGTACAATTTCTTAAGAGTATAAACAGTAAAAAAATAATTTCTGCACAACTTTTTGATCGCTGGTTAAATCTAAAATGAATCTAACAATCAAATTATTCCCAAGGAGGAGGCAGATGAAATAAATCTTCTGGCACTGGTTCTAGAATCACCTCAGCATCTGTCAAAATAAGGAAACAATTACACCACCATAAGTCAATTATATCATAGCCATAATCAATCTATTATACAGGGCTGGCAATACCATACTGGCCCAGACAAAATATACATGGCCCTCAATTTAATGGATCCCAATTTCAGAGATCTCAGATTTAATGGGCCAAAGAAATTCAACAGACAAATATTCTGTTTATTGCTAGCTTTAGAAAACCTTGAAATGACAAAACACAAAATACTACTAAAAACAATTCATAAATAATATAATGTATACATAGTAATATGTATATTATGCTTTTATATGAAGAGGAAAAAATTATTCCAAGTTCAAAGTGAAGCAGGTGCAGAGGGTGACATAATATATGTTAACACAGCACAGTTACTATGTTAACATTGGTCCCACTACCCATACTTTAGTCTGATCTTATTTTGAGGAACTTACATACATACATTTTCTGTTGTTGCTTCAATGGGCTATTTATGAACCTCAGCCACCAGATGGCTCTAGAAGTTAAGCGATAACTGAGCTAAAAATGACTTCATCCTTACCAAGATTTACCTACGATTATAAAAGCAGTTACGTGTCAAAGTACCTTAATGCACGAGTTGGGTAATGAAAAAGCTTCGCAAGAAAAATATAGCATAAGAGAAAACATTTCTCTCCTTAATGTATTTTCCTGAGATGTGAAGCCGACAAACTGGCACTCTCTCATCTCACCTTTTTGGCATTTATAAACAATAAAAATGCAAGATCAGCACTTTCAGGCCTCCCTAGATATTTGATTGACATTAAAGTATGAAAAATAAATATAGGTTTTACGTGTCAACTTCTCTTTTGGCGGATATTTAATGTTAATAATATTGAATAGTTCAACAGTGGATATCCGAGCTCAGAGACCGTCAGTCATCTGAGATCAGATATGACTCATATTTGTTTTGATTTCATCCGAGGAGAACCTCATCACGACGCTGTATGCTGTCATTCCCACAGACCATCGATCACTTCATGCTTCAGTATCCCCGCTTCCACACACCCCATGTGGTCCTGCATTCCCCGCCCTCCAGCTTGAAACACACCTTGCTGCTGGTCTTGGGATTAGGGATAGTCTCCTAAATCTTAAGTGGCAAGATTTGCCCCACTTTGATATTCGTCAAAATAGAGACTGATACACTCCAAACGAATACTTTTCTAGCTGAATAGTGCACACTGATTATGCTAAACCGATGAACAACACAATATTAGTTTAATCTTATTCATAATCATAAGAACAATGTGAAATGGAATTGCCAGATGTTTAACATTCTGGCCCTGGTTTCAGGATACATCATGGTAAACGATTTCCAGTGTACTGCTAAAATGCTGCTATTATATTACTTCACTTGTACATAATGATACGATGCCACACAGCTGCTTGGTTAAGTACAGAAAAATCGCAATAGTTAATATCTTGCTTGGCTCAGCTATCTCTTAACCGGCCAGTGACATCTGGTGGCTGCCGATTTCATAAATTGCCCATTCTGGTGTTTATTTTGTTCCAAGATGCCTTCCAACCAAGAAAAATGTAAACATGTGAATCTAAGAGTTATTTCAGTTGTTTAACTGAACATATTAAGTACAGTACTTAGATTACAAAATAATAATTTTATTGTATACTAGTATTTATTGTAAGTATTTTCAAACAACTGAAGGTCAGGTTAAGACAGTTTAGTGCTCAATTGTATCTCAGTGGAGTCCCAAGAGGCCTCCATCTCTTAAATAAAGGAACATTAAACCCATGCCCCTTTTTAATCTACTAAATCAATGGTCAAGTGTACCACACACTCACACACATTAGTTACACTCTTATTCGCATTATCCCCAGGTAGTAACAAGTAATATTGTGACTCACCATACTACATCCTACACAGGTATTGAAAAAATACTACCATCACAATATACATGAAAAAATAAAACCAAAACTCACCATTCATAACGGGTAATATTGTCAAGTCTCGAGGTGGAGAGGCGGGGATTTGTAAACTTTGCAGTTCAGGCTTCTGACATGATTTCCAAAACAAGGTGAAGTTTGTCAGTTGATCATGGGACATGAAGAGTGAAGATGGAAATATGTCTGAATAATCTGTGTAAAATAAAGATCAGAAATTACAATCACATTTGTAGAGTGACAGCCCGCAAACCTGTCCAGGTAAAGAAAACATAGACTAATAACAAAATAATGTGCACATAAATCAATTCAGCAAAAAATGCAAATTTGCTGTAATATACAGAGTTGGGAGTATTACTGCCAGACAGGTAGTGCATTACTATCAATGTGTTACCAAAATATCAGTAGTGCAGTACTGTCAACCCATTACTGATTTCAATTTCCTAAGAGCAGTCAGCATTACTGTCTCACCATTACCAAAATTGAAAGCACATTATCATTGTTATAAAAATTTACTAGTGCATTACCACCCAAAATCAAACCAAACAATTTTAAAAGTCTGACACCGACAATTCTGACTGCAAGCAAAACTTTGATGGTGACGAAGATGGAGTGCTGGCTGTGAAGCCACTGGCAGTGCTATCACGAGAAATACTCCTGCTCCTGTCTCCTCTCTTCACAAAACAATCCACTGCCTAATACTAAAATATATTGGTGTCCCCCTTATACAATATACCATTATACAATATTATAATTTTACAATATTCATCTTTTACCATCCTAGTTCCACTGTATGATAAATTGCTTAACTTTTACAATATCCCAAGTGCACAGTGATTTGGTCTGTACATAAGTAACTAGTCTTCATTAGTGTCTCTATGACATTTTATAGATTAGTAAAAACAAGAAAAAACTAACCTTCTCTTATTGGCAAGGCTTGAACAATCTCTGGTTCTTCAGAAGATGCTGCATGTAAATAAGTATTGTCAGTATTTCTGAAAAAATTTTGTCTAACTATTTATAAATAATGTAACATTACCATAATGAGATTTTGTCAGACAGACAATTAATGCAAAAGGGAAAAAACATACCAGGCACTGTTATTTATAAGGAAAAAATCTTATCCAACAGAGAAAGGATGAACGCAATGTTGTTTAAAAGAAAAATCCTGCCCCACAGATAAAACAGACAAGAACAGAAAAGAAACTACAAAGCAATAGCGAGTCTTCCTCACGTGACAATACTGAAGGCTGATATGGCACTTTCTTATAGACCTCACTGCGGCTGCTCTCACTCCCCCTGTCAAGAGTATTGCTTATTTCTCCAAAGGACCGGTGACTCTTCTGGAGATTTGCCAAGCTTCCTTCAAAATGTTTTTGAACGGGTGTGCCTCTGACTTGATGCTCCCCTGAAACAAATTTCTCCATAAATTCATATATATATATACATACATATATACATACAGAGAGAGAGAGAGAGAGAGAGAGAATTAACTCAATGATGAATATAGTATACAGTATTTTCCATGCTACAGTGGAGGTGGTGCTTAACCCATAAAAGACAGGAAGCATCAATAGATGCTTAATTCAAATAGTCATAGAGAGACGGAGAGCATCAATAGATGCAAAGACTCTCTCACCTACAATTCAAATTTGTAATCATGGGAAGTGGTCGCTGTGAGCATAGAATCCTCAAGGTTAACCACATTGGTGCCACACAAAGCATTACCATTCATAAAAACAGCAAGCCTGCTGATACAACACTTCTTGGCTCTTTGATGAATTGTTCCCATCTCAGTAAGAGACCTATTACATCCACTACTGTAAAAAATTTAAAACTAGACACTAGCAGTGATATATGATAAGCTGGAAAGTAATGGTTGTGGCAAAAGTAGCCCAATTTCTTCAGACTGGGCTATTTTCACACAACCTGCCCCACATGCTGGGTCTATATTTTGTCCTCAAACTTCCAGTAGGTAAATGGATATTGATAGGCTATCTGGGTACATGAAATTATGCTTTAGGAAGATATAAATCTTATGGGATTTATATATATATTTTTTTAACATGCCTGCCCCACAGGTATACATACAAAAAAATATGTCCATTCTTTAAGGGTTAAAGAAAGGAAGAAAAAAAGTATAGCATTGAGCAATGCTTACACAAGTCAGTTAATACATATATTTTGATGCAAATTACAATAAGAACAACACTAACTATGAACATCAAACTACAAAACATTGAAGTGTGCACATAATGTATATGGAAAAAATACCTTCAGCCATTGAAAATACTTTCTATCATCTGGACCTTCATTTGAAGTTTCTTGTCTGTGTGAAAGAAAAAGGATACTCCTACATTTACATTTTGTAGAAAGGAGCAGACATTCAAATTCAACCCATTAATTCTCACCCCATTTTTTCTGAGATCCAAGAAGATGATGTTTCTCATGGATTCCCAAATGAGCTGAGGAGTTCTCCCTATCAACTGCTGACACCTGTGATGCAGACATCATGTACCTGAAAAGAAAAGCATGTTTAAAGTGCTGCTTTCTACTTCATAGGACTTAAAGCTAGATCCAAACATGGTTTAGGGATATTCTAATTTTGAATACCATTATTAGTTTTCTCTCAAAGGGTTTTTTTTCAAAATTTGGCAATTTTGTGAATTTCTTAGGCCATTTTTTAGCAGAATATAATATAATATAAAATAAAAATGAGAAGAGAGATGATACTGCATAACTGGTAAATAACTTTAAAATAACAATGTCAGTTAATATAAAATAAAAAAAATAGAAAAGAGAGATGATACAGTATAACTGGTAAATAATTCTAAAATGACAATGTCAGTTACGAGCTTTCGTTTCTCCTTCCTGCTGATTGGCTGCACATGACATGACATCACAAGCATCTTCATGCGCAAGACTTAAATAATATGTACCTATTATACTACATTATTATTAATTTTAATTCATCATTACTACATATCACTACATTATTACTGTATTAATGAGTAAGACTGTCTTTAGAATGTGTTTGGGGAAGCATATTTTAGCATATACATATATTATCATACATAGGTGTTCAGAAACTACATCAATTATTTGTGGGAGGAGAAGGAATGTAACCCCTGGAAATAGCGGGGATATACTGTATACATTTACTACAGAAAAAGTACATTACTTTTGGAACTAAAGCCAATCCTAACCACCCTCCCATCACCTCCCCTATATCCTGCAACTCACCAATAACACACACTGTCTTAGGATACATGGTTATTATTGTAGTCAACATTGTTATTATGTATTATAATTATCATCATTATTGCTGTTAGTTAATGTTGATATACTTTTAATTGTGGCCAAATGCAAAACTAGTGCCTTTGGTACCATGCATGATTTATCTAGTATTCTATCAAATAAAATGGTCATTATTTTCACTATAAAGTAGGATTTCCAACTTTATTGTGTAAAAATAGTTAGTTTCCAATGCCTAACTATGTAAAACCAAAAGGGTGATAACTGAACCCTTAAAAAAGATTGAGGGTCTATTAGCACATGGGAGACAGGTAGTAAGCTGTTAGTGGTGAAGGACAAGGGATGTGACGGTTGTAGAGGGGAGAGGGAGACTGTAGAGCACTTCTTAGTTGAGTATGTTAAACATGAGGCAGAGAGACAGGTTAATAGGCTACTTAACAATCATCATGGGGGAAGATGAGTGGAATAGGAGATTAGAACAGGAAGATGGTTGAGTCCTTACAGTGCTAGGCCTTTATCAAGAGAAAGAGAGAGAGAGAGAGAGAGAGAGAGAGAGAGTAGGTGCAATGAAAGAGTTCCTGGTAAGGGTGTGACTGGAGAAAACGGAATAGCCCAAGTGTACAGACGTTCCATGTGTTGTGTTCTTGGCTGGCAATCTTTCTGTAGATAGCGGAAGGACCTGAACACAACACTGAATGGAAGGAGAACCTATATGCGATATAGAAGCGAAAGAGGCCACAAGAAAAAGAATCACTCATACATGCCTCCCCACACAAAACTCTCGATTCCCCAAAGGGCCCCAAAGGCCTTATTGGAAGGGTTTGGGGGTAGGCTCATGGTGATGACTTATACCATAAATCTACCAAAGGTTTTATATACGTAAAACACGTAAATCTTTGCATTTAGAAAATAAAAATCCCGAATCCAGATTCTATCCGCGACAGTCAGCAGGAGTGCCCATTTGGTGCTCTAGGCATCAAAATACAGCCCTGGGTGGATTCCTTATTAATTAATATCAGAATGACACTTTTCTCCATATTTACCGCATTTCCGACCAAAGAGGCCCTACCTTAAAAACTAGAGCCGCCTACCAGACACCTCTTCCCTCTCTCAGCAGTGAAGCGGCAGAGCAGAGACTGACGTCTGTTTATACTGGTGGTAGTAGTAACTTTGGTGGTGGTAGTTTGGTTGCCCTCAGTTGCCAGCTCCTCACAACAGTTCTTTCTTTTCGTCTTTTTTTTTTTTTCTGTTTGCTTGATTATATTTTTTTTCTGTTTGTTTGATTATATTTTTTCTGTTTTCCTGTCTTTGCTGTCATTGTGGAAATAAAAAGGATAATTTACTAATTATTTTCTCTGATGTAGGAAAACCAGCGGAGCATGGATGGAAGTGGCGGGTAACTTGAAATGACTACTGTTGCCACCAAGCTAAAACAAAAAATACTAAATAGCAGCTCACCTTCAACAATATACTACACCTTTTAATATTATTTAAAAAAAATTCCTTTATATAGGAGAGACACTGACAATGGTGGCTTGTGGGTAAGATGGTGGGGATGCTGCTTCAGAAATTTTTTACCCATTGTTTTCATTCAACAGAAAGTTCCCAGTTTACGTTTGGCCTTTCTCAGAAAGTGGATCTTTTGGATCACCTGAAGATCCGCCACCCCTGGTTATTTCAAGCCTAACTACATTAAGCCATGGTAGGCTTGGGTAGGTTTGGTTAGCTTAGTTTAAGTTAGGTTAAGTTAGGCTAGGCTTTTTTAGTAACCAAACCTACCCAAGCCTACCATGGGTTGATGTAGCTAGGCTTGAAATAACCAGGGGTGGCGGATCTTCAGGTGATCCGATCTTTTTAGCAGATATGGTCCTGAATTCTAAACTTTGTATCACATTAAAAAATATGGTATATGGTATTTAGGCACAATACACATAGAATAAAAATGAAACACTGCCTTCCACCAACACACCAGGATCCATGACTTGGCACTGGCAGAGCGACGATGCTCTCTCTACCAGGGTCTCCTTTGTGTATTAAGGAGTACCCTTCATATTAGAAAGTTTCAGGCCATTTTGCTATGCTAACAGTATGTACCTTAAGGTCTGACCACTTTCATATTTTTCCTGACAAATTTCATGAGGGTTCCCTCTCATATTTTTACTATAAATACTTTAAATAATATAAACTTTGAAAATACCAATATGAAATTTGATACCAATACTATATCTGAATTTTCTTTTACAAACATCTCAGATTTTGAGATTGCTGTACATGAGTCTCTACCTATGTATCTTTGTCCTTATGTGTATTTTCCTAATGTGATTGTACCTATTCTTGTATTAATATTGTCTTCATAACCTTGTATTGTTGTGTTAAGTGAGCTTTTTCATGAACTTAAAAGCAAGGCTCCATTGACAGCCAGAAAAAAATGAAGATACACATGGATAGGTATGTCTCTAAGATGGTGTGAGGATGCAATGGGTAGGTGACCCAGCAATGTTAGCATCAAAATAGGTAGGAATTCATTCCATATATCTAAAATAGTCTAATACAATACCCAGATTAGATAGTGCAATACTTCAGAAATATTGACCTAGCTTATCTCTAGACAAGACTATGCATGTACCTCAAGCCCTGTATGCTATAACTCTCACAAAGATAAGGCACCACTCTTCCTCACTCTTAGCTCTGTTGATCCCAGGTGGAAAGGCCAAGTCTAGTGACAGAGGCTAAGAGTACTGTTACTGTGTTTCCTGCATGGTGTAACAGGCAACTAACTGCAATGGAGCCAGGGAACTAGGAACCCTTGTCTCCATAGCATGTCCTACCAACAATCAAGGGAAAACACACACCCACAGACAAGGTACAGTAATGAAACTCATAATTTATCAATGAGAAGTGTTGTATTACATAAAAATAAAGTAATTATGCTTATTATCAAACAATTATGAAATTATGTACAAACTTCAATTTACAAAATGTCAGAAATGTCATTCATAAAATTTTGATATATTAATACAAACAATTCCTATCCTGAAATGAGCAATTCTAAAAGGGAAATCATTCTTCATTACCATACTGCAAAACATAATTGTTCTCAAGGGCTTTGAGTTTCTCCTCCCAGCCAAGAGCCTTTGTCAGTTCCTCTACAGTCTTCACCAGGTCTCCCCCCAACACCGTGTCATTGTCCCGTGAACCAAAGCTTCCAACTGCACTCAAGTTGATGAGGACTCTTGGTGTGTTGCGGGTCACCTCATCAGCTATCTTTGCAAAAGGATACACCTGCAGAATCACAAGTAAGGCTGTCAACACCACAAATAAATATTGTTGAATAGTTCACACTGATTGTACTATAGAATGCTACAGTGCATCACAATCTTAAAAAGGAATTGCACTCTTATTACAACATGAGTTGGTCCAAACAAGGCACCATACACACACAATCTTATTCCTGTTAGCTCCTGGTGGAAAGGAACAATCTTGTGGGAAATTGTGCTACACCTATAAAGCCCTGCCACTCCACACCTAACTCATTACTAAAAAGAAATCCACAGGGTCAATAATCAGGATAAGATAAGAAATAATGCATTCAAGCTTAATGATGTTACAGTATAAAAAATTCACAAAGAGAATAATTCCCAAGTAAAGTGAGAAATATATGGGATAGACTTGATAATCAAGTTGTTTAGTGTAGGCTTGATGGGTTTTTGCAGCTTATCTTTTGGTTCTATATACTTGAATGAATACAGAAAAGCCCGGAAACTCTGGAACTCCCAGCCTACTTTTACACTTTCTTCTTTTATGACTCAAACTCTTTCAAGAGGAAACCTTCAATTTTACAGTTTTGGATGATCCTTCTTTAATTTTTTTTTAAAATCTATACAATATAGGCTTTTTATAGTAATTTATGGGCTAAAGGGACCTGCTAATGGAGACCTCCTATCTGAAAGTCTACCCATATGGGAGCCCTATCTAACCTTGGCCAGGATTCAAAACCATGTCCCTAAAGCACACATGGTTCCACTGTACCACAGCAACCCACTTTAACCTTTCTTTAGAGACTGGCACCACAGAAGGCCTTTTCTTTAGTTTTTGTAGCCTGCAATCAGTTTCCCCTCTTACATAAGTGGCAGTAAGAACATAAGAAAATGAGAGAAGCTACAGGAGGCCACCATACTTACTCTTGGCAGTTCCTGTGTAAGCACCACTGCCTAATTCCACTCATCATCCTCATCCATAAACTTGTCTAATCTTCTTTTAAAACTCTCTATTGTCTCAGCATTAACAAAATGATTACAAAGTCTGTTCCACTCATCAGCTACCCTATAAAAGAACCAGTTCCTACCTATTTTTCTCCTATGCCTAAGTTTCTCCAGTTTGAATCTGTTTCTATCCTGATTATTGACCTAAGAACCTTGCTAATGTCCCCTTTATTGTAACCCTTATATCACTCAAATACTTCTATCAGGTCCACTCTCAACCTAAGTCTCTCTAAGGAATGCATGCAGTCACCTCAAGAGATGTGCCCATCACCAGCAGCAGGTCAGTGAAAGGAACCTGCAGATGATAGTCCCAGAACACTGAGGGAAGATTCTCACCAAAGAATACAATGTCTGGCTTCACTTTACCCTGTGTGGAAGAATGACAATAGTTTAGCTTATCTTTCATAATAAAAATCAATTTTAAATGCATGATACTAGTCTGAAAACCTCTATTGTAGTCGAGTAACTGTTCATCTTTCAATTTCCATTTGTTCTAAATATTGATACAGTATACTACTAAACATCCACACATGGGTTTGAGGGAGCCAAGTTGGCTCTCTGGGCCATCTCTCATTACAGGAACAAACAGAAGATGAGACACACAAGAATTAAAAGTATGATTAAAACAAATTTTTGTTCTTATATAGAAAAATAAAAGAAGATAAAGGCAAAGATGATAAAGAAATACTATTGTGTAAAGCACAAAAAATAAATGTTTACGTTTAAGTGTTTTCTTTTCTTTAGTTCTCACTGGTTGTTGCTGTTATTACTTAAAAAAGTATTACTGCCCCAACCATCTAAATTCCTCACTTATAATTGTGGCAGCCCCTGCTAAAGTGAGGTAAGTGACACAAACCAACAATTGAAAAACAGCATTTGAAAGTCCTGCTCCTTACACAGCCACATGTGCATTTATCTCACTACAGCACTGGTAGCTGAAATGAGGTATTTGACCATACTTAACAATTGCCTCAAAGCTGTCAAAAGATGTTTGCTTGCTTACTGTTCATCTTAATAAGGCAAAGTACTATGTAATTTTTACTATCATCATAATGAAGTCCATGATTAAAAAATATATCCTAATATCTTTTATCCAAATGGATCACTTTTAGCCATAAAACTTGAGACATGCATACCTTCTTATATTCATTTAAAGCAAGTTGAAGAATATTTCTAAAAACATTTCTTTATCTAATGTTAAGTTAATACTAATGAGCTTTCAAGTTTTATGATCACACTTACCTACAAAGACTGAAGACTTGCCATACCTTTCCAGTGATTAGTCTTATTGGAACCAAGTTAAAAACTTTATTCATAACATTGTTTTCTTATTAAATCCTAACTTAGTATTGATTATTGTCTGTGGGAACAGTTGAAAGGGGCTCTGACTCCATGCTTAGTAACTTTCTCCCCTGTGACAGCAGATATATACTCCTGACCAAGATAATGTTTCCTTTTGGCCACATTTTTTCTTCCAGACACCCTCTTTTGCTCTCTTGAAGTTGATGTAAGTTTCAGGCTGTTTGTAAATTTACTGTCAATCATGCTGGTATATACAAAAAATTCCCTAAAGCAAGAAAACTGTCAAAAGTAGGGGAGCTTTATGATCAATATGACAGATGCAGGAAGACTTAGGCACACATCTGCCAATACTCATGCTGAGCAAGTCTATAACACCATGAGCCAGGCCAACAACTTTCCTGGCTCAACCCACCATTATTAAGTACTACACTACCAAGGTATGTGAAGTTTTCCCTGATCTCAAGGTCCTTGCCACATGTATGGACAGACTGTACTGTTTCATCCAGTAAGCCTCCAAACACCTGAATCTTGGTTCAGATGTTCAAACATGCTGGCACACAAAAAAGTAGCCTAAAGCAAGGAAATTACATCAAAAGTAAGGGAGCCTTATGATTAGTATGACTGATGTGGGAAGGCACACATCCACATTTCCATTTGCCAGGAGGTGATGGCCCACCATAATCACACACAGTGATTGGTACCAGTAGTTCTCAGAGGTGCTTATAACACAGATATTTCTCTATACAGTCTGTGAGTGGAAAAACCTCATTTTTTTTATTATATTCCACCATTATGAACCTAGATTTTGCCCTATTTGATGGCTGCAGCAACTTAATTTCAACACAAGTGTTGCTCACCTCATTACAACATAGAGTGCCACAATTCTTGGCATGAAAGAAAACAATTACCTTACACTTGGCTGCCTCACACAGGATTGGCACAGTTCCCTCCATTATTGCTCTCTTCACCACTCCAGCTTCGTGCCGTCGGCCACACAGTGTGCAGGAAGCCGTGGCAAAGGAGCCGTGAGCTTCAACAAGTTTTTCCTCAGGTATTCCAGCCACTTGTTGGACAGAAGAGAAGAGATACATTACACTGAAGCAAAACAACAATTATGGAATCAGAGGCTGAGAATCTTTTATCTCCTTAACCCCTTCAGTACTGGGGCACATTTTTACCTTCAGATTTGGGTGTAAACTTTATTGACATTAGGAAGCGTCTTTGAAGATTAAAAGATTAATAGCCAGAGTGTGCACTATCTTAATCCCCATATGAGTTTCTGAATCTGCATAAAATCAATAAATAATAATCAGAATAAATATGAAAATGCATCCCAGTACTGAAAGGGTTAATATGAAAAGGTGGTAACATTGGTAAGCACACAGAACATTTATCAACTGTTGTCTGGAAAATGAGTCAAACTTTTTCATGCATTTCATATCAATAGTATCACTGAAATCTTAATGTTATGTAAGCCTTCCAAGCCAATATGGTCCTTATTGAGTCCCTTTAGAAGGATGAATTTTAGGTAAAAGAAGATTTCTAGGGTGACATCACTGCCACAAAGAACAGTACAGTGTTGTGCAGTGTTGGCTGGAAAAGATGCCATAAACATGACAATTCTACCACATGATAATATATAAACTGACCCTGGACATAGTAGTAGTTTTTGTCCAAGAGAACTCTACTTTTGACAAGACACCACCTGACTGCTTCACATTATTCACACAAAGAGAGAAAAAAAACTCTTCTGTAAGCTACACTGGTGACAAAATAAACAGGTGATCTCAGAAATATGTACAAAATATTGTTACTGCTTAACCCCTTCAGTACAGGGACACATTTTTGTCATGAGTTTTGGGTGTGACTAAACAAGGACTGCAAAAAATAGGTCTAAAGGCCTCATGCAGCTTCCCTCATTTTCTTATGTTCTTATGTTCTAAACCATTTTACTGACATTAGGAGGAGTCTATGGAGCTCAGAAAATTAATGGCCAGAGTCTGTACTGTTTTAATCACCACACAAGTTTCTGAAGCTCTATAAAATTGACAAATAATAAGCATATGAATATGAAAATGTGTTCCAGTACTGAAGGGGTTAAATGTAACAAGGCTTCATCTTCATCTCCATACTTTCAGATCATGGATAATAAATCTAATGTGGGCACCAGTGACAGCCACATGTAGAGCTGACAGATTCTTGCAGCTTTCCTTATTTTCTTATATTATATTATCAATTGTACAAATGGCAATACTTATGAAATACATATAATGACAAAATATTTTCATTAATATTCTGTAATTTGAGTGCCACCTCATATGTGCAGCAGGTAGGATGAATAATTAAGAAAGTAAATATTCAACTAAAGACAAGCTAACCCTCAACTCAAAATACAGTACGTATTAACTTACATCTTTCTAGGCCATCAATGTTCTGTGTGTAGACCATCTGTAGTTTTCCCTCCTCATGCAGCAGCCTGAGGAAGTGGTGAGCAGTGTTGGGTTTGTAATTCACTCCTGGGTATAGGTCTTGAGCTGCAACAAAAAAAAAATTACTTTCTCTCTCTCTCTCTCTCTTACAATATATATATATATATATATATATATATATATATATATATATATATATATATATATATATATATATATATATATATATATATATATATATGATATTTTTCAGTTTAGGAATAAAGTCAAACCCTCCAACACAGAAAAATTGATAAAACCTGTTTAAAGATTTTGAGACTTCAAAAGTTGGTTAACACTAAAATACTATAATTCAAAAGGAACAACAATTACATGTTGTTGCGTTGGCAATCAGCATTAGTATCATTAGTACACAAGACAAGGGAGGAATAGGAAATGAAAATAACAACCTAAAAAAGTATAATTTTAGTTCTTTTCTTATGTAAGTGTTGCAAACCACATTAAGAGTAAATCAAAGTAAATCATCACAATACAATACATGTATTTTATTTACTCTGTCAGGTGGCACAGCTTCACCCTTCCATCGCTCACCCAAGGTAAAGAAAGGCCGAGGGTCCATCATGAAGTAGTGGATGTCAAAAATAGCCTCAGGATATGGCAGGTCATACTTCTGAAGGTTGTCATACAGGCCAGTACCCGGAGATCTGCATTAGACAAAAAACAATCAGTAAAATGAGTTAAAAATACATAAAATACAAATGCAACAATCAAACAAATTACAATATGTACATACTGAGAGTCAAAGAAAATCTAATTATAAAGTATCTCATACTACAGGTAACTCAATTTACATGAGTTTTATGTTCTTGAAGAGGTCATATAAAACAAAAACAATGTAAATCAAACAACACACACACACACACACACACACACATATATATATATATATATATATATATATATATATATATATATATATATATATATATATATATATATATATTACAGTACATACACTTGGTTTCAATTCTTTAGGTCTGATTTGTACTTTGGATGACAAATATACACATACAAGGAAAATATAACTTACAAACAAATATTACAATACAAAAACAATGTTACATCATCACATTTTAATTCATTGTTTAAGCAAGACATACACTTTCCTCAACTCACCTAAAGTCAGGAATCCCAGAAGGTGTGCTCATACCAGCACCAACCATCACCAGAATGTTGCTTGCCTGCTGCTTTATATAAGACGCCACACCCTCAATGTCCTGTGACAGCCGTCTGTCGCTCCCTGAGGACGACCACCTCCACCCCCACCTCCCCGCCGCTGCACACCATCCTGAACACCTAACAAACTGTAGGACATTGCTCTGTTAGTCCTTTCCCTGCTGCAGTCTCCCTTTCAACTCAATAACATGGTGTGGTGTAAATCTAAAGTACAGTTTTCAAAGATGCCACCAATGGCTGCATACTGCCACAAGTGGGCCTTACAGCCTCTTGCAGCTTCCCTCCTTTTATATGTCATTATAAAAAATGCCTCAGAAAAAAAATTGTCCTTTCTCTTGGTTCATTTTTTTCTTCTTTGTGAATGGCATTGTGAGCAACCTTTTTCTCCATTTTTTTCCCCCATGACTGGTGTTCCTAATACACAAAAATGTAAGATTGGTCTTCAATAAAAAGCAAATGAAGGAAGAGGGTAAAGTTTAGCAGCTTCAGTAATGAAGACATGAAATTTTTCTTTATGATGTAGATCCAATTGGCATTCCTTCCCACACTTAACACACAGCCTTTTCTCAGAAAGAACTCCATGTTTCACTAAAAGCTTCACAGTCTTCATAATAAGTTGCCACAAAATCCCCATAGGACATGTAGCAGCCTTCACTGACTCTTGCCATGTTTCGATCTTTAGTAGATCTTCTATACATCCTTCTTATATGCTTGCCATGCTAATAAATGACAGTGAACCTACACCAGAAAGGCTGACATGCCTCGAAAAAAAAAAAAAAAAAAAGGTGACTGAAATACCATAGAAAGATGACATTGGGCACTCTGTGACCAATGTCATAAGTATACTGGCTTGATAGATGCCATGACATCCCAATATCCTGCTATCCACAAATCCCAGTTATGAAACAAAAGAATCATTTTGGTGTTTACTTTTGCCTGATGCACAGCACACTGGACTTAGAAAATGTCAAATTTCTGCCACACTCCTAACCACTATTACAGACGTACTATAGGCTGGGAAATTCCTCTAGTTTACAGCAAAATTATTCAGGGGATGCGAAATTTACCTTATAAAGATACATTAAATTGTCTAAATCTCCACTCCCTAGAGAGAGGGAGAGCAAGAGGTGATATGATTGAGGTTTACAAATGGGTAAAAGGGATAAATACGGGAAGCATTGATCAGGTGATAGTAACTGGTAGCCAGGGCAGGACACGCAGCAATGGGTACAAGATGGATAAGCCTAGATTCAGGACAGACATAGGTAGACATTGGTTCACAGACAGTGATCAATGACTAGAATAGGTTGGACAGGCATATAGTGAGCGCAGAGTCAATAAGTAGCTTTAAAAAATGGTTGGATGAGAGTATGGATAGAGATGATAGGTGGGGTTGGGTAACCATTAATGATTAATTAAAGGGTCTGCCGCGTATAAGTCATACTGGCCTCCTGCAGTCTCCATTTTCTAATGTTCTAATGTTGAAGTCCACTGACCCTTCTACATGATACGTAAGTAGCGTGCTTGTATCTATTGCGGACGTTTTGTAAAGATTAACCAAACATATTGACATTTACCATAAACGTCTAACAATGTAGTGGAGGTTGTGCTACTTACTCTGCTGACGTGCCATGAGGTGAGTAGGCAATGCTGCATCACTGCCTGCCAAGCACACTCCTCTCGGGAGGTGCCAGTGCTAGCGCCAATGACGGGAGGCACAGGACGAGGGAGCAGATTATACACTCCTACCCTTTCTCTTCTGTTATGTCCTAAATCATTTCCTATGCCACTCTCCTCTGTCTTATTTGGATGTTTCGAGTACTCAATTTACTAGTGCTTGATCTAAAACATGCTCGTACCACTTGCTATCGCGTTATCATTTATCACGGTCACGGAAACGCCGCCGCTACTGCTGGTTTGTTTACTGAATCAGCTGTTCAGGATACTCCTCCTCCTCCTCTTGTGACCGATGTGCGACTGCATTGATTTTCAGTTTTCTTGGATTGTTTTAGAATTCTAGTATTTTCTGTTGCCTTTTGGCTTTTATTTCGTTTTGTACCTCTTATTATTCCATAGTTGTCTTCTGGACCACTGAGGTTAATTAAAAAGTGGCGGTCAGTCCGAAGAGTGCATGTCAGTTAAGCGCCGTATTGAAACACCCACGCAAACAGCATAGATCTTTGTTTCACTACTCTTTTCTGCGTATCTAGGCAGTACACACCTGCAACCCCAAAATGGTCTTTCCTCACCTTCGTCAGTAGTCCCAGTTCATTTGTACGTCCCGCTGCGCTGCCTGTGCTGTGTAGTCTGGCTTGGCTTGATGTTCCCTCCACACACACACACACACACACACACCTGAGACACTGCTTCGTCTCCTCCTTCACTTACAACTTTACTACGTGGTCAGCTGATTCCATCTCGTTCACTGCCACGATAAGATGATATGAGAAAAAATAACGGTGAAATGCGATTGGTATGAGAGAGAGAGAGAGAGAGAGAGAGAGAGAGAGAGAGAGAGAGAGAGAGAGAGAGAGCAACAGGATACCACTTACTTATGGGAGTAGAGTGTTCGCTGCCTTGTTGGGGCGGCTACAGCTCAAAAGTGCGGGAGGGCGAGAGGGACGGCTGGTCGTCTTCCTCCTCCGTGTGACGGACGGGATGTGTCTGGGACGGGGCGGGGAGAGGGTGGCGCTCATGAGGTCAGTCTGGAAAGAAGGCAGTGTCTGGTATAGCACAGTAATAGTAGTAGTAGTAGTAGTAGTAGTAGTAGTAGTAGTAGTAGTAGTAAGAAGAAGAAGAAGAAGAAGAAGAAGAAGAAGAAGAAGAAGAAGAAGAAGAAGAAGAAGAAGAAGAAGAAGAAGAAGAAGAAGAAGAAGAAGAGGAGGAGGAGGAGGAGGAGGAGGAGGAAGAGAAAATTTGTCATTTGATAAAGACAGGCACAGAAGTCTGTCTGTTGAGTTAATAAAAGGTATATTTTTTTCTGTCTATCACGTTTATTGATTTACTTACTTATTTTTTTGTTGCTAATCTATTAGTATTCATTTCTTATAAGTATCTCCTTTACCTGGCAGCGTGGAAGACTTGTCCCTCTCCCAGGTGTGCGTGTTCACGCTGCCATGTGACGGGAGGACCGCTGGGCCTGGCGGGGAGGAGATCTGGTGTGCCATTGTCGTCACCACGTGGATGACGCCCCCACCACTACTGCCGCCGCCCCTGCCGCCCCCCTCGATGCTCGCAACCACAGAGGCTTAGAACAGAGCAAGAAATGAATCATACATTGACTGACAGAAAGAGGCGCAGCAAGTGATTGATCCACGGAGCATGGCTGGACATTAGCTATACTCAAGGCTCACAAAACTACTTCTTTGTCTCATCTCACCTCCAACTCGGTGTTCAGGAGAATCCCCCGACACTTTCAGCCTTAGCAGCTCCATCATTGTGTTGTTGGTGCTCTCCTCAGCCTCTGTCCTCCCTGCGCTGCCAGCCACAGTGCCTTTCTCCACTCTTGACTGCTTACCTCGAACTATTCGTACGCGACGGCGCCCCAGAGCAGCCCGCACCACCGCCACGCCCAGCACCACTGCGAGGAATTCGTTGAGGGAAGGATGGCGGACTGGCAAGGCGAGAGTTATATAAACCAATACCAATACCAAATTTCTAAAAGAAGACAGTCACCTCCACAGCTACTAACAGAATGAGATAATGTGAATGTATGAATTTTGCTCAGTATTTACCCAGAACGAAAACGGAGACTGTGACGGCCGCAATAGCTGCAGGGGCTGCCAGAGGGTGGGCCTCCGGGGCTAACTGGGCCCATTGGCAGTGGTCACCCAGATAGCCTGGCCTACACACGCACAGGAAGCCAGGTCGCTGGTTGAGGCATGAGCCACCATGGAAGCAAGGCAGCCACAGACACTCGTCCACGTCCTCGCAAGCCCTGCCCACCAACCGCCTACCCGGACCGCAGCTGACACGCACACAGTACTTACATATTAGATAGGCTTTGTATCCTTTCATGTACACGGTGAGTGTGTGCACTACTGAGGGATAGATAGCATTGTAACATTATTCCTTAGCTTTCACTAACTACTTGTGGTGAGGCAAAGTGGCAGGGAGGCGCGGCTGACCTGCAGGTGGGCTGATCCCAAGCCGCGTGGCAGGATAGCGGCGGCTTGCAGGTGGTGTTGACACAAGGGTCTGCCGCCGGGTGGCAACCCTGGCTCAGCTGCTCCAGGGTGGTCACTTGGCCCCAGCTGGTGCCGTTGGTGGCGGGAGGCAGCGGCAGAGGATGACCCGACACTCTCAGGTCATCTAGGCAAGCTTGGAGGAGGAGAGGAGGTCTGAGGCTAGAGCCTTAGAACTTGGCACTCATACGAAGTGAATGAAATTGATTATAAATAAGAAGTGGAAATAGGTTGTAAGAAACAACAAAAAATAAGAAAAGTATATAAACTCAAAAGTTTTACACAACCATATAATTTCTTCTCAGAGGGCAGCAGATGAGTCACTGTGAGGATGAAGGACAGTGTGAGTGAGATTGAATGCGATGCAGCAACATGACACGCAAACAACACTCACCGTCTCTCAGGTCGTCATGCACCGTCACGAGATCGACGCCCTCGAACTCCGGCAGGCCGCCCACCGTCACACCATTGTGCTTGTCCACCACGAGGGACGGAGGTGACCCCAGCGGTGCAGCGGCTGCCAGGGACGCCAGGGTCTCGTTACGCCGCCAGCCGTCGCCGTCGTCCACGCTCACCAGCAGATTATGACCGTGTCGCTCCGCCACCACGGTGTGCCAGACGCCGTCCCCCAAGGGATGGCGTTCTACGCAGGCACTCCGGGTAGCCCACCCCACCCCCGACACAGACACACACGCCACGCTCGCCTGTAACTGTTCTACAGAGTAAAAATTATGAATCTTGATATGAATACATCCCACATCCAAATTTCGGACAACACAACATCTGTTGTTCAGAAAGGGACCCTTTAGTATAAAAGTAAAACTTCTACGTGTTTACCAGCACACGAGACCCGCCTCTAACAGCTGGTGGCCCACTGATGAGTGATGCGTTCTTCCCAGCAGACTGAAGCATTTATTATAGTGATCCCAACCACTGAGCGGCTAAGACTCAGGTTTCCCTGTCCGGAATATTGGCTGTGGATGTATTGTACTTAAGAATAGTGTACAGCAGGCAGGAGCCATGACACATTCAGTGGTGGTGTTGGTGGTGGTGGTGTTAGTGGTGGCAACAAGATAGGGGACTCACGTGGAGGGTGAGCGAGGCGGCGCGGTGGTGAGCGGCCAGCTGTAGCAGCAAACCACTTCGAGATCCTCGCAGCCTCACCCGAACTTGCATCCGCACCACACGCTCCCCTGGAGTGAAGGACAGTGCCACCTTCATGTAGGAGGCAGTACCTAGGCGCGCAGGCACGGTGGACGTTACGCACCCAGGCCCCGTCCACCCTGCGTCACATTCACATCTCGGGTGCTTGAGGCCGCCGACACAACGTCCCCGGAGTCCACACCCACCGTGATGACTAGAGCAAGCTAAGGTCTGTGGGCGGCAGCCGCCGATGCTGGCGTGGCTATACACCGGGTCACCAAGGTCCACAGCCTGCAACAAGGATGCACGAGGGACGAGTATCAGAGACCGCAGGACATGACCAGGCCACCACAGCGACCATTGGCAGCGACATGCATGAGTGTGTTGTGTGCAACGCTGAATCACCTGCGCGTTGATGGTTAGGTGAGCGAGGCACCCTGTTAGGTAGTGGTGGACCGGCGCCTCCCGCCACCCATGTTCCTTGGGGCTGGGCGGTGGATGAGCCAGGCCGCCTATTTGCATGGGTGCGGAGACAAGCCAGGTGCCGCCATTCCTGGGCGTAGGCCAGCTTGCTCGCGCCAGGCAGTGGGTATCGTCTTGAACTCCGTCCTTCCAGCCCCGCCCACAAAAGTCCACCATCACCACCACTCCCTGTGGATGAGTGGAAGATATGACTTGCGCCTCTTTTTAGTTTGCACATCTGTATGATAGCTTGACCACCCTCCCTCTCACCTGAACATCCAGGGACAGGTGCAAGGTGTGCCACTGGCCGTCATGCAGGAAGCTGTTCACCTGCAGCTTGAGTGGGCCGCCCTCGCCCTCCAGTAGTACCTGCAGTCGCCCATTCTTCAGCTGCAAGGCCAACATGGGTGCAGGCGTGGCATGGCGGGGCGTGGATGCCAAGGGGCCAGTGTAGAATAGAAGGGCGTTGGCGTGGTATGTGAGGAAGCGCAGCGACAATGTGACAGGGAGGCAGGGCGGCAGCGGCGGCAGCCACGCCCACCCAGAACCCCAGAAAGTGCGACTCAACACCTTGCACTGCGGCGGCGACGCCTCCCCTGGACACACACACCTGAGGCACCACATACAACATGTAGCGAGCACACACACACACACACACACACACACACACACACACACACACACACACACCTGTTGTAACCCTCCTGGGACCTGATGCAGCGGCCACCGTTGAGGCAGGAGGGAGGTGTGCAGTCCTCCTGGTCGCGGGCGTGGGAGGAGGAGTGGCAGGAGTGCACGCGGGTGAGGCGCGGCGTGACCAGAGCCGTGGCGTTTGTGTCAACCACCTGAAGGAAGGAGACATGACATGTACTGACAACTCTTTACTTAATGAAGCAGTTCTCTCCTGCCATATTTCTAACGTACTTGTTTCGTGGCAGATGTCATTGCCTGGAACTGTTTCAGAGAGAGAGAGAGAGATAGAGAGAGAGGGGGGGGGACTGGGGATGAGTCAGAGTAAAGAAGAGGAAGAGGAAGACAATAGATTAATTCAATACGAAACAAAAGAGGATGAAACCTGTAGCAGGTGTCTGGTGGAGGCGAGGGAGGCTGCGGAGTGGAGGCTGAGGTCGTCATGGTGGCCAGTGTGGGACTCGTGGCGGTGGTGCTGCCTGGTCGTGGCGGCGGAGAGGTCGTCCACTACCACTGTGAGGTTGATGGCGGCCTCCAGCTATGGATGACAGACACACACACACACACACACACACACACACACACACACACACACACACACACACACACACGCACACACACATGATATCAACAAGCTATGAAACATGCAATCAAGTCGTGTGTTGAACAAGCAAGGTAAATATTTAACCAGCTTCACGGGGCATTTAGACAACCATGTGGAAGTGAATGAATATGACTATAGATCAGCTCGTGTTTCCTGCATATGCACCCAATCTGAGAGAGAGAGAGAGAGAGAGAGAGAGAGAGAGAGAGAGAGAGAGAGAGAGAGAGAGAGAGAGAGAGAGAGAGAGAGTAGAAGAGATGAGAGATTGTGAGTGTGTTCGACGGACCTGGTTAGCGTGGAGAGCGAGAAAACCCTGAAGTTTCACGGGGCTCATGTAGCTTCCCAGTGCGTCCTTCACGCTCACCCACACGCAGGTAGAGGGCGTGGCAGGAGGAGAGGCTTGGTGTAAGGCGGTAGGGGAGGCGGCAGGGGAGGCAGTATGGCGGCCACAACCTCCGTATACACTCACTACCTCCACATCACTGCCTGGCTCATCCAGCACCTTCAACACCGCCCTCAGGAGAGAACCGAGTCCTCCCCCGCCCTTCTGCCGGAAAGAGAATCCCTCACATATTTTTATGTGTAGAAAGGACTCTGGTTAAGGGGAAAAAAGACCTGAATATAAAGATCTGCTGAAGGTGTTATTCCCTGAAGGATATCCAGAATTATTCCCCTCTTGGAACAGTTCGAGTCAAAGGTACAAAAGCAAGCAGGGAATTCCATAGTTCATCAGTAAAAGGGAACGTAATAGAGATAAAAGGGAAAATATAAATAATTACTTCCTCTACTCTATTTGGTAAACTACGAGTACAACCGCCGTTCTGGCTCGCGTAACTCACTTTCCTTCACCCTTTCCTTTACCCCGACCATCTCTACCCTCCATGTTCTTTGACTGTGAACTACACACTAATAGATAAATAAAAATAAAAGAACATACCGCGGGGGACCAACCACGCGTGAGATCGGCGGGCGTGGTTGGTGCGAGGGCGAGGGGAGCAGCGTGGGCGAGGGCTTCAGGGGTCAGCAGACGCACCGACACTGTCACGTTAGCCATCACGCCTCGCTGCCGCCACGCCCTGTCACTGACGGAGAACTGCAGCTCGTACCTGACGGAGAGAGAGAGAGAGAGAGAGAGAGAGAGAGAGAGAGAGAGAGAGAGAGAGAGAGAGAGAGAGAGAGAGAGAGAGAGAGAGAGAGATTTGGAGAAATGAAGTGAGGAAGCAGAGACCAGTACGTATTCAGAAACGCATTGCTCTATTACTGCAACTATTGTCCAAGGCTACAGAGATGATCAGCTGGGTTCTCAAGACGGTTTCTCCTGTCAGTTATGCAAAAATTTTGTTAGTTTGCCATCAGAACCGTAAGAACAACAACAACGAAAAAAAAGCATCCTTAGAAACATGTGCAGCTTGAACCATGGCTTTTGAAATAGAGGAGGTACAGTTGTTAAGACTGTTACTTCCGTTAATAAAGTAGAAAGTATTGTTAGTTTGCCATTAGAACAGTAAAAAAAAGACATTCTTAGAAACATATGTAACTCGAAATAGGGGATTTTGAAACAGAAGACGTGCGATACTGGTATTTCAGAATGTCTCCCAGGATGATGAAGGGGGGGGAGAAGGGGATGGATAGGTGAGAGAAGGAAGTGGAGTTGGGGAAAAAATGTAACTGAGTCAAAGAATTACAGTTAAAATTGGGGAGAAAATAAAAGAGGAAGTCAGGCTGGAGGTGGAAGAGGAGTTATGAAGTAGGTACGCACATAGTGAAGCCGAAACATAATTTGGAGGAAGATGGATAGCACAGGAAGACATAATAAGGGAAGGGAGAAAAGATAACGTTAATAAGGAAAGAAAAAGAAAGAAAATGAAGAGGAAACACGAATATTCTAAAGAGAAAGAAAGATAAAACACGGAAGGGTTGGGAATAGAGTAGCGGGAGGGAAAGATTGAGACACGGAAAGAAAAGAAAAACAAAAGGAAAAAAAAAGATAATGTAAATAAGATAAAAAGGCATTACATTAAAATTAGAATGAAATCACATATCAAAAGCGAAAAGAAAGAAAAGAAATCTGAGAAAAAAAAACTAGAAAAAAAACACAAACAACAACAATGAAAAAAAAGGAGAAAATAGAGAAATGAGAACAAAAGCCACTAACATAGAACAGCAAAGTGTAGCCAAACTAATAATAACGTGATCCAAACCCAATTAAGCCAGGAGGAATAATGCATGCGGAGAGAGAGAGAGAGAGAGAGAGAGAGAGAGAGAGAGAGAGAGAGAGAGAGAG
>CM035181.1:12356851-12389035 GCA_020233015.1 Callinectes sapidus
AGAGAGAGAGAGAGAGAGAGTGGGGGGGGGGGGGAATAACTTAAACTGAACTGACAGGGAGGGGACTTGAGAAATGTAGAAAAACGGGGGGAGTAGGAACGGAGACGGACATGGAGTGAGGTTAAGCTAAGACCGTATTCAGAGACACCTTGCTCTCTCGCCACGACAGTTTTCCAAGACCACAGACACCGCTAACTGGGTTTTCAAGACAGCTTTTCCTAATGATAATCAAGAAAAATCCTGCCATTCTACCACTAAAACCATAAAAAGCGGATAACGCACGCGCTAGTCACGAAATAGGTAAGTTACACCCTAATGGACTTAACAAAAAACTTATGTGGTGTATGGGCAATCATGGATAAGAAATCAGACATTTTTACTAGATATTGTAATGGACTAAATCTTGCTTTAATGACTTCGCGGTAGCAGTTCCAGCCGTAAGAGCCTGTTATGTATTAATGATAGGTTAGGCGAGAGGTCAGGGGTCCCTCGCAGGCGAGAACACGAGAAAAGAAATGTAAGGCACAAGAACAAACATAAACAGTGCTAGATCGTAAGGGCGATCACCCTATAGGATGTATGTGTGTAAAGTAACCTAGTGATGTCCGTGCTAAAGGATCTGAAAGTATTTCCCCACACATAAGGGTGAACAGGGTGTGAGATCTACGTGTCGTAGTGGACTAGGATAAAGAGTAACGAATGAAGTGCATGGTCGTTTATAGTGCCGAAGGAAAAGACAAGTATGTTTTTTGTTTGATGCTGATTGTGTGTGTTATGATTTTGATTATTTGCACACAATAAGTGTATTTCAAGTTGATCTGCGTCTACTATTTCCCACTAAACGAACCCATCTGGACTCATTTTGACGTGTAAGTAATTGGTTGTGTTGGTTGCGTGGACAAGCAGTAAGTGTAACTTAACGTAAGCAGCTCACTATTGTAGCAGTGGTGAGCGGGCTACGACAACAGCTAAAGGTAGGAAGCCTGTTTCATCAAGCAGGGAGCCGTCTGTGCCTTGTTCAAAGTAAACGACATACCAGACACTTCAGAATACATTTGCCTCCTCAATGGCGTTTTCCTCCTCACTCTTTCTTTACAACTTGACTCGCATTTTTCCAACAGCGGAAAACGTAAAATCTAAACATTATTTCGTATTTGGAAAGTTTATGTTTATGCATTGTGTCATTGTGGTGTTGTACTGTTGGTGTTTTTTTTTTTTTTTTTTTTTTTTTTTTGACACTGCGTCCTCCTCAACCTGCCTCTTCAGTGACTGTGCATTCCTAATACTGATAAGTGTTCCTCTCCCTTAAAATCCAATGAGTCTATAATATGAACGCTTTACAATGAATTATATGAAAAAGGCTACTTATATACAAGATTTACATCGTCAACTTTTTTCTATTTCCTTATCTATTATTACATGACCATTCAAAAATTTTCTCCTTTTTTCATGTGTCGTTATTAATTATAAATAATCTTCCAAGTGTTGTATTTTTGGGTCCGTTTCTCTCTCTCTCTCTCTCTCTCTCTCTCTCTCTCTCTCTCTCTCTCTCTCTCTCTCTCTCTCTCTCTCTCTCCCCGCGAAGGCAATTTCAGAAGCACGAGAGGCCATCTAATGGGCAGTGAATTAAATGAACCCTTTTTCTCTTCTCCCTTCCCAGCGCCGCCACTCGCTTAGTTCAGAGAAAAGCATTTGCCGAATTGAAGGCTTTTTTGTACAATTGTGCTGACGTTTCAACTTACGCTCAGGGCAAAGCGATCAGATCCTGCGGTATGCATTATATTAAGGGGATGAAAAGTCTGGTTGCATTTATGATAATGTTGAGAGTAATCTGATACTGTTTAGATATATGAGGTTTAGGCTCAGAGAGGACTTTTTTGTGCGAGAGGAAATATTATCTAGTGAAGTGTGTGTGTGTGTGTGTGTGTGTGTGTGTGTGTGTGTGTGTGTGTGCCCGCGCGCACTGAGACGCGTCATATTATGGTTAACAGCTAGTATTTGTCTGCTTCAAAAACATTAACAAAACTACTACTACTACTACTACTACTACTACTACTACTACTACTACTACTACTACTACTACCACCACAAATACTACCGCTACTACCACTACCACCACCACCACTACTACTACTACTACTACTACTACTACTACTACTGCTGCTGCTGCTGCTGCTGCTGCTGCTGCTGCTGCTGCTGCTGCTACTACTACAACTACAATTAATAATACCACCACAACTACTACCACCACAACTACTACTACTACTACTACTACTACTACTACTACTACTACTACTACTACTACTACCACCACAACTACTACTAAAACTACTAATACCACTACTACCATTACCATTGATAATAATAATAATAATAATAATTATTATTATTATTATTATTATTATTATTATTATTATTATTATTATTATTATTATTATTATTATCATTATTATTATCATACCAATACCACCACCACTACCAAGGAAATCCTGAGGCAACATAACATGCATGAACAGGGAGAGGCAGAAAATAGTGTTTCATCTCTGTTAGAAAGCAATGTTGTTGAGTCAATTACCACAGAAGGAGTAAGTTAGAGAGAAAGCTATGAATTTAGATATCGAGTGTCGAATATCGGGTTACAGGAGCGGTGTGTTTGATCCTTAATGGTTGTTTGCGTTGTGTTGTGTAAAGGAAAGTCATTAGTTCACGTTGGCCTCAAGGGATGTTTTGACACGAGTTACTTTTAACTGAACTAATAGAGTCTCTCTCTCTCTCTCTCTCTCTCTCTCTCTCTCTCTCTCTCTCTCTCTCTCTCTCTCTCTCTCTCTCTCTCTCCACGCACACACACACACACACACACACACACACACACACACACACACACACACACACACCCATCACTACCACCACCACCACCACCACCATCACTTTCATCTGTGCCGAAATGATAAGAGGAAAATAGGAATAAAAAAACAGACGAGAGATAAAATCGGTTGCCTATTACTGCACCAAGAATAGGGAAAAATATACGTTATCTCGGTATTATGGGTTCATAAGGTGGTTCCTCCATGCACCACTCGGGAGGGGCTGGTGGTAACACTTGATAAGAGGCGAGGCGGGAGCGGCGGCAAGACAGCTGGCAGGGCGGGCAGCGGCAGTGTGCGTGGTGGCAGCGGTACACGAGTCGCTAGTAAGGCCTGTCCTGCTCACATCACTGATCCTCGCTGACTGGCTCCGGACTCCGGAGAGCTGCACTACCGCTTTCTCTCACTTCCCCCCCCTCCCCCCCCCTCTCTCTCTCTCTCTCTCTCTCATCGCATTAACATCTTTTCAGTCATTCCTCTCTTCTGAGCCTGCTCTGCTTTGTTATCCACATCCTTAATTAGAAATTTTAGGTCAGAAAACTAGGGATAAGTTCGACAAGATCATTGTGTCAGAGCAGTGAAGTGAAGCGGATCCCATACACACTGAAGATTGTCTGTGTTAATAGAGTAATCAATCTTGAGGAAACTTTATCAACAGTTATCAGATACAGAGGGAATCAAGAGACAGACCACTCAGTCAGCTGGTGAGAAAGACTCCATGTACTTATCTCAATCATGTCGAGATAAATGCCCAATGCTGAATTTTGGTAACGTTGTCTTTCTGCCGGAACATTTATTTGTGTATTAAATTTTGTTTGAGTTGTGTAGGTATGTTCATGAGGTTTTTGGTGAATTATGATCGAAGTCGTTTTTGAAAAGTTAGATGGACAACCTGTTTATTTTTTACAATATCTATTTTGTACTTATTATGACTGGACAAAGTTTGCTTTTTTTTCTTATTTGTAGTCCTGACAGCTGAAAATCATGTATACCTACATTTTGTTGATAAACTACTACTACTACTACTACTACTACAACTCCTTTTGGTGGAGACATAGGGAGTGGAGTTGTGTGGTCTGGTGATGTAGTCTTCAATATAGAGGCACTCATGTACTCCTGCGCCACGTGTCAGCTGGTACCAAGCTCAATCCGGCTGCTCGTTCGGAACATACGTGTGTGCATGTGTATGTGTGTGGAGAGAGAGAGAGAGAGAGAGAGAGAGAGAGAGAGAGAGAGAGAGAGAGAGAGAGATTTGTAGGATTTCAGTATTGCCAAGCAGAGTGGTTTGGTGTCTTTTCATATCCTTTCTTTTACCTTAGTAGGCTTGATGAGACACTGCCTGGGGTCTTGCCAATTCACCACAAGAGAATCCGTACTTCCTCCCTTTCAAGTAAGCTCAAGGCAGGTGATGAATGCTTGGGTGCACTTCAGTGGAGAGAACAGCACCTTGGAAAATCACCCTGACCAAGATGTGCTAGACATCTCACAGACTCCTGCCCCACATCCCCGAGTGAAAATCCTGAGCACGCCATACCCAAGGAAGTCTGCTTCAGAAGTGCCTAATCAAAATCTGTTTATTAGTATGGTCCGTGACTGCAGCTTCAATGAGCTCAATTCAGAGGGCTCTTCACCAGAACCCTCTGAAACTTCGGAGCTGCGGGCTACCAGCTATTTTAGGTAGGGAAGCTATGCATGACCAGTGCGCTCTCTCTCTCTCTCTCTCTCATTCTTACAATTTGGAGAGGTTGTCATTCTTCGAAAATCCTCAGCAGCATTGGTGGAATTATGTCTTCCATGTGAGTGGTGGAGCATGTGGAGGTGGTTCTGGGGATCTCTATCCTGACCTGATGGAGGAAGGCTCACCGGGAGTGCTTACTGCCCCCGACGTGCGTGTGGGTGTCACGTTCCCCACTACACTAGGTGAATATTGGGTGTTTTTTTCCTTATCTTTCTGCTTTTCTCTTTATTTATCGCTTTTATAATGTTTTTCTTTAATTCCTTTTATTATTTCCTTTATATTTGTTATTTTGTTATATTTCTCTTCATTTATCTTTTTTTTGTTTTTCTTTTCTGTCATTTGTTTACTTTATCTTTTTAATGTTCACTTTGTCTTGTTTTTTTCCTGTTTTCTTGTTTTCTCTCTATTTCTTTGTTTTACATACCCTTGCATTCTTTCCCTCTTCATCATCCACTCTTAATCACCTCTCACTGTTTCTCTAGTCTCTTTGTCTTCTTCTCTTTCTATATTTCCCCTTTCTTTATATTTGTTTTTGTTTCTTTTCTATTACCATTATTTTTCTCTTGCTCATCATCTTAACACACACCCACACACAGACATCATCATCATGCTGTTTTTTGAAGTCGATGGCGAGGAAAGTGCATTTCTTTTCTGCTTCACACCTTCTATTGAAAAGTCTTATATCAGAATTGTGGGGAATTTCATTTCATGGGATATATATATATATATATATATATATATATATATATATATATATATATATATATATATATATATATCATATATTTTTATTGAACACATAATGCTCAAAAGATTACACTCTCACCTAAATCATCCTTTCAACATAATGTATGTTAAGAAAGCCCACTTGATGATGTTAAATACTCATCACCCATTACATATTTATTTACGGTTAAGAATGAAAGGACTGGTTCTTCATTTTGTTTATTATACCAAGGATGTTTTGAGGTTATACATACATGACAGAAAACCTCATTGAAATAGCAGGACTTGAATTTTTTTTCATTTTCCTGTTCCAGACAAGATATATTAAGAAAGTATATGCAGAACATGATTGAAACCAGAGCAGAATTATTACTGGTCATTTGAAATGTATCAACCAACTTAAATTTTACATAGAGAGATTCATGTTGGTAATCCCAAAGGTACAAAAAAATCCTGGGCTATACAGTAGAATGAGATGATTTGATGTGGTGAAATGGAGGAAGAGAAACCAATAGAAAACTGACAAAACTGAAGCACTAATATTAATACATTTTGCTAATATTATTTTGTTTCCTTATAGTATTGGCATATATTCACCCTTCTTTTAACCTTTTTCATCATAATATATTAGCTTAATATTATAATTTAGTACACACCGCGTAGTGTAGTGGTAGCATGCTCGGCTCACAACCGAGAGGGCCCGGGTTCGATTCCCGGGCACGGTGAGGCAAATGGCCGAGCCTCTTAATGTGTATCTAGCCCCTGTTCACCTAGCAGCAAGTAGGTATGGGATGTAACTCGAGGGGTTGTGGCCTCGCCGTCCCGGTGTGTAGTGTGTGACACACACACACACACACACACACACACCCAGCCACTGGGGGCACAAGCCAGTGCAACTCAGTGCCGGTCCCAAGCCCGGATAAATGGGGAGGGTTGCGTCATGGAAGGGCATCCGGCATAAAAATATCTGCCAACTCAATATGCGGAGCTCGTCAAAGACGAGTGATCCACTGTAGCGACCCCAAAATTGGAATAGCCGAAAGATGAAGAAGAATATTAGAATTTAGTGTTTGTATATAAATTATGTTATGTAGCAAAACAGAGAAATTCATGCCATCGTGGTACAGTGAAACCGCTTACACTTTGGTGGCCTTGGGATCCCTGAGCGCACGGGTTCAAATCCTGGCCACGGTCTGAGTGGAGATTGGGCATCTACTCGGGGTAACGGTTCCCAAATGGGTGGGCTTTCAGATAGGAGGTCTCCATTAGGTGGCCTCCTTTAGCCCATGAATTCCCATAAAAAGCCCACATTGTTTAAATAAAAAAAATAAATAAATAAAAAAAGAACACGCACTATATTAACACTATTCCTCGAGTGTCATGATATTTCCATGTTTTTTGCTTCTTTTGAGTAGAAAACTCTAGATGTTATTTATGAATAACACCTCATTAACTATGAAAAATGCACCTTTACAAAAAACTTGCTTATTGAATGTTTTTATGTTTTGTTGCAAAACGAAAAATACATGCCAATATAAGTAAACACAGTAATATTAACTGAAATGTGACTTTTTTATGTTTTATATCAATTATTTTGTATCTCCTGTCGTGTTACAAGGTCTTCCATTGTGAATTGTTAAAAAGGAAGTATATATGCCAATGTAAAGCAGCATAATTGTGACTTTTAACATTTCTATGCTTGTTCTGCACCAAAACACAGAATTAGAGGCATGTGAACAACCTATCCAAAAACATAAATAGGGTGTTTTGGATGTTATTTAGAGGAAAAATCTCCATTTTCTGCGATCTTTTGTTAATGTTGCAATGTTGTATTTTTTATGGATTTCAGTGATGGAAAGGAGACATAGTAAGGTCTGCAACAGCCAGATTAACATTGAAATTACCGTTATTTGAGGAATAGTGTTAATATAGTGTGTGTTTTGCAGGAATTTGTTTTGCTACATAACGAGTATACAAACACTAAATTCTAAGATTAAGTTAATACATTATGATGGAAAACATTAATAAAAAGACAAGTATATGTCAATACAATAAGGAAACAAAATAACATTAGCAAAATGTGCCTTTTATAATATTTTCCTATTTGTTATGCATTAAAACTTAGAAATTTAGACATCTGCACAAGATATCAAAAATATAAACAGGTACCTCTCTTTTTACACATGTTTGTTTTACGTGTTTTTTAATTTAAGTGAAGTCCAAAATCAAAAACAAATTTTCAATTCACATATATTCTTTTAGTGCTTTGAGTGTTTTTAAGGTTATATTGTGGAAAATACTTTTTAAAATTCAAATATTATGACATTTTAGGAATATTATTAATATATATATAGTGCACTTCACATGAATTTTTGCCATTTGCTGCAAAACTAAATTTAAAACAAAATTTGGTAATAGAAGCTCAGCTAATAATACACAGGAAGGTATTTTTCCACAGCCACCACTAATAATCTGTCTTGCTTCCTGATGTGTGGGTGTCAATGGCCAGCTGGTTTCATCCCATCTGCAATTATTACACTTTGGTTAACAGTTATGTAGGAATTAAAACAGTCAAGACTCTTCTCACTTCCATACACTCCTAATGTAAATAAAAGTTCTTTGAGTGAGTGTTTTCTCAGTTATATTGGGTGTACATCAACACGTAACCTAACCTAATATTTCAACAGCTCATACACTTTGAAATTTAGGCATCAGTACAACATATAAAAAAATCATGTTTTTTTATTGTTTTTTCATTAGTATATAAATAAGTGTGTATCAAAACCTAATGTAACCTAATATTTCAACAACTACACTAAGGTTAATTTTTTTTCCTTCAGTTTTGGGTGATTAAATTATTTTATCAACATTAGCAAGGGTCTATGGAGGTGAGAAGATTAATGGCCACAGTCTTCACTATTCTAATCCTCACATGATTTTCTGAAGCTGTATAAAATTGAAAAATAATAAAAATAATAGATATAAAAACGTAATGGTATTGCATGGGTTAAGCCAATATATACAATATGATGGCAAAGTTCGGATATAAGTGTGTATCAACACCTAACCTAATATTTCAACAACTACACTTTGAAAAGCCAAACATTTTATTTTTCTTACCTCTACGTTAACACGCAGGAATCAGGTCTGGGCCGACAATGTGCACTGCTATTTGGAATCACTGCACTGCTGGCCCTGTTCACCCAGTCTGCAATTATTATACTTTGGTTAACACTTATGTAGAGATTAAAACTGTGAAGACTCAGGTCATTAACCTTGTCACCTCCACACACATAAAGCCAACGCCAGCTCCGACTCACCACACCATGTCACCAAGCATTTGTCATCTGTGAAGAGGGGCTTATTCTGTCAAGGAGCCAATAAACTGCATACATTCCTACTTGAATATACTTATATATATACAGGTACCTCTAGTTTTACCCTTGTTTGTTTTAAGTGTTTTCAAATTTACACAGGGTCCAAAATCCCACCAAAAATATATAATTTACATGGCAAAATTCACTGACTAACAAATTAAACTCATATGTAGAGGTATGACTGAATATATATATATATATATATATATATATATATATATATATATATATATATATATATATATATATATATACAAGTACATCTCGATTTGTGTAAGAGATGCATTCTTGAAGAAGTCAGAGAAAACAAAAACAACATAAATCCAACTATACACACACACACACACATGTACTTACATATGTTCCAATAGGAATGTACACAATTCATTGGCTGCTTGAAAGAGTAAGCTCCTCTCTTCATGAAGGACAAATGTTTGCAGAATGACATGGTCAGAGATGGCATCAGCATCATGTTTACAAAGGTGCACCATTGTAAACATAACCATGATGCCACCTCCGACTCACAACACTATGTTACCCACAGCTAGGGTTGCCACCTGTCCCTTAAAATACGGAACAGTTCCGTATTGAAGCGTGAAATGCTGCGTTCCGTATTCAATACGGAATGCCATTTGTTCCGTATTTGCCTGTATGAATAGTCAAGCAAATGAAATAAATTAATAAGTCATCGTGACCAAATATTGAAACAAATACATAACCAGTTCACAAAAATATATGAGTTTGAGTCATATTCCATGTAGCTACTGTTTTCTCCAATGAGTTTTTTTTCTTTTCTTTAATTAAGGAAAATATATTTTTCAATGTCTCATTCTTTAAAATTTGTAGACACATGTAGTTTCAAAAATCTATTACTGATAACTTGACTGATGAACGTATTTTGCAATAATCCTTACATTTAGTCAAGATATATATATCCTTTAATTCCTCCTAATACAGGGTAGCCCTACTTATGGAAAAGCTTATCTTCAAGCCTTGTCAATATGATTGACTTTCTACCCGCCATTACTGTTCCAACCTCAGCTAATGCGTTCCGTATTTTTAGGAGGTGGAGGTGGCAACCCTACCCACAGCCTTGGATATGCCAAATGGTCCCGAATCTTAAAGGTCACCATAACCTGCCTCCACCTGGGCCACACAACTTTTACTGCTCACCTGAACGGCTTACACTTGACCCTTGACCCATTCTGCCCCTGGTGCAGGACTACTCCTGAAACCATTGAACACTTCATGCTTTATTGCCCATGTTTCCACTCTCATCACACTGCACTGCACTCTGAACTCTCAGCCCTAAGTATCACTGTTTTTAATCTACCCACCCTCCTGGTAGTGACAGGCATTCATCCTTCACTCTAGCTTGCTGCCCTACATCTCACCTGTGTCATCCTGAGGAGGACCGACCTGCTTTCATGTCTGGGATAACTTCAAAGGACAACACCGGCTCATAAGAACTACATCTACACAGCCCCAACAACAACAACACACTGTAGGCAACATTCATCATCCATGAAGAGGGGAGCTCAGCCTATCAAGGAGTCAATAAATTGTGTCCATTCCTAAGTGAATATACTTTTATATATATATATATATATATATATATATATATATATATATATATATATATATATATATATATATATATATATACACACACATCTGTTGGCCACTCAATGAAATATCACATATAGGTAAGTAAAAAGAAACAAATTCAATTTTGGGGGGGATTTCGACCTAGCATAAATTTTAAAAAACACTGAAAACAAAAACGTATGTACGTACATGTGTGTTTGTGTAACTTGTTTTGGTGGTACAAAGTAACTTGTGTGAGACATCTGTTGGCCACTCAATGAAATACAGTATATATACTGTATAAGTAAAAAAATTTACAAATTTTTATTTTTATTTTGGACCTCACAAACTCAAAAATACATAAAACAAACACATTTAAAAAAGAGGTACCTGCATATATATATATATATATATATATATATATATATATATATATATATATATATATATATATATATATATTGTTCAATTAACATTGTTTTTATGAGTAACTAAGTTCTCACAACCTAGTCAATAAAAATTATTTTACTGCTCTTGAAAATTACTCCTCACATAAAACTTCCATACTTTTATGATTATACATGTAAAACATACTAACTATCCATTATCCATGATATACTATCCACTGTGAAAATGAAATTGTATGCATGTGTATATACAATAGACATTAAGGAAGTAAAATCTTACCTCCCTTGTCCATAGAAGAGGTTTCATCTCTGCCAGTGGGGTATTAAAACTCTCTTTAGAGTCCATACCATGCCAGAAATTCCTCATCACAGTAGCAGTGGAGTGGGTCAATCCGGGTGATGGATAGTCCTCCTTTCAAGGTGGCAGTGACGACCCATAAGTTTTACCAGCTCAACCACCTTTCTCAAACCAATGAGGTGTTGGAGGGGATGCAGTTCTGCCATGCTGTAACCAATTACCTTTTAGTTAGTGTTCATTGAGAGCCAATATTACAGAACAATACCAACAGAAAAATGGAAGAAATCCAAAATAAATATTTTTTTACGAACTGCTAATGACCTTTGATTGGAATTGCAAATTTTAATTGGATGGGGGGAAAAGAAAAAAAAACTACTGAACTGATAGTTTCGTCTGAAATTGAGAGACTGATGTCAAAGTTAAAAATTTACCAATGTTTTCTCTTAATAAAAAGAATACTATCACTCTCTGGGGCCAGTTTTGGTTCATTGTGTTACACTTACCTGATTCCCTGTACTGGTACCATTTTACATTCCTACCACTATAACTTGTAGCAGTATTGGTTATCCACTTATGGCCTTAGATTAAACGATTAAACAAAAAGTGGAAAAAAATAATAAGTGATGGATCTCACTGTGAAGATCCACAAAAACTCATCATTAATATCACTTGGATCATCCCTCCTACATCGTATTCTAACATAAATATGACATACATCTATTCTCAGTATACGGCAGTAACTCTTCAACCTGTTAAAAACTCACCTTTGAGGGTGTAAGGAGCAATAAGCCCAACTTGTAGGTAGAGAGTGAAGTGAGGTGGCAGCAGACAGACGACAGTGTTTACCAATACCACGGCAGCAGTATCACGACTCACGAGCGTTCGTCCTTGCATAGGGACGGACGGACGGACAGGCGGGCTGTGGATAGCATCATCATCATAGCACGCCACAACACAACGGACACAAACAAACTCCGCCTCGTCAACAGCAGCAGCAGCAGAGGAACGCACATTTAACATCACCATGGTGTACCTACACTTCCCAAGCAACCTAACTGAGGAGGAACAGATGCTGCAAGCTAAGTATCAGAAACTGCGGCGAAAGGTAAATAATTGTTATTTGTAGAAAGACTTGCTGGGTGTAACATGTTAGAGCCAAAACTGTCCTGGTGTGTTTGTAATTTGTGTAGTACATTGCATATTTATCTCCATGTCTTCACGCTCCAACATAGATTCAGAGAAAATTTGGTACTTACCCAGTGTCTTAGTTCTTTATTAATGCTACTTATTTTCCTTTTTTCGAGTAAATTTGTAGTTTGAGCCAACACACACTTCTCTTTTTCTTTTCTTTTTTTTAATCTAATGAAGGTTAATCCCGGATGTTATATCCTCTCTAGTGTACATATCTGGTATTGTGTTTGTAAAGTGCTTAAAAATGATAAATAAATAAATCACCACTGTACAGTTAACCACAAAACCACCCTGCTATCTATTTCTGCCAGATGTCTGGTTTCACTATTATTCTTCAGATTGATCTTGCAAACTTTCAGGGTTTTATGATATGTCTGCATCCCCCTTTCCATCCTTTAACAAGTGCCACACACCCCTTGAACAAGTTTAGGGGCAATTGGAGAATCAAGAGGTTTGGGTGGCAAGGATGGTAAATATGGGTGCTGAAAAGTCTACTAAAATTTCACTTAATATTCTATATTCTTCTCACATAACCTATCCTTGCCAGAACTCCCTTCCCACTTAACCTAACCAACTGTGGAAAGTGGACATTGGTTGCCCATGACTGGCCCCACAAGTGGAAATATTGATAGGATAATTGGTACTATGACATCCTAATATCCTGCTACCCTACAAATTCCAGTTATAAAAAAATGGTAACCATTTCAATGTATGGTGCACTGCTCACTGGACTTGGAAAATCTCAAATATCCGCTACACTCTTGAGTGCTATTACAGCCATACTACACGTGTGCCCGGCAATTTTTCTTTGTTTACAGCAAGGTCAATAACCTTTCTGCATGATATGAGTTTTGTGCTTGTATTGGATGCAGCTATATTAGAAAGCTATATCCTTTCGTAAACTATCAAATCCAAACCAGTATATATTAACTTATTTTTAGAATATACCTAATGTGTTTGGGATCTTTTAGAAAGTAAGCAGCTTTATGCACAAACATAGTATACTGTTATGGGATCCACCACTTAGACTGTCATCCAAAGCTGTTTAGCTACTAGTAACACTTATTTGATCAGGAAGCAACTCACAGTGATGAGTGTGTTAGTGGAGTGTGAGAAAAGGACATGCAGAGACCATATGCACAGCGCAGGCAATTATTTCCTTACTAAAATGCTCAAACCAGATAGAGGCAAAGTCATACATATTCCACACACACACAGAGCACAAAATCACTCAGATGTTCACACAAGAGATATGACCTGCCTTGCTAGACATGGCTCATGATGCACTACAACACAGAAAGCTGTGGTTGGACTGCAAATTCTCTCTCGGCCACAACTTTTAGGACTGATACTCCTTAGGTTAGCCTGCAGATATCCGGTAGACACCTCATAGGGGCTTCACCAGCCTGTGTTCCTCCAGCAGCAGCAAGGAGGTTACTCAGCCAGTTATCACTGTGGTCTTCCTCCACACCTGCATTGCCCCTGACCTCCACAGTATCTCACTCAGACTGCCACATGTTCAGGTGTCAATCTCCTGTCAGCACATGTGCATCCACCCTCACCTCAGGCCTACTCTCCAGGCTGTAATATTTGCCACCTCGAGACCCATGGACCTGACTTTTCTTGCTGCTGGTGCTGCCTTCATTGCCCTGCTTCACATTTGCTCTATTTTAAATCTCATCACCATTCCATTCACAAATATGTTTCACATGAGTGTGCATACAAGGAAAGATACTAGGAGTAGAGGCACTGCTCCTGAAATAATCACCACCATTGTCTTTCACTCTTCTCAAAAAAAGTAGGAAGGTTGCTAGCAATAGACTTATAGTTCAGTTCATCTACATACATAGGAAATCAGTGGCCAGATCAGGAGACAGGGTTCAGTTATTATGACCCTGTTAACTGCCTTCTTGTTCCAGATTGCATCTTGCCACTCATGAAACCTCATTGAGTCTAATATATAAACTTTAAACTTTTCCTTTCATTTTAGTTCACGCTTTCCTTCTTCAGGTTTACTTCATCTCTTTTTATTTTTTTTTATTATTATTATTATTTATTATTTTTTTTTTTTAGCAGCATAGACTTTGTGCCAATGTTCTTTAGTAACCATGTGCAGGGTCTGTGACGCTGAAGAGACTTTTTATATTTAAAGTTTCCATACATGAATTACAAATCATCATAGGGAATCATACCATTAGACCTCACTTGAAATAAGTTAAATTCTAGTGGAATGTTTCTTTCCACAGAAAAAAGCTTTGCATGCCCTCAAAGCACCTAAACAGGAGCCAGAGCCTCTGGTTCCTCTGAAACGCCCCATGGAAGCTAAGGATGCAAAAGAAATGGCAAAGAAACTCATCAAATCAGGAGCCATCAAAGTCCCAGAAAGACCCCAGGCAGCTACTGAGAAGACAACATTCAAACGCTCAATGGTGAGGAATATGACATCATATGACCCAAGAAATACATGTACATATACTGTATGTGTGTGTTTAAGTTTTTCTCATTTGAAGTAGCTAGAAATAATTTTTCTACAAGAGAGGTTAAATGAGGATGTGAGTGAACTAGTGCCATTTTTTATTTATATTTTCTTTCTGTCATCCTTTTATTTATCTGTATTTTTCCTCTTGTTCCGGTTTGTACTTTTGAATTTTTACATTTCTGCAGTATTTAACATTTCTAGATTATATGCACCAAGATGATCACTTATGAAAAAAAAAAAAAAAAAGTGCTTATAGAATGATGCCTTTGCCTTTGTTCATGGAGAATATTAAGGTAAATTGCAATGTATCATGGTGAGGTGTTTGAAGTTGAGGAAGTTAATGGACTTGATATTTTGCAGGGCTTAGAGAGAAAGTTATCAGCTGCTGACAAAGCTCCTTCAGGTTATCAACCATTTTCTACAACCCACCCAGAGGAAGAGATTCATGAGTCCAGGGTCAAAGTAAAGGTAAGGAATGGGGATTTTGGAGCACCATTTCATCTCTTATTTATTCATTCATTTATCTAAATTTTCTAATGTATTAAAGGTATCTTATTGAAGGCCACATGTAAAATAACTACTGTAGAGGAATTTCTGTTTGCTCATGTCTTTATACCAGTGGCTCTTAAAATTTTTCAGCCCCAATATCCCAAAATTCAACCTGCCCATTACAGTATTTACCCTTATTTGTTTCATTATTCATGAAGTACATGTTTTTATTTACTTTTGTTATTTCTATTGCAGCAAAATTTATACGATAGCTTTGTAACAGCAAGAGACCGAGAGGAGCGCGGGGAATTTACTAGAGATGGACGAGGAGCAGATGGCAAGCCCAGACAAGGACACACCATTTATGTGTATGGATATCACATATCAGAGGAGGTGCTTAAAAAGGCCTTCTCCACTTTTGGGAACATTGTCAATGTTAACATGGAAATTGAAAAAAAGTAAGTTTTGCTTTACATGTGTGTGTTAAATGTAAAGAAGCTACAGTTCCTGTATCATGCACATATAACTTTTTACCTAAAAAAATAGAGAGAATTTTTTATGTGTGATATTCTTAGCATAGGTACCAAGAATCCTGATCATTAATGACATATAAGCCAAGTAGCACTGTATGTGGACATTTTGCAAATTGAAATGATAATTTCATTATTACTTCTATTAATAACTGTGATAAGTCCTTATTCCATACAGAAGACTCCTCCTTTAGTCGTCTGGTTACTCTCCCATGTAGTTTTTACAGAAGCCTTCTCTTTCTTTGATTTACATAATTGAATACAACTCAAACTATTTTTGTCTTAAGTTTTTGTCCAGAAATGTATCAACATTTTCTTTGTTGCAGTTGTGGTTTTGTTACCTTTGATAAAGTTGAATCTGCTGAGAAAGCTATTGCTGATGTAAGTACCTCTGAATTATTCAGTGATTTTATTAGATGTCACTTAAGATATATTTTTAAGTTTTCTTCCTTTCTATCATATGAAATGTCTCAAAAAGGAAATTTCTCATTACATAAGATTATAACAAAATTAGGGATTATTTTTCCATATTAAAAAGGAGTCATGCTAAGGAGTAGAGACACAAAGGTTGTGAAGGAACTTTGTTATATGGAAAGTAAAATGTTTTATTGATGAAAAATTAACATGTAGTAATGTAAGCCAGTCCTCTCCATATATTTTGAATAGTGGCCAACACTAAAATCAGTAGCAGAAAGTAATAACAATTTATTCTATGCAGCTCACCTTTTCTTGTACATAAAAGATCAAAATGAATTGAAATTGGAATTATCTTGGGATGTAACTCTTTGATAGAACATGTGAGGTAGGTATGTGATGCTTTGCCTGTTGAGGCTGAGAAATAGAATGTAGTGGTGAGAGGAAACCAAAATAAAGCTAGATTTTATTTCTATCTTGTCAATTAAGAAAAATAAAGTACTTCATCCTGAGTACTTTTATTTAATTTGTTATTATTATTATTGTTGTCTTTGTTATTGTTATAGTATTTTTTACTGGATCACTTCTCCCACCAGATGAATGGCAGCATGGTGTCTGGCATCCAGCTCAAAGTGTCACTTGCACGACGACAACCTGTCATTGATCCTATCAATGATGCTTCCTCGTCAGCCACTTGGTCCACCATTGGTAAGGATGAAATCTTTGTATACTTGAGGACAAAAATCAAAGGGATTTTGAAGAATTAGCTAAAGATGCAAAACAATTGTGTATCTTTAGTGTAAATGTAATGATACAGATCCCAAAATTTCTATTAAAAGAGGTTAGAGTTATTTTCTAGAAAATTAGTGTGTATTTACCTAGTTGTGCTATATAGGGGAAAGAGTCACACTTAGGCTCGGGTTGTCCTGTCTCTGTTCTTTTTTGTATCCAACTTTGTCTTAAATTTATGAATTGTTTTTGCACACACAATCTCTACTATTTCTATCATTTTGATATTTGTCCTCCAATTTTACCCTCATGTTTCAGTGTGTGTGTGTATGTGTGTGTGTGTGTGTGTGTGTGTGTGTGTGCGCGCGAGCATGCATCTGTCATTCACCTACAGTTGTAAGCTAATTACCCAGCAGGTCATTTACCCAAGGAAAGAGCTCAGAGCTCATATTGATTGATCTTTGGGTAGGACTAAGACTGGTTACTCACCGTACTGGGACAGTGAGGCCACAAGCCCTTGGATTACATTCCGTACCTACTTTCTACTAAGTGAACAGGGGCTACACATTAAGAGGCTCACCCATTTACCTCACTGCACAAGAGGCTCAAACTCTTGCCTTCTCGGTTGTGACCCCAGATGTGTTATCACTATACTATGCGATGTGTGTGTGTGTGTGTGTGTGTGTATGTCATCTGGTTGTCACCCAGACAGTCGTTCCCCTACGGAAAGAGCTCAGAGCTCATACTGACTGATCATTGGGTTGGACTGAGACCACACCACATGCCACACATCGGGACAGTTAGGTCACAATTCCTCGAGTTACATCCCATACTTACTTGCTGCTAGGTGAGCAGGGGGCTGGACATTACAGGGTTTGTCCATTTGCTTTGCTACCCCCATGACTCAAACCCAGGCCCTCTGGGCCATGTGTGTGTGTGTGTGTGTGTATTATATTATATATTATAGTGTACAGAAATCAAATAGTTTTTATGTATTGTCATTAAATATCTTATCCATAACTTGAATGTCATGATACCCTTCTAATGTCATCTTTGCATCCAACTTAACTTAAGCATCAATACTGCTATTCTGGCTACTAAGATTCTCAACATTGTTTAGATATCAAATCTTTGAATTTGTTCTCATGATTTTTTGTCACTCCATCTTCTCCTGTATAATCATCATAAATAATGTTGGTTCTCAGCATTTCCTTATTCACCTTTAGTAGTTTGAATTGTTACTTGTATATATCAGCAGTCTACATGTTTATTCAGTGATCACATTGGCGTGCTTCTCTGTCATAGGGTTATCTTATACATTTTCAATTTTTTTTCTATCTTGCTTGACACTGTCCTTTATGTGCGTGTGCATTTGTGTGTACACCAATGATATACACAAGAAAAATTCTAATGTAATTGAATAAGTTTTAACTGAGAAGCTTATCATAATGTATTTCAAGTAATTCTTGGTATCACAAATGGAAATATCACAGAAAAATGAAGAGTAAGGTATTGTTTAGTTGATTTTTTAGTCCTGATGTTATACAAACATTGTTTCTACTTTTCAGCTGCAAGTCACTCGCAAAAAGGATCACACAAAGATAAGAGGGACCTGGTTGCCTATGATGATGACATCTTTGAGGCTGCTGCTGCTGTGCTGTAGTGCATAGGGACCTGCTCAAGTAAGACATATATCATTCTTTGTTTTTAGGGTCTTTTTTTAATATCAGGATACTTTTATTGGATATATCCATGTTGGCTTTTTCCTTGCTGTAATTTTCTACTTTATTATTATTTTAAATTATTATTATTATTATTATTATTATTATTATTATTATTATTATTATTATTATTATTATTATTACATATTATTATTATCATGATTTTTTTATTTGATGTATATTTTTTTCTCTTTTATTTTTCTGAATATTTTGTCATGTCTATATAATTTTTTTAGGTATCCCTGAAGTTTTGAATGAAGTTGAATCAATAGTTGTCTATGTACCAACAACTCCTGTGTTTAAGTTGGGTAAACTTTATAGCATGTACATCCTTGCAGAACCTCTTTAATGGCTGCTTCATTGGGTTCCTCATGCCACCCATTATTGCCATAATGGAGGATTGGACTTCACTCAGCTGCTTTGACTTTATCAGAATCAAATACGATAGTGTGTGTTGTAAGAATCTTGGGTGTTTATCAGTTGTAGATGGTTATTGACTTGTAATGGAAGAGTTTAATGTTGCAGTACAATTAAGGTGCTAAGGTTCCCAGCCTATGAGGGCATTCAGTGATGTAAAAGACAGTACAAGATGATTGCTAGTTGTTCAATGTTCAGATTCAAACACATGCACCTATCAATCTTGCTGATATATTGGAAAATTGTTTTATTACATACTGCTTTATGACTGACAGAAAAATGGCTGGAAATGTGCTTTGGAAAAATTAGAAACACTCCTCCTTAAGTTTTATTATTATTATTATTATTATTGTTATTATTATTGTTATTATTATTATTATTATTATTATTATTATTATTATTATTATTACTAAGAGAATGCTGTGGACCTGATGAGGTCTGATGTCAACTCTCGTTTTGTGGTTTATGTGTAAAAAGCCCATTTTCGCATAAAAGGAGTGCTGTATTTAGTGGACCATATGCACGTACGGATTCAAGCAACAAATTCCGTAAAGTACAAGAATTACGTATTACAGAAACATTTTCAAAGACTTGCCAAGCCATGCAGAAATTGAAAGAATAGGAAAAGATGTGAATGGTTACAATGATGGCACAAGAGGAACCAGAATGGAGGCTAAAAGCGAGTGAATATTGATGTGGATTGTGTTTTCGTCAATCACCATATTATAAAAGGAAACTGTTCATACAAATGTCATTTGAGCTGTTGAATATTAAAGAATAAGAATAAATATATCAGATTATGTTTGCATTTTCTTATTGTAGGAGTTAAGAAGCTAAGATATGAAGGAATACTATACAAATTGGTCCTTGTCTTGGCTACCTCCTTACAGCAGGAATGTCAGCCATGTAACTGCACAGATAAACAGACAACAAATGTAAACATAACTGAATTAAATGCAGTGATGCTGATTTTATTATAAAGATAAGTCATCGATTATGTAAGATGTAAATGTTAAGTAACAATTTTTTGCAGATAACAGCAAGTATAGAGGGAGAAAGAAGATATATTTGAAGGAGAGGAATTGTGTAGAATTATTGTGATGATAAGAAAAAATATGATGAACAATACATTAAAAAAGACAAACAGATCTTAAACGTAGCTTAGTCATTGTAGGACTGGCATAAGCAAGCTAGACTTATGAAAATTGTATAAAAGATATAGGATTCATTTAAGAAAAAGAATTCATTAGGTATTTGTTAGTGATGCCAAAAATGAAGATAACTTGGTGAGAGGCAACCAATAAGTTTGTTAATTTTGACGGTACACTAAGATGGTTTTGAGAGAGACAGAGAGCGCCTGCCTAACATTAACAGGATGACATCTGTACTCAACTGCAGGATCTCTCTCTCTCTCTCTCTCTCTCTCTCTCTCTCTCTCTCTCTCTCTCTCTCTCTCTCTCTCTCTCTCACACACACACACACACACACACACACAGGTCGGTTTGTATTCAGAAACGCTTTTCTCTCCCGCCACGATCTTTTCAAAGGCCACAGATTATTAGCGGGGTTTTCAAGAGGGTTTTTCCGGTAAATAATAAAGAAATCTTGTCACTTTGCCTGTAGAACCGTAAAAGCACCTTAAAATTTCGTGTTTTTTATGTGAGAGGGGGGAAGCTGGGCAAGGGTAACAAAAGTAATGATAATAAAAAGCCCGCTAATTGCCAGTGTAAATTTAGATAAAGCATTTTATGAGTTATTGAAGGTAAAGCACAGAAGTGTTTGAGAATACGAGCCAGTTTTATTACAGAGGAAGGCAGAGCGATCAGTTTTTACCGTGTGAGACAAATTGTTGTCAGTGAAATCGTGCTGTTAGACATCCAGTTTATCGGTGTTCATCCCTAAGAGTTAGTACAGTAGGTTAGTCACTTTCCTAATAGTGATCACCTTGCTCTTACTTATGTGGTGAACCATGCTTAGTCTTGAGGATTAGATTATCGGAAGCCATAGAATAATAGTAAAAAAAAAAAAAAAACCGTAATCGTCGCATTTCCAAATAACACTAACGCAGAATAGTAGTGATTGTTTTCCATTTCCTCGACTTGGGATAATGGTTGCCCAGTATTGTCAGTGGAAGGTAAAAATGATTGATGATCGTGTTTAATATTCATGTTGGTAAGGAATCAAGAACAGTGAGAACAGGTGTAACGAGGATAAAAGGAAAAGACGTACGGTCTGTGTTCAGAAACGCTTAGCTTTCAGCATCACTGTTTTCCGAAGGCTCTAGTTGAAAATACTCGTGTTTTTTGGAGTATTGTTATGATTTGGGTGATAGATTGGTATGATTTCAATTTATCAACATGAAAAATTCTTGAAAACCGGCTTGTTGTCTCTATGGTAAAGTGGGGGGCTTACGCTGTATCAGCGCGTAGCTGCGGGCGCTCATCTCCCGTCTCCTTGGCCTTTGAGCCTGTGGTGGAATAATCCCTTACCCCGGGACATGGGGCCAGCATGAAATCCGGGTTTCCACAGTTTACCTTCCCTAGGTTGCCCTAGGTACCCATTTATCGACCAGTGAAGGATGAAAACCTGGGTGAGGTCCACGCCGTCCTCGTCCGGGATCGAACTCGGGCCCACGGATTCATAGCCAGACGCGCTAGCCACTGCACCGTGGCGGCGCATATTGTCTCTATGGCCTTGGAATATTGTCATGATAAGAGGGGAGAGAGTTTCTGAATACGGGCGTTAGTTATTTGAGAAGAGTGGCAATCGTTAAAACAACGGGACTTTGCATTGCCGGGGGCTGGCATTGATATCGGATGATGCTGTTTGAAAAGTATTGATGGTGGTGCAAATTAAGTGCATACGAAAAAGTTGCGGTTTACGAAGTGGTATGCTATGATATTCCCAACTCGTCAATGCCACCCAGGCATCATGATCATCTTTTCTTTATTAATATCCGATCACACAGCAGGTACCTTACGAGGAAGAAACCACTGCATCTCAGGTTTCTACTCTATACGCCTAGTTGTAATGGCCAGTGTACAGTACACACGGCAAGATAAGCCAGTCCAGCATAGCAACGCTAACCATTTCCACACCGGCTGATCTATAATACCGTCTCTTCACCTTATCCAAAACGCAATGTGACTATGATTACCGTATGCAAAAAAAAAAAAAAAAAAAAAAAAAAAAAAAGATGGATATGTTCCTAATAAATGATTTTTTGGACGGTGGTTAGTAATAATGATATTGTTGAAGGTGGTGAATGAAACACGGTCTGGTAGGTGAATACTTTATTCTCAATTAGTATTGCCTATAGGGTTTGCTCAGGGGAATATGATAACATTCATGATTATAGTAAGTCAATTCTAATAATGATGATTTGCTACATCAATATTTCGTTGAGCATAAAATATTGCATGCATTACAAGTAGATTGTTCCCATGATACACCAATGAAATATATAAATAAAATAAAAAAGATCGCTGACACAAACGCACTTGTACAAGGAGCACGCAGACGAGCACACGTGGAATCGTGAATGTTACCCGAACAGTGTTGAGGTGTACTGAAGCTGAGGCAAGTGTTCCGTCTAAAACTTTTTAAAGAGATAAACAATGCACATCACAGTATTGTATTTATTATGAAAATCAAGATTCGTAACAAAGTGTGATAAGTGTCGCAGAAGCAAAAGACGCTGGTGGATATCCACATCAGCTCGTGGATGTACTGGGCAGGCGAATGAGGCGCCCTCTGTGCCCTCCTGCTACTGTTGCTCCGCCCCCTTTGACCTGCCCATTAGGCGTGACTGGACCTCATGATGTCACAGCCCGCGCGGTAATTAGCCAATCAGGAGAGGGACGGTAACGCCTGGGCCGCTGACTGGGCGGAGCGAGGAGGGCGGGAGTAGTGGGTCAGTGGCGGTCCTCCAACACCCCCTCTGCCCGTCCGCGCTACCCCCACCCAACCGCTGGTCACTGACTTCACCCGTCTTCTACATCACAAAGTTTTGATAACGAGATATGAATCAGTATGTGAGTAAAGGTAAAGGGACAGCCATTAACAAAAGAAACTTTAGTAATGAAGTAGTATATCTTAAAGAAATATTACATAATGTGTGCGGTCTTCCTTCAGTCAGGCATTAATGTAGCAATTATAACAAACAATGATTTTACAGTTATCCATTAATACAATCAGATGAATAGTGTGTGTGTGTGTGTGTGTGTGTGTGTGTGTGTGTGTGTGTGTGTGTGTGTGTGTGTGTGTGTGTGTGTGACAAAGAAGTCTTGTATACGTATCTGAGATTCTGATATAGATAGAGATAAACATGATTTACGGCACTTAACTTCACTTACTATCATTTTACATACTCGATTGCTCGTCTGCAGTATGTGAGCTTCGTAGTTGCACGAGCGGTGTCAAGTTACTATGGTTTGTTCATCATGGTTATAAGTCTGAGGTTTTATGTGAGGATCCTATGCTTCAAAATAATGGCCTCTCTCTCTCTCTCTCTCTCTCTCTCTCTCTCTCTCTCTCTCTCTCTCTCTCTCTCTCTCTCTCTCTCTCTCTCATTGCGAACAGATAGGAATCATGAAAAGTTTTGCCAATGCTAGCGTTTTGCACATTGCGCCTACGTATGTAGAACATGTGTTGTGAACTTCAATGCGAAATGAGTTTCACAAATGTGTGAGGGTTTGTCGGCATGCATGATCTCTGTGCCCCTGTAATGTGTGGTAGGATAAGCGAGTCCGCCATGCTCGATGGCATGGTGCGAAGTGGTGATGATATTCCCGCCAATAGATGGCGCGCTAAGTCTTATAACCCATCTCGTTGCCACCACATTCGCTCTTCTGCTCACCGTGTACTGTCGGCCACCGCCGCTTCTGTCTCGCCCCGCCCCGCCCCGCCACTTTCAATCACCACCTTCCTACATCCAATACGACCGCCTCATTCACGCCATCCACCATCACCCCACCTGCCAGGACATCCGCCGTCGGCATGACGCCCTCACCACTGGCCACCGCCGTCACCCCGCTGCCCCGCCGCTACCTTCGCTCCTCTTGCCACAAATTATACGTTCCTCTAGTGAACATAATGAGTTATACCCTGAACATCACTCACAGTCGGATAGAATAAGACTGTCTGTCAACAGACTCCTGAACTTGTCAATGTTTGCTTTAACTATAACAAAGCCGCAAATATATCCATGCTGCAAGATAAGAAAAAGAAGTCACTCGTCTTTTAGTAAAAGTAGCTCGAGAGATTATTAAAAAAAAAAGGGGGGGGTTTCTGTTTCGGTTTCCGATAAGAACATAAGAAAATGAGGGAAGCTGCAAGAGGCCGTTAGGCCTATTCGTGGCAGTTGGAAAACATATTTTATCTCCTAAACATAAATTTCTCCAGCTTGAACCAGTTATTATAAGAAATTTTTCTCGTTTAATTATGCATGGAGACACGGATCACTGTCACAACATGCCCGTCATCTTTCGGACATCAGAGCCTATCTAATCTATCACTTACGTCCTTAAATAATTCTGTTAAAACAATATATCAAGACGAAGAAGGGTAACATCTATTTTACACACACACACACACACACACACACACACACACACACACACACATATATATATATATATATATATATATATATATATATATATATATATATATATATATATATATATATATATATATTGTACAGGACGTCCCTTTCTGTCTCGTGTTATGATCATGCAGTTATGGCTGGAGAAACATTCATGGTCTATTTTTACTCTCATTTACCAGTTATTGACATGTCATAATGACAATGTACCATGCAGCACATATATGCGATAAATTGACTAATCTATACAATTTATCTTATCTAAACTGCTCCTATAAAGGTGCACATGGGTGCACCTTTATAGGAGCGTATGCACATGGGTGCATACGCGCCCGCACGCGCACACACACACACACACACACACATACAACTTATAAAACATTCATGCAAACTTTCGGAGTTAACATTGCATGGCTCTGTGTAATGGGGAGGATACAGGAGTACTCGTATGCAGGCAGACATTGTGAGTGTGGGTTGCGTCACGCCGGACATTCATCAAGCGTAGTTTTCCCTCGTGCAAATTAGGATGAAATTGATTTGTAGTTTAATGGTATATGATTGAAAAGTATACAGTATGTTATATATCATGATTTATTCATTCATTTATCTAGCGTTTTATTCATGTCTTGCTACCGTTACAAGTTTCAAGTTCCTCATAGTTTAGACGTATAGGGGAAAGAAGAATAGAGTGGCTACCCTAAAGTTTGAAGCATTTTTATGATAACTTATTATTCACCCAAATCCATGAAATATGCATCAATAGTAGCTTGTACATGGCAGGATATTTTTTGATTCAAAATGGCCACTTTGCCCGACACGGTTGGATAAAGTGGCTACGGTAGGGTTCATTGCAGGTTAATGAATAACATTGTTTCAGAGTGTGTACGTAAAGAAAGCCTTTACAAATATTTGATATGAAAAATAAAGAATAAAAAAAGAAGGGAAGAAAAGAAAAGAAAAAGAAAAAGAAACGTTATGCAAATTTCGCATTCAAATTTCTCATCCTCTTCATTACATCTGGTGCATGCCACATGTGTCCTCTTCTTGCAGAATGCACATCTAATCCTTCCTTCATTGCCCTTCAATTTTGAGAAGGCCTCTTCACAACAGAAGCGTGCTACTTCCACATTTTCATGCTTATCTGTTTCCAAATCAGTGTTTAAACTTTGCCCAGAAAAACAAGCGAAAACATGTGGTTTCTTAGACATTCTGTGCGACACTGCCTCTTGAAACTTCATTATATAATACCTCATTTAACACTAATCAAACAAGATTATTATGACACAATTATATAGTTATACCCAGCAATTTCAGCTCTTACCTTCAGAAAAATTATGAGAAAAACTGAAAATTGTGGCTCAGAAGAAGAGCAGTACATCATCTGGCTTCAAGTTTTCATACGCAACCGACAACACTGAATGCGACTGTTTTACACCGCTACCAGCAGGCGGCAGCACCTAACAGTAGAGAAATCCCAAATATTCACTTTGCCCACCATGATCATTTTATCCTTCTTTCCCGTATGTATTATTCAGATTTAAGTTGTATTGATAGTTATTCTATGGACGGTTTATCCTCTTTGTTACTAATAAGCAATTCTAAACAAGCGAGAAAGAAGGTCCTCAGTATCAGGTTTGGAAAACTATGTAATAGGACTGAAAGCAATTCAAGAATAGTTCTACACATGAATAGGAAATCATATTAGACTATATGAATAAGAGGAAAATTATACTAAAAGCAATAGCGAAATAAGGAAAAAAAAAAAAAAAATGGATGAAAAACAAGATCTCGCCGTCTGCACGAGCACTCAGAAACTATCCACTCACCAGCGGTTGTCACGTACCCAAAGCCTGGCTAGTTTGTCAAGTGATTTCGTCAGCACTGAGTGTTTTAGTGGAAGGTGGCACTATATTTTAGAGCGACACACTCATGTTATCTATAATTAACCCACTTTCTTTTAAAGACAAAATTAATCTAGTGTGGCTCCAAAAGTCATGCATGCAGTGTTGCCAATATCCTCGTTGGTATTGTCGTCTTTTATCCATTAATCCGCATCTTTTCAAGCGGCAACGTTCTTTGAAAATGGAAAATGAAAAATAGTTCATAGAGCCACGGTCATTGATTTAAGCTTAATTGTAATTTTCCAAAGTTGATTATTATGCATACATCGCATCGCTCATTCTTTGTCGTTTTCATTTGATCTTATTTTATCTTATACGAAAAATAACTCACCATGAATTAAGAAGATTAGGTCAATCTGTTTGTCTGTCTGTCTGTCTGTCAAGTCATCGCAGCAGTGAGGACTAATCAACGAATAAATCTATCACCACTCAGGGTGTCTAACCAAAGTCTAACCAAAAACTCTCTCTCTCTCTCTCTCTCTCTCTCTCTCTCTCTCTCTCTCTCTCTCTCTCTCTCGTCTCTCTCTCTCTCTCTCTCTCTCTCTCTCTCTCTCTCTCTCTCTCTCTCTCTCTCTCTCGTCTCTCTCTCTCTCTCTCTCTCTCTCTCTCTCTCTCTCTCTCTCTCTCTCTCTCTCTCTCTCTCTCTCTCTCTCTCTCTCTCTCTCTCTCTCTCTCTCTCACACACACACACACACACACACACACACAGAATCACGTTGAGCATAGTAGTACAAATATTTTTGGACTGTTCATGTTACTCTGAACTATTAACACGCTTTCTTTAAACATCGTCGTTATTTTCAATGTGGTGCAAAACATTATACAGCATTTCTGTAAACTATTTTCAAGCACTGATTTATGCTAAGTGAGATGAAGCAATGGAACGGTGGTGTTGGTTCACTTTTCTCCTAAATTATGGTGTCATGCATTGAAGAAAAGAAGAAAAAAAGAAATGGAAAAACCAAACCTAGCTTTGCCTACACCAAACACTCGCATGCCAAGCGGCATGTACAACGGTATTAAGATGCCCCAATGAATTATTCTTATTGAAAAATCCATGAAATGTGGCCGTCTTTCCTTCGAAGATCTTGTCTGGCATGGAAAGATCTTTAGTTAACACAACAATTTTCTCAGTAAGTATTTGAAGAAAACAAGCACGTTGCGCAACCATTAAGCTCTGCCCGATTCAAGAAATATTCACACTCTTTTCCACTTCGTTTTACTCTTAGGGTAGTCAAACTACAGTATCTTCTCTTATCTTACCTGTGTGGAATTTTCTATTTCTATTCGTAGCAAATAGTATGTGTTCTTGATTTTATCGGCGACCGTCAATATACGTGATGAGATGTGTAGGCCACCTTCTCGCGGAGTGTTGTACTTGTCTGCTCCTTTATCATGCTAGTGTTGAAGTGAAGCCGACTAGGGCATTGTATTATGTCTCTGTACTCTACTACTCTTCTCAATCTTACGGTCACTTGCCATTAGTTGTATTTAACAATGCCTCTCTATATCCCTCGAAACCACGGAAGAAAGGGTTTTGACTCGTCCTGAACGGCGAGCAGTATGCACACAGTTGTGTGCGTACTGCTCGTCGGTGACAGGTGAACATCTTGCTTTGCGCAGTGGCAGTATCGTAACCAATGAGGTTTTTTTGCTCTTCCAGTCTTCTACATGTACTGCACACCCGTAACAATCTCTTATCTAATCAGTTGAGGCTGTTGACGTTTGCTTTATATCAATTGTTGTATTTATCTTTAAAAAGACAGTAAACAGCCATAACTCAATGGTGTATTGTAAATACACACTTTTTCGTCTTCAAGTTTTATAATTCCATTTCAATGCGAAGTAACTAATGTTTGGGATGAAGTGCAAGTTTTGAAGAACTGGATCTTGCTAATTTCTGAATTAAGTGTCTTCCTGTTTACATTCTGATCTCACATCAGGTTCTCCAAATTCCACGTTTGGATCCACGTATTTTTGTGAAGCTGCCTTGTCCATCCATGTGCACGCTGGTTGTTGTCAGGCTGAAGGCTAAAGAGGAGTCACGTTGTGCACTTTGCCTGCTGGCGTGTATTCATCCTTAAATGCAAGGTATACAGTACGTAGTGGCTGAATAATATCTCGTACCTTACCAATGCTTAATTCCCACTTCATTCGAAAGTTTGAAAACAATTGCCTTTATTTTCTATATTTAAAAAAGGAAAAGGGAAGGGTAATTCCTCACGTGGGGACTTTTTTCATAGGTGACAAATAGAAAATTGTCCGTGTGTGCGATTTCAAAACACATTCAAATTTTGGCGAGTGTCTGGTGGCTGCTTGTGAAAATGATGACGTGATGCCACTCTAGACATTGATTTAGAAAACTGAATAATTACATATATGTCCGACATTGTGAACCGGCAGTACTACTTGTCCATCTGAGAACCTGCAACATACTAATGACATTGGAGGTGCAGCCGCAGCCCCGTCATATCGAAGAGTCGTCTGTCTTGGATAGTTGGGTCACTTTTTCCTGCCATTCACTTGCGTTATGTATGACTTATAATTTATGCATCAAATGATAAACTGTACAATCTCTCAAGGGGGCACAAGAGATGAGAGAAAATGAATGACGCTCATGCAAGTTCACTGTGCACGTCGCATTTTCTACAGGTGAGGTACGTTATTATTACTTTTTTCCTTATTATATTAGTGTCATGGTGTCACCCTCGCGTTCTCCTCTGACGCTGCCCCATTGGTCGATCATGATCACAAACTCCATCACTGATTGACCCAACAGATGGTGCCAGTAGAGTTACATACTTGGTTGGGACTATTACACATAGAGGCTGAAAATACAAACCCACATTGGATTGAGCTTTACAAGGCAAGACCATACACACACACACACACACACACACACACACACACACACACAGTAAGAAGAATTTTCATAAGCAGAACAAACCATGAATCCACCTCAACCTCATCATTTTTGTTTTTTTTCCTCGACGTTGTTCCGCACCGCGTGACGCGGCGCTCCTCCTACCCATGCCAGTAGGTCGCACAGGGATGCCGCCCCCCCCCTCCTCATCTTAGCTCTCCTTCGCCTCATAAACATTAATTAAGGCGGGGTGCTCATTGTGTGTGTGTGTGTGTGTGTGTGTGTGTTCACCTCGTCTGCTGGCCACCCACCCGGCCGTTCTCCTACGGAAGGAACTCGTACCGTGTGTGTGTGTGTGTGTGGCTGAGAACCACGTCAAGGAAAGTAGCTGCCAGCCGGCGTGTTAGGCTCCCAGTGTCCTCCCGCCACCAAAGCCAGCTCAGCACCCCGGGGTCCAAACAGTCCCCCATATCGGCCGCCCGGGGGTGGGGCTTTCCTAGCGGGACCAGAGAAGGAGGGAAAGGGAGGAGGAGAGAGAGAGAATGGGGGGGGGGGATCCACCCGACTTCCCGTGGATACAACTCCCCCATCCCTCCCCCGACCCACACCCCTGGCTAGAGTAATAAATCTTCCCTCCGAGTGAATTTCTCCATAAACTTGCAACTGACGAACCATTATGAAAAGTTCTTCCATCAGGGCACACACACACACACACACACACACACACACACACACACTCTCTCTCTCTCTCTCTCTCTCTCTCTCTCTCTCTCTCTCTCTGTTGCCTATTGTTTAATTTGTAGAATAATAAAGGAACATTAGGTTTCCGTATACTGTTGTGTGTTTCATGCCAATATCCGCATAACTCATGTTCATGTGCTTGCATATATTTCATTATAGTGGATGGAACAATTAAAATATCATAAATGGCAGCAGACCTTCCGTCCGCCACTTCTGTCGCTCAGTTGCGAGGTGCCTGCTACCTAATATTTCAGTTCGGTTTTACGTCAATACTAAGTACTTTCGTTCATTTCGTACTCATCTACTGTACAATAACAATACCAAGACGCAATAACATCCTGCATAATAAGAGCGTGTCCTGTGCACAAGATAAGTGTCCACGCTGAAGGGATTTTTTTTTTCTTTTTTCTTCTTGATTTGGGGAGAAGTTTGCTCATAATTTATTCGCAGGGATGCCAACGAAACTCATATCTGATGTAAATAAAACTAATAAGAATACGTCATGTATGCCATGCATGGTCTATTGTACAATTGATTTGCTGTACAGAAAACTGAAATACAAGAAAGAGAATGTATAGAAAATTGGATAATGCAAAACAGTAAATGTTATTTTTTTCACTTGACATCATGTGAGGTTTGCAGCCCTGAGTCTACACAAGAGGAGGGCGCGCTAGCCTCGCACGGGGTCTGGTAACCTGTGGGAACCAAGCCTATAGTACACCAGCTGAGTTTTAATTCACGAGATATATAGCGAGTAAAATATGCAGACTCCCCTTATACTCTAAGAAATAAAGAAATTTAATCTGTACACATCTCTCAATCACAAAAAAATGGTACGATACTCAACAATAATACGCAGTTCAACAATTTGGTGCGTGAAAACTGAGCATTATCGTGCACCCTCTCAAAGTGACCTGGCAACTGTCCCGTGAAGCCAGTCGTGGGACATGTGAATGCTGAACGTGCATTAGATCTATAACTTCACTAGGTCAGTTTATTAGGAGACTGACATGGTTAAACTAGCAAAATCCTGACAATAATAGGTGGGGAGGTGATCAGCAGCGTGGAGCACAGCGAGGGGGCCAGCACACCCTGCGCTGCTATGGATTTCTCCTGCACCAATACCAGGCCAGCCGCTCTCCCTGCCTCCCTATCTCCCTTCTCCATGAAACTTTACCTTGTGACCCTCCGCCAAGGCACTGTCCGTGTCGTCAATATGAAATACACTATAACATGTATAAACGAGAAGCGTAGATCATCTTAGACAGGCAACATATGGTTCTGGCCTATGCGTTAGAACTGAACGGCTTTGTCAGGAACTAGACGGCCTAGAGTAGGAAGTTTTCATAATATGGAACAGAGAGCTAAGGACGGAAAAGTAGGGAAGGCGATATCGGAAAAGCTGTGCGTAAAAGTCTCCACTTGGCATCACCCTGTCGCGGCCCGGAGGCTCGTAGCTGCTCGCCGCTCGCTCAGTGTCGCTGGAGCAAGTGGTGAGGGAGGTGTGTTGTGCCTGGATTACGCTAAGGATTACAGTGTGCTCATTCAACTGTCAGGTGAGAACTAACACGGCTAAAGATCAAGATAATTTTCTTCCAGAGTCCTTACTGTTCGGTGCGGCGCCCTTTGGCTTTACTTTGTGTGTGATGTGAAATCTGTCAAAAGTACAGTTCCCACTCATCGTGACCTCTGCAGGAAGAAAATGGCGGATAGCGCTCCGTTGACTTCCTCGGCTTCGACTTGCCATTGATTTTTCGGCCACAGCGTTGGACTGAAGCGATGTAGCAGTTGTCTGAGGCCAGAACTCTGAGGCGCTGTGCCCCTGGTGCTTGCCTGGGGGGCGGTGAGCCCGGTGGGGAGGTGTGGGAGGCCAGGAAGTGACAACATATACCGAGGCGGGCCAGGCGGCCTCGGCCACCCGCCACCACGCCGCACTTTCAGTCCGTTTTGCCGCCTCCTCTCGCCCCTCGCACGCCTTTCCAGGGCGTGGGCGCCTTGCTCTCACCCAAGCGATGGTGGTTGTGGGTGGGTGAGGGATAAAACAGCAGTGGCAGACCAGTGGCGAGCGAATCCTGCGTGGCCTACACAGGCAGCGTGCGAGCAGGAA